>VZTE01003320.1:2080145-2168024 GCA_013397775.1 Eulacestoma nigropectus | reverse complement strand
GCCGGGCCGGGCTCACGCAAGTTCTCCGCGCCGGGGCCCCGCCAGCCCGGCTGCGCGGGGGCGGGAGCCCCGCGGGGGGCGCACGGCGGGTCGGGCTGTGAGGGGAGCGGGCTGTGAGGGGAGCGGGCTGGGGCTCGGGGGCCGCTTTGTGTGACGGGGGACGGGCGGCCGCGCAAGACCCGCCGAAGTTTGTGTTCCTGCGTGCCCGCCGCTTTTCTTTGGGGTTTGGAGGTTTGGCTGGGGTTATTTGGGGTTTGTTTCGAAGCGGTACCCTCCCCAAGGGCTGCAGGGCTGCCCTGTGCAGCGCTCCGCAGCCCCCCGGCTCCGGCGGCCCGAGCCCCGGCCAGCGCCGCGCACCGGGCCGGCCGCCAGCGCTGCCCTGCCCGCGCCGGGCGCTCTTGGTGGGAGTTCGGAATCATCAAATGTTCCTGCAAACACGGGAAGGGGGGGAAAAAAAGCAGATTCCGCAGGGGGGGGAAAAAAAATCTCTCTGTGGATTTAACTTTGTGGAAATTGAACGGCGTATTTCTGTTTCGTGGTTGATAGTAAAAATTTTTAAATTAAAAAGAACACCAGTTCTGATTTTTGTGTGTAAAAATTAGCATACGATGGTAAATTTAACACGGTGTGTTTCTTCCAGTCTGTTTATGTTGTATGTGGTTTTGGCTTTCTTCTGTTATAAAAATAGTAATAAGTAGGAAAAGGGAAGATGCTGATACTGATCTTTTTTGTGGCTTTTTGTTTTGTTTTGTTTCTTTATTGCTGGCCCACCTCCCGTGGGCCTGTGTGAGTTTTGCTTTCATTAGTAAACTTTATTTTTTGCCAAGATTTTTGTTCAATGGTAATTAAATTATGGATCTTTATATTCATAAAGGACGCTGTGTATCAGCTTCTTGAATAACAGCAAAGACACTGGAGGAGAGGTTGGGGAATCAGTAAAATCGCTTGGTCTCTATTTCATTTCCTTTGGTATAAATGCCAGCTGTCTTTCAAATATGAAATGATTTTTCTTTCATGTCTGCTTCTAGGCTAAAACAGTCTGTTTGAAGTTTTATGTGAAGATATATATAAGACTTAAGTAAAATTAACTATACAATACCCCTGAAGCAAAGGGAATATAACTTGCATGGAGTTTTGATTTTATTCTTTCTAGAGCACAGATCACTCTATTACAACATTTCTCTTTGTTCTTGTAGCAGGAAAAAAGGCTTTGATCTTATTAAGTATTTCCAGGCATATAGTAGATGGAAGTGCTGGTACTGTAGGAGGGCATGGCTTGAAAATTGATAGCATGTGCCTGTTATGGGTCAGAGGTGACCTTTATGAGCTTGAAAACTTAGTAAATAGATGACAAATCATATGATCATCCTATATCATGTTGCCCAAGGTTTTATTTAATTTTTTTAAAACATCTTAGTAACTTTTACCACTGTTTCTCCTAGGAATTCTACAAGTTGGCCTAAATTACTAATTTAAATATACATAAAGAGGTTATGTGAAGTTGTGGGATTGGTTTTTTGTGTTAGTTTTTGAAGCACACCTCTTGGTGTGTATGCCAAATCTTCATATGAATCTTTCTACAGTGAAAGAACAGTACATACCCTAATTTTGATGTCTTAGTGCTTTTACTTGTATTGTTTTATAAATTAGTAGTTGATAGTTTGAACCTCATTGTTCAAGTTGGAGATTTTTATTTAGATCATCGTATTAGATTTTGGATGTTGACATTCCTCGATACTGCTAATGTATATGAAATCTGATTTATTTACTCACAAAATAAGTGAGAAATAATAAGTGAGAAACACTTGTGGAAAACGTGTTGTTTAAACTTTTTATTAAAAATGTTTTGTTCTTTTCGACTTCTTTAATTTGTAAGCCAAAACAAAGCTTAACACTATGCTAAAAACCAAGTATCTGAGCACCCTGATAGATGGTTTGGTGTGGATTGGCACATATATTAAAAGCATGAAATATAAATCAGGGGCTTTTACTATTAGAAGAAGTTAAATTTTTGGAATTTCTGTGTGTTTTAGGAAGGACCCATGAAAATGAAAAGTAGTGGTTTAATACAAATCCCTTGCTAAGGAGTAAAATTTTACTGTTATGTATAATAGGTGCTATAGGAAAAAATACGTGCTTCAAGAATCCCATTCAAATCAAAAAGAAAAAAGACCTTATCTGTTTCATCAAGAAAATGAAGTACTTGCATTGCACTAGATGTAGCCTGGGTTTTTTTGTTTGTTTGGGTTTTTTTGTCCTTCACCTGTTGACATATAGAAAATACTCTTCAGTTTAAGAAAAGCTTACAACATTTTCATATAGAGCTTTTAGGAAAAAAAAAAAAAGCCCTATACTTAAAAACTGTTTCTATCCATAAAACTTTATCTTCTCTTTCATTTCAGAGCCATGCTGCAGAACCCCCAAAAATCAAAATACCTAATCTCCATTAAAAATAAAGCTGCAAAAATATTTAGGTAGAGATAATAGCACAAATGTAAATTATACCTTTCTGTATTTTTTTTTTTTAATTAATGTGTAATTAAGCAAACTTCTTCATTCACTGTGGCCTTTTCATTTAGATTTTAGGAAGTGCAACAGTACTGAAATAATATTTAATAGAAGTTTGACACCATCTTTGTGCTTATCAAGTAAAATAGACTTACTTGATTTCCACTGTTTTCATTTCACCTACAAGTATAGAAATGAATTAGTTATTTTCTAAATGTACTGTAGAATTATTTTAATATAGATGGGAATACAGTAATGTGTCAGTTATCACCAAAATAAATAATTTTTGGAAAAGTACTGGTTATATTTTATTTTAAATTATCTATTACTGCTGCTTCATATGAGAATAGATTTGTGAATATATTCACTTTATTGTTTTATTTTGTGCATTTTATGGGTTGATTTATTATACCAGCCTATGTACAAGTATTTTTTATTATTGAATAAATATTTATTTTTCTTATCATAGGCTGAGATTGAGCCCTTCTCCAAGGTGGAGAAGCGGCATCTTTTACCGTAGATTTCTACAATGCCTATTTAAAAAGGACAAAAAAAAAGCCAGGAGATATAGGTATTTTGCATATGTGTAGTGCTTTCTGATTTGCTTTTTGGTGAACTAGCTTCTACTGGGATTTTTTTTGAGACAATACTCTTTTCCTTGAGAATTCTGAGAGTGTAAAAAGCTTTTTATAAACACGTTGCTGATGGGCACATGAATATAGATGAACAAATACACACAGGTGTGAGGATAGCTGTGTATATTTGGGGATTTTCTAGTGCAGCAAATGCCTGCCTTGCAGCCGTCACTCTCCACGTTGGAGCAGAGCGAAACATGTTAATAATCCTGCGTGATGCTCAGATGACACGACAGCATGCCTTGCTGTGGCTGTTATGCAATAAATAATGTACTTGGGCTTCTAACATCCATGTAAAATGTTTTCAGTTTGTAAATTTTGGAGCAACCGGGTGCTAAGATTCAATTTTGCTTTTATTAGTATTGGGCCAGCTAGTACACAGGGAGGAAGGTACAATTAAAGCTATTCTGTACCATATGCTGCCCACAGCAACTTACACAAGGTCAAAGCTAACATTTGTGAGTCAGGACAAATATAAGATCATCTGGAAAATCTCTAGGGGTACACGGCTGTGGACATTGAATAAAGAGAGGTAGTAAACACTGGTCAGCTGGATTTTTATTTTCTTTCTGTTTCTTGCCCTTTTCTTTCCCCTCCCCATCCCACTAAACAACTATGAGTTACAATTCATCAGCCCAAGAGAGTTTTCCCTGCTCCACTCCATTGGGTTGCCAATCTGCTGAGCAGTGGTCCCCTGCCAGAAGGGTGTCTTGTCTGCAACAAGCTTTATTAATGCTTTGAAGTGAAGGTTATGTCCATTTCCTTGGGCAAATGACAGCAGCTAGGAATGGGCTCAGGTGCTGTATGGGGCAGATCTATATTTCTCAAAACGTGCGCACCAAAGAGGAACACGCCCCGTTTGCTCAGTGCCTGGGCTCCCATTATCATGTGCATGTCTGTAGAAATACAATAGTCTGTGCTGGAGGTGCAGAACCAGAGAGTGAGTGCAGAGAAGAGAGGCACAAATGAGAAAGATGGCCTGTACTCACTACTGCATGTGTCTGTGGGCAGTCCTGGTGCTGGGGATTCCTCCCACAGCTCGAGCAGCTTTCTGAACTACAGGGAACAGGTTAAGAAACAGGCGGAGTAGTTTCAACTGTTCTGGTTTTTGTTTCCTGAAAATCTGAATTTAATCAGGAATTTTTGAAGATGTAGTTGCATGTGTCCCTTAGTGACAGCATGGTTTGAAGAGTGTGGTGAAGATATTTTGCTTTGCAAAAGAAATATAAAAAGAATCTTCAAGCAGTATATAAATATGTATTTCTTTCTAATATTGTTTTTGCTGCTTTACCTTCTTTTTCCTCCCCTCTCTAGTTCACACTACAATAAAAATAAAAACTACTACTGCTAATAATAAAAAAAACAAACCAGGCCAAAAGGTTTCTATATACTGAATTTGAGATTTTTCCTAAGTTTGCCTGTCGCTTTTTAACATGGCTTTAAAGTTGTCATTCCCTAGGGAAGAAGCTAGGAAGTACTTGTGCTATGTATCATTACAGTGGGATTCTGCATTTCAAAAATATCCAAATAGGCATGTATAGCATGCCTAAACTGCATAAACATTTATTTAAGATGGAATTCAGTTCAGTTACTTTAAGAAGTTTGAATTTTATACCATCCTTTAAAAAGTATGGTTTGATGTGCAGACAGGACTATTCTCTTAAAGGAGTCTTTTATTTTCATTCTGGATGGTGAGAAGAGTTTTTTAAATACATGAACCTTTACACCTGGTATTGTAAACAAAAGTACAGTTGAGGATATGGTTATACTGACTTTGTACACTAGGGCTCTTCATTTCATCATCTTGCTTAAATATCAGTTAAACAAGAATTTAGACTCGATCTTGGGTTTGGTTGGGGTTTTTTGGGAAGCTTCTGTCTTGCTGTAAAGAGGAGTATGGAAAATTGTAGTTAATATTCTACGTTCCTGAAGTTTTAGTATGTTTTTGTCAGAAATACAATAAACATGAAAACAAGTTTCCTTTTCCTAGAACTGCCTTTCAGCAAAATTAGCTTTTGCTACAAAGCCTGCAGATAATACACTGTAAAGTTTTGCCACATGTACAAATCATTCATCAGTGCACACTTGCATGACTGATGCTGATGGAATGCAGATAGGCTACTTAGCAGAGTTTACAAGCTACAGAATAGGTTATTCATCTTTACTGGTTTCAAAAAATTCTGTCTCAAGCAGCTTGACAAATATTTTCCTGAACTTCTAAGAATTGCTAATAACTATGCTTAAATGAGTAACATAATTCATATTTTCATAAACTGTGTGTGTGATGGGGGCCTTGGTCTTGAGATAGCATGAGCTCATCGGAAGTAAGTTTGGTTGCTTCACTGCTATTTTTTAAATCTACTTTTAACATTAATATTAAACATTGATAAATATTTAAGAATTTGAAACAGGAAAATTGCCTGAGAGGATGGATGCCAACAGGAGGACTCCAAGTTTTATATTTATTAAATGCATTTATGGAATGAGACTGGGAAGTTTTACTTAGCATAAAATTTGGTAAACCCAGGTCTTCAAATTACTGTTGATGTTATTGGCGCTTGTATTAGTAAACAGAAGCAAGTAATATTTGAAATGTTTTAGATATATTAGGTCCATGTAACTTTCAGTTCATTACCTGTGTCAATCCCCAAGGCAGATTTCAGAACTGGGATGATGCTTTTGTTTAAACTTGATGTCGTATAGCTAATGTCTCCTCAGCTCTGTTCTGAAGTCCACCCCCACCACTACCCCTTATAAAGAAATCTGAGTTGCTAGCCTGCCTTTTCCTGCTGGAGAAACATAAACCAGTTCAGGGTGCAGGAGAGACTGATGTGGGTCTCTGACTTGATGTCCTCTGCAACTCGTTTGTCCTACTTGCCTCAGCAGAAGCTATCAACCCTTCAGGAGTACCGCAGCGTTAGGATTGATGTATATATTAGCACAGCTCCAAAAGAGTCGAGTCCAAGACTTGATAAGTCATGTAAAAAAACTGGTTTTGGCTTGCATTTATCGGAAGGGAATTTCCCATTCATAATGGGAGAGTATTTTGCTTGTCAGCATGGAGACGCTTTCCGTGCCTTTGGGCACAGTGCTTTGAGGGGATTAAGGATGGGCTCCTCTTCTACCTGCTGGAGACAGCCTTCTTCAAGGAGACGGCAAACAGGCTGACCTTTTAACAGTATTCCTTCCTTGTCTTAGTGGGAATGTCAGCCAGGAAAAACTGGTTTGATGCCTCCTGGATGTCAGTGTTATCAGTTTAATAGCTAAAAGAGGCTGTCTTGAGCAGCCACGTCATATTTTTAACTGCCTTACTCAGCTGTTGCAGAAGAGAAAGCCCTTTAAGTAGGACACAGAGTCCTACTGGGGAGCCGCTGCACAGCCATGCCAGCAGCCACAGGGGTACGTTTGGCTGGGTAGGGGTCCCAGTGCCTGTGGGCCTTTCAGAATGAACAGACCACTTGCCCTGATGCATTGCTTCCCAACTTAAAAATAAAATTTCATCCTTTTTGTCAACTTTCCTATTTAAAACCTTTGTATTTTGCATCTCATAAACTTTGGGTTAATTTTAGTAAAATTTCTCCTTTGCTTTTAAATTTTGTTTGTAGTAACGCAACATAAAAATTATGATTAGGTCATTAACCAGAAAAAACCCGGCGCTCATCTGCAGGTGATCAGATGACATCAGAGGCCTGGTTTTAATTTGTGGGTAGTTCTGATTGTAACTAAAAGAGACTCGCTCCTTTTGTGGAATTGGCTGGCTATTTCCCCACATCTGGAGTTAATGAAGTCTTTGAGACCACATCAGTTGTGTTTTGCCGCAAGAACCCTTTGATCTGAAAAATCTAGACTGGCACAAGTGCAGCTTCATAACATTGCAGCTATGTTTTTGCAAGCTATAGTTGAGATACCAAAACAAGCAGAAACTATATGAAGTTATGTGTCTGTGCTAGGACTTTCATGTAGCTGTTTGGAAGGGCCTCTTTTTTGTTTATATAATTCATAACATTTTTATTATGTTAATAGCTTGTACATATGTATCTGTAAATTATATATTTGCAGGAGTTTTTAGTTCCCCTTTTGAGATGGTGTTTAATCAGTTTTTATAAATCACCCAATTATGTAAAATGTTAAAATTTCAGTCTGAAGCTTGTATTTACAAATCTCATCGATAACGTTGCAGTTTAAGAGAAGTATAATTCGTCATCGTAGGTGACTTCGCATTAATCAGCGTGCATCTCCATGGCAGTGCTAAATGTCATAAAGCTTTGTTTCCACTGCTGTCCTGTGACAGTGATAGATTATCCATCAGCTATAGCATATGCTGTGTTATTCTGCACAACAGAGAACTTGTAAATTAAGCCTAGTTTTACCTAATATGTTTGCAGTCTTATGAGTGCGAGTATTTACAATTTGACAGAGTGACATTTCTGTTAAAATATGTCTCAGGCATGGAATATACATGCATTCATCATATAGAGTAAATACATATGTACTGTGAACATTGCTCAGAATGTATTGTCATTCTGTCACTCAGGTCTGGTAAGCATCTCTATTTTACATTTATTCCATAAACTGAAAAATTTCGAGTAAAATATTGAGCAGAAGCTTTCCGAAAAGCTTTCTTTCCTAAAAAATTTTCATTTGTTTTCAATAGAAACTAATGATACACAAACGTGTAACTTGAAGTTTTGAGTTTTCCACTTAATTCCTTCTACCCAGATGTGTTTACGTGCTGCCCTTTTCATTACGTGGCTCATCCCGACAGCTGTGCCCTGGCTCCATGCCCTGTGCCCTTGTCCCGATTCCACCACTGTGGGATGGGAGAGATTTTGCTGAAATGGTGTTGCTGTAGAGCGAGGCCGAGAGCGCAGTGCCCGGGTGTGGGTGATGTCAGAGCGCGCTGGCTCAGGCACATCCCGGCCATTTGTTCCACAACAGCAGGGCTGCAAAAGCGATCGGCGGCGGGAGGAGGGGGATTGGGATGCAAATGGAGCGGGACTTGCCCACTTCACTATCCTCAGTGTCCCTATCAGAACAGTCACCCTCCGGGAGGACAATGGTTCCTTTTTAGGGGAACTTAGGCTTTTTTGTTGGCTGGCTTGGTTTTCCTGGCCCTCCTCTTGCTTGGTAAACAACATCTCAGAGCAGGGAGAGTTGTGAAAGCCGTAGAAACATGCATGTGCCTATATGTGCATAGGAGGGGATCAAAATAATCGCTTGTGAATGTTAGGGCATAGTGCACTTTTTAAGTTGTGTTATATAAGCTTTAAAGTTGTGAAATTATTCTTCATATATGTATTTATGAAGTCATCTGTATTTAACAGCTAAGATAAACAGTTTAAAATACTACATTTTTTACTTCATAGCAAAAAGGTGCTCCAGTTTCACTGTTACATTTTTATATTTTTTGCTGCCATATATGTTGATTTGCTTTTTATTTAGTTTATCTTCTAACATACACTAATTGGAATATTTGGTATAGAACAACTAACTGTGGGTAGAGTCCTCGACTCTGTGAATAGTGGGCCTTGTTCATTTTACTTAACTTATTCCTGAATACACTTTATATTTCTTCATAGAGTTGCTGCAGTGAAAGGCTTTGAGTCATTATCTTTATTTGGCATCTTACATTTTTAACTTGAAAAGAAAATTTGTTGCTCACAAGTTGAGAATGGGCATTCCACTGGCATCTTAACACTGAAAAAACAATAATACTGCTTTTCTTTAATGCTAGGCCAGTGTGAAAATTACGTGATTGCTGTTGCAGTTTTAAGATTATTCCTGAGGACTTGCATGCGTGTATTTCTGATGACTCTCCAAAGGCATGCGAGTTTCTGAAAGGATGATACAACGGTTGCATTAAAACCTTTCCATTTGTCACTGGATGTTCTTTTTCTTTCCGATTGTTGGGATGCCAGCTAATTAAATATTCAAACAGGCATACAGTTGTTTTAAAATAAAATTTGTTTGGGGCCCAGTTGTTTTATCTTGCTTTTTATCTTAAGCAACAAGTCTGTGCGAGTTGTGCACTTAGAAAGCAAAATCAGCATTCAGGCTTTTATCAGGCCACCTGGCTGAGTTGGCACACCAGAAAGTGTGTTGTTAGGATCATTCTACTGTAGTTCCTCTGTACTGTGGCAACTTGCTAAAAAGCAAATAAAACAAGGGCAACAAATGCTGCGGCTTGCTGCACTGTTCTTTTTTTATTTGTGCTTTCTCTCTGTATCTGTATGCTGTTGTGGTTTTTTTAACGCATGACACCCAGTTATTGCTAACCTGCTTTTATTGCTCTCCAATATGTAGGTGTATGCGCCATCCCCGAGTTCTGATGATTTCAACAGAGAATCTCCAAGTTACCCATCTCCTAAGCCACCAAGCAGTATGTTTGCTAGCACTTTCTTTATGCAAGGTAGGTAATGTCACTTGTCCTTTAGGCAGAAATCTGTGGTCAGACGCTGTTTTACTGGGTGAATGAAGAAGTGTAAAGGGAGCATATTGTGCTAGAGCCTATGGTTAAGTTTTATATAGTTTTAAAACAGTTAGATGAAGGAAACTGTCTGTTGATGTAAAGTTTTTCTCATGACATTAATTGCTGACTGAAATTTAAAGGGATTACACACAAGGCCAGATGGACAGAATTCCCATCCTTTGATTTGTAGGGGCTTCAGAGCAGCACACTGGAGTGATAGAGAAAAATGAGATGGGGGCTTATTGACTCTTCTGGAATTTGACTGTACAACATCACCTAACAGTCTTATGTTCTCAAATGCTTGTATATCCAGCATGCCAGAAAAAAGGGGGTTGCACTGAATGAAACGAGCAGAATCCATTTCCTCAGCCTCACGTCACACAATTAGCTTGTGCTATGGTCTGGTGAGGGTTTGGAGCACATTGAGAGCTCAGTGTCTCAGTACGGGAATTCACAGAGCACTTCAGTTTGTGCTACAGAAGGGAAACTGCACTGACACACAGGCTTAAGGCTTATGTAATGTAGTCATTTCAGCTGCTTAAATCTGCTATTTTGAAATGTTTTTATATTTTTGTGGTGCTAGGGTATCTTAGTCTATAAATTGCTTGTTTTAGGTAAATAGGTGTTTTGCAGTGCATGTTTATGATGAGTTCTGTTTGGCCAAACTTCTTACCCCTCCACCTCCTTTTTTATTATTTCTTTCAGTCTGGACTTTTTATCAACACTCTTGATTTAAATCTGGCCTTACTGAAGGTCTGTGTAATTAGCAAAAGTGCTTGGTATTTTCTCAGCTGTGGTTGGATTATATTTCAGCTATAAAGCCTCTGTTGTTTCTTTGGGCTTTTTTTTTTTAATAAATATAGCAACAGTGTGGTGGCATGAAAATAGAAGACGCAGTATAAACTGGTCACCATTTCCCCACTGATGTTAGTCTCAGTAGCTGAATTCTGTATTTGTTTAAAATAATCTTGTAAAGGAACAGAGAAATCTGTATTCTTCATTAAATGTATTTTTCTTGTTTTCTTTTCTATTGGAAAAATACTAAAAAAAAAAGATGGGACCCACAGTTCTTCTGACCTCTGGAGTTCATCCAATGGCATGAGCCAGCCTGGCTATGGCGGGATGCTTGGAGGCTCGTCTTCCCACATGTCCCAGTCCGGCAGTTACGGCAGCCTGCACACACATGACCGTTTGGTAAGACTGAGCACACATTAATCTGTTTATAGTCATGTATGGAGGTCTAACTTAGGAGAATTAACTTCTCGTTTGTTGCTCATGTATGTCAGTTAAAAACCCAGTTGTTAGAAATCACAGACTTTGTGTATTAGGTTTATGTTCTTTTAGTTATGTCTGTTGTATAAATAAAAATCTGTGGCTTTGTAGTGGTCTGTTCAGAGGATGGATGAGTCCCTTTCTTCTGTAATAAAGAGCTGGGTGTTATGTATTTGATATCTTAAAATATCAACATTTATTTAAGGACTACTTAAATGTCTTATGTCTGCTTCTCTTCTCTCCAGAGCTATCCCCCACATTCAGTCTCACCTACAGATATAAATGCCAGTCTTCCTCCAATGTCCAGCTTCCATCGTGGCAGTACCAGCAGTTCACCTTATGTAGCTGCCTCACACACTCCACCTGTCAATGGATCAGATAATATTCTGGGTAAAAAGTTCTTCCTGCTTTTTTTTTTTTCATTTTACAAGAAGATGAAATTTAGGGCTGCACAACGCACGAAATTAGTAAGATTAATTTATGGCATGCTTGTAGATCAGGAAAAATTCACCACTGTGATATTTCTGTCCTCAATATGGCCGATATGAGGCAAATTGTTTTTCAGTGAGCTTAAGACTTGCTGGTTTATTTGCTTTCACAGTCAAGCCTATGCTCAGGGACTGGATCTCTCTGACTTAATGGCAGCTGTCCTTCTGTAGTTCAGTATATGCTTATGTCCATATAGGTAGTTCTGGTGCTGAAGTTTTCAGAGCTGCTGTGTCACCAAAGCACTGCTCCAGAGAAAGGCAGGAAGGCTGTTTCTTTGGGGAGGTTGATAAAGTGCATCGTAAATTCCTCTCTTAACTGTTTTAGAGATTACAGAGTAGCCAGGATGGTGGCTGGTTTAGTCTCCTCTGTGCTCACCTAGGAAGCAAGAAATACAGGATGATCATCTGTTCCTTGCACATATTTGCTCGTTTTAGGCTACAGCTGTAGAAATTAAATGCTTGTAGATGCCCCTTGTCAGTTCAATAGGATTTGCACTTAGCTTCATTTTAAGGAAGTGGAATTTTGTTAGGGTGAGTATGTTAGCTTTGATTTGGGAGCATGTTTTACACCAAGATCTTTAAACAGAACTCAGTCAGTGAATCTGCATGGGAAATTCAGGCTGGAAAATCCAAGTTTGTCACAAACTTGGAAACAGTGAGTATTTCATTATTTGGATTTCTGATGTGAATGGCTTATATTCACATTCAATACATTTTATGGCATTAGAAGTTGATAATTGGAGAAAGAAGATTTGCTTTTAAAGGGTCTGTCTTCTACAGCAAAGCAGATATTTCAGAGGATTCAGTTCCTCTCTGAGTTTCCAATTGGCAGGGCTTCAGACTTCCTCTTGGCTTAATGGTGTGTGGAGCAAAAGGGCACGCAAAGCTGCTGACATGCAACTGAGAGCAGGGGTGACAGCTTGGTGCCTCAGAGCTTTTCAGGGACTTTTTAAACTAAAGTACAACACAGGGAATTAGAGCAGGGGGAGCAAGGAGACACACAAAGAACTATTCTGTGAATTTGGCTTTAAGAATTAATTAAACGTGCAGCACTTTAGTGATAGCAGTTTAGAAATAAGCTGCAATAATGTAATTTTCTGATTTTGATTTTTCTTTTCATATTTCATTAAAATTAGACTATGATCCTAGAAAATAATTTTGTCTTTTTCTAGCTGCTTTCACTTGTTGGTCCTTAAGTTATCACCGTGATACTGTGTTTGACTTTTAAGAGGAGAGCATCTAAATGTAAATCTAATTGTTTTAATTAAATTTCTAGGTCTAATGAGAACTGATTCTATTGACACTGACTTCCTCAGAAAATCCGTTTTAAAAGTGGTTGCTCAACTCTATGTGATGATTAAAATAATAAAAGTAAATAAAATTTCAGCTTTAAAAATAAGTGTTGGGTTTACTTTCCCCATTACAGGAAACAGAGGAAATGGTGCTGGAAGCTCACAGACAGGTGATGCACTTGGAAAGGCATTGGCATCTGTAAGTAGCAGTTAGAATATTCAGATCTGAAACATATATTTTAATCCATTATTTATATGTCATTCATTTTATAATATCAAATCAGGAATTTTCACATATGAACAATGTACTATGATGCAATTTCCTATACTAGAAAAATGTCTTTTTAAATGCAAGTGAAAAATGCTTTTATTTGGAGAAGACTCATTCTGACTTCCTTTTTCTTCAGGTGATCAAAAGATTTAAGGCAGATCTGGTTCAAAAAGCTGGTTAGACAAAGTAAAAGATAATAATAAAAAGTTAAAGGTTTGATTTTTATTTTTTTTCTGTAGTGTTTTAGGGCAAGTCAAATATTTTTAACATTAGTCTTTGAGCAGAACCTGCCTCAAGGTTTAAAATGTTTTCTCAGTGGCCTTATAAAACGGAGAGGTTTTGAATGCTGTGTTGTATACCTATAATTTATGAAACAGCCTTTAGAATGTTGTGTATGCATAAATTTAAACTTTTAACTCCTGTTGGAATAATGTAAAACATGGTAAGTATCTTCTACTGTAAGCTCTGTTTCCATATGCATGCATACAGTAATTATTTTTTCATTGGTACAATCAGTTGTACTTTTTGTAAAAGAGTAATTGATACACTGCAGCAGAAATTTCGGAGTTGGGAATGGTGGCTGGGGAAGCACTTTGTATTTCTTGTATGGAGCAAACTTTGCAGCCCTAAATGACCGTCCCTGTGTTGGGTCCCTCACCTCATACCAGTGAATGCAAATGTGCATATTCATGCAGATCCTATTACCCTTGTATCCCTCAGAGGGTCATATGTTAAAAGATTACCAGATCTGATAATGTCTGTAATGTCCATATTGGGGAGGAGAACTCTGACCTACTGGCTTTGAGGAGAAAAATGTCCCTGTTGCTTTTGGGGATTCAGCAAGTAGATAACAATTCGGGAGTCCAGAGGGCAGTTAACGCTCTCTTTTGGTCTGTTTGAGACCTGTCAGAAAAGAACGGGGATCATTTTGCCTCCTAGAAATAGCAATGCTCACATACTCCAGGCTGTTCATTGCTCTGCAGATGTATTTGGGTGTCTGCTGTTCTGCAGCCGGAACAAAATTTCGTTGTCAAGTCTGACACGCTGGCCAGTTAGACCTGCGGGACTTCGTGACATTTTCCACTGCTCTCCTTTTCTAAATGATTTTCTCACCCTTTCAGGTATTTTTGGCCAAGTCACTAGCTGAGAAAGCCAGGCTCATGTTTTGAGGAAAAACTAAATATATTGCAAGTGGAAGTCAGGGCAGAAATGTTTAATCTGACTGGTGGGTGGGCTCTGGTTGTCATAGAAACTTGTTTCTGTCATCCCGTGTTGTTGCTTGGCAGGAGCAGCCAGGTCATTCCATAAATCATTTCTGTCATAGCTGATGGTGATGCATTCCATCTGCTCTATCAGTGCATGCCATAGTCTGCACACTTCAAATCCCTCGCCTCATCCATCTGCTTCCCCCGCACCCCGCACCACGCGCGCCCAGCACACTCCTTGCGCTCGTTCAGCGAGAGCATGGCTTGCGGCTGGGCAAGGAGGGAGGTGGGCTCTCCTGCAGGTGAAACTGACACACATGAATTTTGACAGCTAGGAAATCAAGAATATTTTTCTGTTTGAAGAAAGTTTTAATTAAATACTGCGAGTGTCGTGCCTTTGTTTTCCTACCTAAGATGACACTCTATTCCTTTCTGTTTGGATTTTAAATGCTGCCGCTGCAACTGTTGAGAGGAATTTCTAGTTCTAAAATTCTGTTGATGTACATCTCACAATAGGCCTTTCATGTGTGAAACATCAGAGGATACGACATTTGTTCTTCAGTTTAGGTATTAAAGACCATACAGAATAGTATGTGATTAAACATGTAAGGCCAGATAATACATTTGCAAAGGTTCTTTTATTTTAGGTTTAAGCCTGGATAATTGTGGTCTTAATCTCAGGGTAGGCAAGAAAGAGAATTGTACATGAAAGTATTTACACAAAGTTCCCAAAGCCCTGTGGATTATGCATTACTTTGGATAATGAACTAGTATAGATAGAAAGAAAAGAAAATCTGGGTATTCGTGCCATTTCTAATGTGTTTCCCTGAACATTTGCCAAACAATAACCCTTTAAGATTGTGCCCATGGAGGGTTATATGGCAGGAGAAACATCTGGTTTATTTCATTGCCTAATGCCAAATCAAAACACTTGGTCTTTAATTTAGAGGAGATCAAACAGGAGGACTGTTTAACTTTGTTGATTATATCAGACCTCTTTGTGATAACTTATGTTTTGATTCCTACCTCAGCACTAGGGTAAAGGCCTTTGTACCGTCTCGGTAGTTAAATAGCCACTGGTCCCTTCACAAAAGAAAAGAAAATGTAGGGAAGTTGACTTCTAAAAGTAATTCATGAATTAAGTTTCTTTGTTGCTTTAGACTCAATAACATTAACATAACAAAGCCTAACTGAAATGTACACTGTAGTGTTTAAAAAATTGGACTAACAGCTCTGAGGTTTGGCTCTGCAGGCTCTCAATTGTGCAGCTTTTGTCTAAGAGCCTTTTCATTAGACCCTGGCATATTGGCACCCCACTGATTGGAATGGACCATGACTGATAGGAGGAGGAGTCTCATTTGTTGCAGTAAAATGAGTCATGTTACCGTTTAAGGCTGGCAGAAGGTGTCAGGGTTGTTCATCATTGGTCATTTAACAGCACAGCAGCCAGGGACTGCATGCAGAATGAATTCTGACCTCGTGTTTTAGTTGTGGCTTTGCTGTACTGTAGATTTTCCCTGTTATAAAATACAGCAAAATAAAATTGGCAGGCAGACCTGTGGAAAACGAGCAGTTTCAAAGAAAACTTTGTGGCCTTTGACTTTATTTTAATTTTCTGTATCTTATCTCTCTAAAACTCTCTACAGTTCTTATACTGACACCCAAGACTTATTTTTATGCTGATGTACAATGAATCAATTTCCTCAGGTAGTATGAGGTAGTTTGTTCTAAATATATTTTCTTTCTAGCATGTATGAAAAGGAGGAAGCATTTCCATTAGGAAACTGATGGTATTTTCTAATGGAAAAGTGTGGTAGACCAGGAAGGAGCATGTGGTCTATCGGGTCCTTGTTTTGTCGGTTCAGAAAATACAATATGGAACTTAATGAAGTTATTGAAAGCTAAATGCTGAAATGTCATATTGTCTGTGTGAAGAGACACCAACCACACTGCCAGTGAAGATTTTTTTAACTGCCATCTGATGACTAACAAATCCTGGTCTCTGCTCAAGTAAAACAGGTTTGAACTATAAAAATATGTTCTGAAGTCCATAGTCAGCCTCTAAATCTATTCAATTCCCTTTATAAAATGAATTTTCCTGGTGTCTTGAGATTTTAATTTTTAATTAAAGCTTTTAGGATTATGTCTTCTATTTTTACCAGTAGTTTTTAATTTCATTAATAGCAAGGAAAGAATTGTTGTAAGTTGAAGTTTAGTATCTCAAGAGGCCAATTGATACTGAAATAAGAGAAACATGTTATGTGCTGCAATACATTGCAAGAGGAACAAAATTTCAAGTGTTTTTTGCTTGGTAGGTACCAATAATAAGAGAGCCTGAATGCTTTCTTGGAATTTTGTGAAGGATTAATTTTTAGAAGATAACATGTGTTGACTGCTAAAATCTCTCTCTAAAGTTTGGAAAGTCATTATTCATTGGCATTTTCCTGATGTTTTGTTTGACATAATTAGCTGTGTACTGTGAACTCTTATGTGTGTCGTTCCCCTGCAGTGACAGAACGGCTGTAATTTCTGCTGCTCTTAAATGAGAAGGAAGGTCACTTATACTTGTGTCACTATGAAATACAGGTTGGGCTTATTTGGACAGCTGCTTGAAAATGAAAGTTCTTTGGACATTTTTAGAGCCTTGAGTGTAATAAAACAGAGCTGTGATTGAAGGATCAAATTGCGTTTTTTATCAATCCAGAATCAAGAGTGACAAAACACGAAAAAGAATCCTAGTAGTTTTTTTCCTGTGTATTATAACATACATTGATATATAATCTCTTCATCTGTTGTCAGATTTATTCTCCTGATCATACCAGCAGTAGTTTTCCATCGAATCCATCAACACCAGTTGGATCACCATCGCCTCTTACAGGTACAGACTGGCCATTTATCAATAACTTTATTGTTTTGAAAATGTCCTGTTTGGAATCACAGTGAAATCAGCATTAACTTCCTTGCATAACTACTTGTGCATTTTGGTTATTTTTCCATTGTACAAAACAAAGATTTATAAATCCAGATGCTTAGACATTTTGTTAGGGGCATTCACTTGAGTCCTGGCAACTGGCTTTGGAAATTAGCTAATTAAAATAATGTTTGGAAGCATTAACTGAGCATATATTATCAGGGCTATAAAGATATCTGTACAGATTTACACTGTTTGAGAGCAAGAAGAGTGATTTGATTTGATTTGGGGTTTCTTAAAGCTATATGTTAAAGCTCTGCGGCAGCTTTCAGTGACAAACACAGCAGATGTGTGTTCCCTCTAATGACAATATAGTAGGCTATGAGACTATCCAATTTTTACACAGGATAGCTTTTCATTCATATCTTTCATGAATGTTTTCATTCTATGGGAGAAGAATTTCTGGCATTTTTCAAAATAAATGCTCTGTATTGCAGCCACCTCTGTCACCTGTGCTTTGTGTTTATAGTGTGAATGTGGGAAGAAGCATTCCAGTGTGGAGATGAACTGTGGGCAGCTGCCTACAGCTATTTGTGGTAGTGCAGCTTTCACAGACACTGTGGCCTCAGCTGTCTAGTAAAAGTTGAACAGCTGTTCTCCGTATAGAGAAGGCTGTGAAAGCTCCATTGACTTAAATTTGTTGTTTAACAAAGAACTAGAATTACAAGTAAGATGATGTAACTTTAACCCTGTTCTCTCCTGTAGTGCAGTTTGTTAAATTATTTAACATTTGTACAACAGTCTGTTTCCCTATTCTCTGTTGTTTAATATATCCCTGCAGGCTCCTGGCCATTGGTCACTTTTTTGTAAGAGTGTTTTGCTTTTTATAAAAAAATAAAATTACCTTAAGGTGAAAAGGGTATAGAACAAGTCTAGCTGAACACTTTTGTAATCCAGATGAATGAATTAGTAAAGGTATTGCATGCAAAATGCAGTCATAATCATACGTATGTGAATATGCGTATCTCTATATGCAATGTCACTCAAAACCTCCATCATTCATGCTTCACTCCTTCACTTTAATGGACACTGCTCTGATTTTCTGTGGATGTAATGGATTAATGAATATCTGACATGGCTTACCTGAGCAGCTGCTTTGGGCATTTCTCTTCTATTACTGAATAATCCATGTTGAATTGAGTAATGATGGGATTAATGGGATTTTTGATTTAGTGATTACAGTTGGCAAAAAATGTTTTGTGTCTTCTGTTGTACTGAAAAGGCAGATCAGACCAGAAAATTATTATTATTTTCTTTTTAACATCAAAGCAAGTATTGAAAATATTTTGTGGCTGGAAGAAAGAAGTTCTGACATTTCAAAGTATTTAAAATTTTAAAGATCCCAAAGAGATTTTTTTTCAAGAGTTGCCTAATTAGATACTACACCTCATTTTGTAAGCATGAAAGCACTAGCTAATTTCTGGGTTTAGAATATAAATTTGAGGGCACTAAAATTTGTGTTTTCCTTTTGCTTTTACCTGTTGCAGGCTGTATGAAATGTGAAACTCTCCAAAATTTACACTTTATTTTGTGTTCCTTGTTCTAGATTCTCATGGTTAAGAAAGTAGTAGACATAAGCAATTAATACTGAAATCCTTTTCAGGCTCAAACTTAGCATCTGCTTCACATTTATACCCTCCCACCTCCTTTAATTTCAGTGATACAGAATTTATCAAGCCTTTGGTAAATTGCTCCAGTAGTTAATTACCTTCATTTATGAATCTGGACTTTTATCTTTATTCCCAGATGAGTCACTAAGAACATGGTGAAGCACAATGTGAAGTAATTACTACTGCATTTATTGCTATTTATACTCCTGGTAGCCATTTTCCGTCTTGACCCAAAAAGTTATTGCAGATAAAACAAATGTTTTATGTGTACTAAAATAATATATTTTGGAGCATTTTAGCCTTCATTGTCATTTTCCCCTTTTGCGGTTATGTATTTGTTTAGTTAGCATTCGTAGTATTACAGATTGCTTAAGTCATAATTTGCCTATCATTTAATTGTAAATTACGGTCAGAGTCCTCTATTTACCAGGGAAAGCACTGACAGATACTGACGTCATGAGACCTTGGGGTTCATAAGCTCATGACTGACTCTTTGGCTCTTATGTTGCTGAATGAGGATTAATGACGTTTTTTAATTCAGTTAAGTAAAAGCTTGGAGAACAACTTGATGAAAACCCCCAAGTATTATGAGACAATAGTGCGTGTCTCGCCTTCCCTGCCCTCATTTAATTTCTAATTTTACATAAACATACCCAGAGCTGAGCGTCTTGCATAGTTTTAATGATTGTGTACATGCATGTGAAGTTTATATAGGGATCTGAATGGTGGGAGCCTTGGTATTTTAAGAATCCTTCTGCCAGGATCAGAGGCATTCAGGAGGTTTGGTGGGTTCTGAGGATGCAAAGCCAGCCCTCTGCAGCTCCGAGTGTGTGTTTGAAAGGGGAGCCAGAGGATTAGTGTTGGGGAGACTCGGGGTAAGAACAATACTGCAGTGATTGCTGTCGGTGACCCCTGTAAATCCTAACACTTGCCTGGCTTATTTGTTTTTTAATGCTGCTGTGTTGGTGCTGCACTAAAAGCTGCAGTTGTTAATTGCAGGGCTTGTGGTGCCAGGATGCTTTTTAACATAATTGGAGGATTTCATGCACAAACTTCTAGGAGGGGGAGTGGAATGAGGCAAGCAGGAAATCGGTGCCATCTGGCAACCTGCAGCCATGGAGGCAGAGTGCCACCGCTCGGGAAGAGCCCCGGCAGTGCTGAGGTGTGACTGAAGGCTGCAGGTTGCATTTGGGTTGGGCGTTGGACAGGAGGAGTTATTCCCTCCCCTCTTTGCTTTTTGTCTCCTTTGTGAGATGTCCCACTCAGAGTTTTCTTCTGGGCTTACATTATAGAAATAGCACCTTCTTCAGTTAAACCCCCCAAACAAACGTGTCAGAAGAGGTGCACAGGCTTTCAGTCTGTTTGCTGCTCACATGGCCACTTTCCTGCTTGTACTGAGCTGCTGCTGTGCTGTAGGGAGCGGTACTCTGAGTTCTGATAGCAGGAGTGCTCCTGACCACAGTCCTGTCTTTGAAAATGGAGTTCTGACCAAGGAAAAACTTGAACATCATGCTGAACCAATATACTCTATAGTTGTTTCATTAATGGCTGTGCAAAAATAAGTGGGACTCCAAACGTTATTCCCAAGTTCAGGAATGACAGTAATGCAGACGGAGAGTGCAGGTCCAGACTCAGAGTAGCTGTGTGAAGTGAAAATTGGTAATTATAAACTTACTCACTGAATTCTTTGTATTTTAAAAGAGAATTCCAGCACAATTATGGCAGCTCTGGACTTTTATGAAATAGGAGATTTTTTTTTTTTTAAATTTTAATTAGAAAGGAAATATTTTGGTATTTTAAAAGCTTTGCAAGCTGTACTCTTTTTGTTAAATAAAACCTTGTCTTTAAAAGGTAACTACTTGCAGCTCTCTGAACAAAGGAACTGTAATGTTATTAAACCTTTTCCCAGTTTTCCAGACGTACAGCTCTGGCTGTTATTGAAAGAACAAGCCCACAGGCTCTTCCTTTAATGAGCTGCTTTGGATTGTATGTCCATAATTTATTAATGTAATTGCTTTATTATTACATTTGTATGGCTGAAAGGAAGCTGTCTCTAATGGCCATAGAATTTCATGTAGTATCTTTATAAAAGATGTATTATTAGTTGGTGAGAAAAATGCATGTTGTACTACTTCAGGCTTTGTGTTAAAAGTACTGCTTTATTAGTTATTGCATTTCACATCTAATTATTTTTAAAATTTACATGATAATTAGGTATATTTATGTCAGATTAGAATGGCTATGTATTTGAATTTGCAGTGTATAGGTAATATGAATTTAATTGTCAGTTTGTTGCACAATCAATGATTCTTCAGCTGCTGATTTACCTTAAGTTTATCTGAAATACCAAATGGGAATGACTTAGGTGTATTTTTACTCTTCTAAATTTGGAATGCATTGTACTCTAAAATGGTACCGTGTACAGCTAGACAAGATAAAGCTTTTAGATCCAGTTTTAAGTTTTCTTGTTTAGTAGAGAGATGTTGTTAAAATGGTTCTCCAGTTATCCTTAACCTGGTGTCTGATTTTTTTAAATGTTTTTGTTGTGCATTTTAACACTATTAAAGATACACCTACATATACTGAACAGAATCTGAAGAATTCAGCAGGTCTTTTATGGTGACACAGGCAGAAGCAGGTATTTCAAATATGGCGTGTGTGTACTTAGTCCACTTGTTGAAGTACTTTGAAGATGTCACCGCTTTTGTCACTGACAATGATATAACCTTACAGATGCTAGGATATGAAAATTATCCTTCAATAAGGCAGAATCAAGGAATTTGTCCTCCTTTGTATACCCATATGTTAGCTTACCTTTATGCAGAATATGTTGGGTTTAATTATGTTGAAAAATACAGTCTCTGCTTCCCACTTCTGCTGTGTAAATCTGTGCACTAACGTAGACAATTTTGACAGGTGCCAGTCAGTGGTCGAGGAGTGGAGGACAAGCCCCCTCATCTCCCAGCTATGAAAACTCTCTACACTCCTTGGTAAGAATTGTTGAAAGCAACGTAGTACTTTTTACTTAGGAGTTGAAGGCTTGGTTTTGTATAAATCCTGCATATCATTAAAGGAAACACTAGGATAGCATTACAAATGAATTCTTTGCTAACAAATGGCCTGTTCAGTTGAACAATATAAGACGTGCAGGGTGTGTCTTTCACCATCTGTTCCTTGGGCATCAGGCTTCTGTGCTGAGGACAGCTGGTGCTAAAGCGCTGTTATGAGATTCTGGTACCTTTTCACAAATCCATAGCTAATTCTTATCTAAAGTTCAGCCTAGAGAAAGATAAAGACTTCATGCCTCCGCATTTACTTGTCCTTCCCCCTCTCTCCCTCAAATGGCAGTCTCTAGGGCTTGTTTGCATTACACTGTTAATAAAGTATTAATACATTTTATTTGTTACTATTATTTGTTGTGGGGAATGTTTATTTATTAATTAAACATTTTACAGAAAAACACACAGGCAGTAATCTACAGCATTGTAAATTTTCTTCTTTTGAGGATTCAGCAGAGGATTTAAGTTACTGACTTCCTTCTTACATTTCCGATACAATATTAGGAAGGAAACAGGGAAAATTTGAGGGAAGGTTTTGATTACTTGCTTAATATTTCTAGTTTCCACAGATGTAATTTCTATTTTTTTCTGTCTAACAAGAATAAATTATAAGTTAAATCAGATTTCTTTTCTTCAATATTTTTGCAATTAAATATAATTGTTACGTACATCTTAGAATCCTAACATAACTGCAGTGTTAAATATTAGCCTTTTCTTATCTTAATATAATCAGATCTCTGTTGCATTAACTTGACTAACAATGTATTGCTGACATGCACATCAGCTGTTTCCTCACCTCTTTTTTGAATTAATCTTAACTTGTGCTTTGCTTCCTGTTCTGTCTTGACTTTGCCAGAAAAATCGAGTTGAACAGCAACTTCACGAGCATTTGCAAGATGCAATGTCCTTCTTAAAGGATGTCTGTGAGGTACTATTTCACTTTAGATGGTGCCTTTTTGTGTTTCAATTAACGCTTCCTTCGGATTCCCCATTAAAAACTTAAATTAGTGTAGCGTATGACCCATCTTTTGACTCCAACATCCTGCTATTTCAGTTTCTAGAGCTACAATGTCAGAATTGGTTTTGCTTTGGGTTTTTTTGGTATTCCTTTTAATAAAAGAAAGTAATTAAAATAAAGTAATTTTAAGACAGACCTCGACAGTAACACAAATCACTCGCTTTTATTTCTGAAATACCTAATTTGTTTGAAGGTCCATTTTAAAAAATGGTAACTTAAAGTTTTGTCGAGTTTTTTTGTAATACAGATTCTCAAAAAAACACTGCCTCTTAATTGTTTCCAGCATGGTGAGGCTGATTTTAGGATCATTCTTTCTTGTCCTGCATTAGCTTATTTTGTAGCAATTCCTTTTTTCTTTTCATGCCATATAATAGCAGCTGAGTAACATTAACCTTATAATAAGCTTCACTTTCAAAGCTGCCACCTATTTGTGGAATGAATGCTATCTTAAACAGAATCTCCAGATAATATTTTCTTTTTCCTGTTTGTTTGTAGTGCTGGTAGGTGCTCTCAAAGTCTTTTGATACTATTTTGATACCACATTTCATCTTCTGTCTTTAATACCTCCGAGATAGACTCTTGGGGTGTGAAGAGCCTGGGGATTTATTCAGTAATGGGTGTTCCTGTCCCTCTTGCATCCCCACAGCAGTCCCGGATGGAGGATCGCTTGGACAGACTCGATGATGCCATCCATGTCCTACGGAACCACGCTGTGGGGCCTTCCACAAGCCTGTCAGGTGGCCATGGAGACATCCATAGTTTATTGGGACCATCCCACAATGGGCCAATTGGAAGCCTGAACTCAAACTATGGAGCATCCAGCCTTGTAACAGCCAACAGACAAGCATCCATGGTAATGATGTTATAAAACATGAGTATGTTTATGCAAAGCAATTGCAGCTGATGCATTGAAATGATTGTAGAGCCTACTGAGGTGGAACTGGGCTGTAAGACTAATATTTATCAGGAAGAAACCACTTGAGATTCTTGTGGAGGAAAAGATGGCAGACAGCTTGCACCTGCTATGGGTTTCCAATTAGAATGTGGGAGTGGGGGTGGGCAGAAATGAGGGGGAGGAAAAAGATGGGAAAACTTAGACTTTGGCCTGGTCAGTGGCCCATAAAATCCTGCTGTGACCATATGCAGAAAGCTGAAACTTTCTGCTGAGAGCGTTTCAGCTTATACATGCATTTTTTCCAGATGTGTAATAATTGGCAGAACCGTTTTCTCCTTGAAATGGTGAATAGGGAGATTGAATGGGAAAAGCAGTCAAGAAGGACTGAATTTCAAGTGTTCTGGTCTGGAAAAGCTGTTTATTGTAAATTGGAACTAGTCTTCAATAGCAGATGCTGGCAGAGGACTGGGAGGAAGCTGTTGGAATGTGGAACCATAGTGTGCGCAGGCTCAAAATTTAAACTTTTTTCTAAATGAAAAGAGTTTGAGCGCAGCTGTAGTGTAAGTAACAATGAAAAGGAAACAACTTTCAGATTAATCCCCAAGAAGGGTGAAATAATTCAATCCATCTCTTTTAGTTTCTTTAAAAATGTGAACTGTTCTGAAAAAATGTAGTCGAGCTTTTTATAGATCAGAAATATGCTAAAAGCATTACACAGTAAACGAATCTATTTGTAGCATTGCTCACTTCCCTTTTTCTTCCTTTTCATTCCTCCCTTCTCAAAAATGCTTAAAGGAAAAAGAGCTTTTAAAAACATGGTTGGTTTAGTGGTGCCATGTGTTTGCATGTTTACAGCGTAATTTTAAAGACCAGTTACATGCTGTGAAATTTTCTGTTATAAAACAGATTCACAGCTGGGTACTGTGTGATCAAGGCAAAATTTCACCTATCATCAAAATAATTAGGTACCCCAATTGCTGAAGGGTTTGTATTCTATAAAACAGAATTAGTTCCAGGCTCTCCCATTCGCACGTCACACATCCATTTATATTAATTTCAGGACCACTGCAGTAAACATCAAAAAGAACTGGTTGCTTTCTATAAGCTGCGTGTGTTTGGGGGCTTTGTGGAGGGGGTACTTTCCACATGCACATCCAACTTCAGCTTTCTATACAAGTTCACAGTTACTTTTTGTAATGAAAGAAGTGATGCATATGTACTTTTGAATTTTTTCATAGTACTTACTGAGATTTAATATTTAAAGAATGTTGTTAAAGTTCTACCATGTTCTGGGGTAGACTGAAATTTAGTCATACAAAAAAAACCTTTTATTTGGTCTGGTCTTGATGTGGCATAAAGTGAGTGACTGAAACTGCAGTGACAAATTTGTTCTCTGACTTGAACCTTCTGATACTGCTAAGCCAGACACAGTCAAATAAATACAGATAGTGCCAAAATGTACATAAAAATCTCAGCTTCTCTTTTAAATAAGCTATGATAAATAGTTTATCTACTCAGTTTTTATTAAAATAGGGGACAGTGGAAAATGACTCTCCAAAATGGACAGAAGTTCCTCGATCTTTTCTAGTTTAATGTACTTGTTTGCTTAATTACTTAAATGTAATACATACCTAATTTATCATCTAATTATTTGACTGACAAATGCTTGTTGTCTGTTAGAAATAAACTTAGATTAAGACAACTAAAAAATTATTTGCCTGTGCATTTCATCCTCACTGGGTGAAACAAGCTTGCAGATCAGTTTTGGCTTGAAAAGTGAGTCAGCTAAAGAATTTCTTGGATTAACCCTAATTTTATTACATCAGAATAATTGGCTCCAACAGAAGGCATCCTGTTGTGGCCTTGCCCAGTCCCCAAAGAGCGCCCTTTGACATCATTTGCAATTGCAGGAACTCAGCGTGACTTAGGATGGAGTCCTGAAATAGGTACAGAGCAGAAGTTGGCACATCTGGCTGTGGTGCAGACTGAGTGCTTTATTAGTGATGACTGCATTGCAGTAGTGCCCCCCAAGTATAAGGGGTAATTCTTCTTCAATAACCAATTAATTTAAAACTCTTATTTACTATTAGGTTGGCATTCTTTTTAAGTAGTAAGTAGGAGAGCAGAGAATTTGACACACAACCCGAACTGTTAAGATCCAGCCTTCATTCCGGATTGAAATACTGCTTTACTTGAGATGACATCCAGTAAATTTTAAGAAAATAATGAGTATTGGGCTAACATAGTGAGAAATGTCAACATTGATAAGGGTGATTACCTATTTTTGATGTTTTGTTTGACATAGGGTCAAGAAATGTTCATTGGAATTCAGCACTAAATGAAACTTCCTTGTTGAAGGAGGGTGGGATCTTTACACAAAACATTTTTGCTCTTTAAAAAAAAATAGGAAAAAAAAATTTAATTTCCCTTGAAGATGATGATCTTGGCAGAAGGAGCTAGGAAATGAGTAGTTTAACTCCTTTTTATGTAATTAGTGTAACCAGGCATGGTTTTATTTTAACATTTGCTTAATTTTTGAGCCAGATTTATTTTACAACTCTAGTTGACTTCATTTCCTGCTTGCTCTGAATGGTCTTGTTTTCTTTTTAGCTGGGCTGGCCATTAGACTTATTCAAATAGATTTTTAATATCTCAAACTCATCAAATATTTGCTAACTGGCCTTTGAAGTTGATTTGTATTTTATTTCATGTATTATTGAAAAGTTAAGAAGTAATACTTTTTGTTCTTATTCAAGCTGCTTTTTATTTGTCATTGTAATACAATGGAAAAAGAACAGCCTGAAGTGATTAAAAATAAATAAATAAAAGGCCTGGAAACTCAGTTAAGGATGAAACTCAATCCTTAAGTCAGAGGGTTTTTTCAGGTATAACAGGAATCTAAGAAAATTGGTGATCTCCCTCTTTGTGCCCTGTGCCTGCTCCAGTGTAGAAGCACGAAAGGGCAGTCAAGCAGCTTTGCCAACACCACCCTCTGCTTTTGCTCAAACCCTTCCAGAGTTGGTATTTCCCTGCAGAGATAATGTTCCCACTGAACAACTGTGAGCTGTCTAAAGTGTAAAAATCTTGATTACAAAGCCCTTTTCATTGTCTTAATTCTACACACCTTGGCTAAAATGGTGTTAAATGACCATAACCAAATTGACCAGCTAGTAGGGCTTGAAAGATTCAAAGACTCAGACCAAGAGTGGTATTTTTATTTTCCAGTTCTCAAAAGCTTTAATTGCTAAGTGCTCAAAATGAATAGTCAAATTGAAGTGTGAGATGCAGAACCAATATTTACAGGACAGAGGTGTCCTTTTCCCCACGTGTCACTCTCTGTTCTCCTACATGCAGTTGTGTCCCCTCACTGTCCATGATTTGTCTAGTTTTTATTTAGTTGCTTAAAATACTTCAATGGTTTTCTGGTTTCAGATCCCAAATGTAACCACTTAAATCAACTGAAATACGTTCTGCACCCGGGGTTTTTGTTTGTTTGTTTTTTAATTTGCAAGTGTCAGTGGGGCTGCAGATTGTCCTATGTACAAATCTTTCTTGAAATGCATAAAAATGAATACAGTTCACCTGGTAGATTACAGCAGTGTACAGTCTCGTAACAGGGTTACTGTTTTTTCTCAAGCTGGGGTTACTGAGTGGTAAGTTTTTTGTGATTGCAGTGGATGCCAGACCTGTGTGGAGCCGGCATTGTGTGGAGGAAGCAGGCAAAGGGCGGTGATGCGAGCGCGTTGGTACCGAGCGCGGTGTGTGCGCCGGCTGCCCCGCACCGCAGTGTTCTCCCCGCACACTGCGCGCTCTGCCTGGCTGCGCTGTGGCGGAGCCCGGCCTTCCGTTTGTCTCCCATTTTGTGTGCCTGGGGAGCTTCGGGCTTTGCCTGGGAGGAGGGACCATGGAGACAAGGGTGGATTAGCGCCGGAGAGAATGAATTAACTCCGAGTTTGTTTGCTTTCGCGGTGAACTGCCGCGAGTCACGAAGGCCGGCGTTCCAGGGGCCGGGGCCGCGGCACAGCCCGCGCTGCCGGCCCGGGCAGCTGTATGGAAATGGGGAATGCTCGGGAGCCGCGGCAGCGCCGCGATCCCCGCGCCCGCACCGGGGCACCGCGGGAGCCTCCCGCAGCTCGCCGCCCCCAGAGCTGGCCCTTGGCGCTAGGAAAGCGCCTGACTGGGAACCGCTTATAAATAATAGCGATAAAACATGTCGAGAGCTCGTTTGTTCTGAGCGCCGCGAAGCTCATGGCCCCGGACGCCTTTCAGAAGACTTAAAGGAAGCCCGAGGTTGTGCTCCATTGAAATGCAGATGGAGAGAGGGGGACAGCCCTTTCTCTATGCCGTGCAGAGAAAGGAGAGCAAACTAAATTTTCGAAACTCAATGTTTAAGATACTTGAAGCTTTGGTAGCTTGAAGCAGCCACCTATCAGTTGTAATGTAGCAAGCAGAGCCGTTGGCCTCTGCATGGGGTGCAGTGACTTTCAGCAAGTCATTTTGTTTGCGTTTTTTTTGTTTGCCAGTTTGGATTTTCTAGTATATCATAGATCAGAGATAAAAATCAGTGTTATGGTCAGTTTTGTAACATTTTAGCTCTTAAGATTTCTGTGTAAATCCTGTTAATCTAAATTGTATGCTTTTAATTTCTACATCTTGGTTTCAAAGGACTGGAACATGGACTTGAATTCAGTTTTTATTTCTTATCTGTTCTCTGCCTTTTTCAGAACTGATTTGCTAATCTATTGCCTTTATATTAGCTCTAGTTTTGAAAGTTGCCAGAGTTCTTGCAGCTGCTATGTTTGTACACAGCTTTAAGAAATTTTTGCCTTTTTTAAGAAGTAGATTTCGGAACAAACCTGGCCCTGAAGCAATTAATAGTCTGTAGCTTGAATAAAAGCACCCTCAAGTGTTAGGACTAAGCATGGCCAGAAGAAGAAAATAAAACACACAACCTGCAAGGCAGAATTAGGGAAAGACTCGTTTTTGAAAACTTCAGACTGAGAATGAGCTTCACATTCCAGTTGTAAAGAGTTTTGTCTCTTAGGCTGAAAGACCCAGGCTCAGCTCCTTCCTCCCAGCGAGTTCATGACTCTTGCAGGAGCTGGGCCGACTGTATCCAGAGTAGAACTTCTCATAAACAAAGCCTATTACAAGCAGAGGAAGATAAAATATACTTGAAATAGCAACAGATATTCCACAGTATACAAGAGGAGATTTTCTGCAGAACAATGGATACAAATAGCAGCCCGGAATGACCTGATATTAGTTGTGGGTTGTCGGGGAGGAGGGGGGGTTCCCCCTTTCTTTTTTTGTTCCTGTGCGTTAGCTTACAGGAACAAGTGTATATTAAACAAAGGATAAACTTGCATAAGGGTATTTATCTCTCTCTGGGTAAAACCCATACTAAGACATGAAAGGTAAAAGCTGCATTAATTACTCAAGAGGGATTCAAAGCTCAGCAGTTTACTAGGATTGAAGGATTTATTGAAAAACAGTGGTTCTCATGTGTAACTCCAGGCAATAAACCTATTTAATTAAAGGCTTAATCTTCTAGTTGACATGTTTGCTACTGTTCCAATAAAAAGCTTCATCTGTAGCCAGTTTTTGTAACTATACAAATAATAGTAGAATCCCTCGTCTTTGTTCATTTTTTAACTGTTTAATTGTATTATGTTGGTTATATTATAAATATTTAAGGACTTTTGTGTCTTTAGAAATGAAAAGCTTTAAATGGTCTGTGTTCCAAATTATTTAAATACAGGCAGTGTATCTTAACCTCCTTTTTCTCAAACAAATATTTTTTAATAGAAGTTGATGACAGTATTCTGTATTGAGCAGCAGTTTCTTAACTAATTGCCTCTTCAGGTTAGGTATGCACACTCATTGCTGTCTCACATAAGTATCATTAATTCAAGTTCATGCAAAATTAGGATTTTTCAAGACTCTTCATCTCAATGCTTGCTGCTCAGAAATTTAATCATGATGTATTATGAAGGAACAGATCAGAAAATAGGTGGTAAGAGTAGTTAAATACTTGGATTATTTCATTCCAAACAGGGTTGGTCACTGCTTGAGACACGGCCCAGTCCAGCAAGGTGTAATCAGGTGTTTTAATGTAATAGCATCTATCAACTAAACCTTTCCTTTACTGAGCGAGGATTTTAACTTTGGTCTCTAATCCAGCAAATACTTTCAGTGTTTTAAACTTCTATTTTTGGACTATTCCTTTGAATCACATCTTTAATAGTAGTCTTTGCTTTGTCTTGCTTTAGGTTGGGACTCACCGGGAAGAAGGTGTCAGCCTCAACAGCAACCATTCAGTTCTTCCCAGTACAGTTTCTGCTCAGAGCACAGAACTAAATCATAAAACACAAGACAGCTACAGAGGTAACTTCCCAGGATTAAACGCTGGACAGGGTCTGCAGTAGTTCAGAGCCAGTGAGGCTGTAGATCTTGGTAAAATGGCATCGGTGCAAGGGATAGGGGCATAGATAATGCTGAAAAATAGAAATTAATAACAAATCTTATATACCACCACTGTTAGGGAGGGACTTCTGCAACAATTTTGAGGGCATCCCTGTCTAAGAATTATCCCAGTATTGTTTCAAGAGAAGGTTGCCTTACAGCCATGTCCCTCCAGCTGAAGGGGCCATGATCCACTTGCAGAGCTGCAGCCATTTCCCAGTCAGCCAGGAGGGCTGTGGAGTGGGCTGAGACCAGAGTTCAGCCCAGCCAATGGAAGGAGGTCATTCCACACCAGTGTTTACTGTTCCTTCCATTTTTAGCTAAAGAAGTAAACTGCAGAAAATAGAAGTCAGCTCCTTTATTAGTGTGCTAGTACCATTTAGGGAATGTTGCATATTCAGCCTAAACCCAGGCCTCGATGTCAGTGCAGCTCTGCCCTTAAATTTGCAGCCCAGACATCAGGTGCAAATTTCCTTACTTCACTCAATGTCCTTTTGTCTTAAACCATGTTTTCCTTAGACTGAGCTGTTACCAATCAAGCTGCTCTGTGAGCTGTGATTGCCTTATAACCCATGACACATGTCCAAGCACAGCAGCGTTACCAGGATTTCTTCTTTCTGTTAGTTCTTCCTGTTGTCTCCCCAGACTTGTGCTCGGCTCTGGCCCCTCACTGCCATTATCTGTTTGAGGTTCTGTGCAATGTTTCAGTGCTGTGACACTCACCCTGCTCTCTGATTGCTTGCAGCACTGTCGGGTGGCTTACAGAGCCAGTCTGTGGCTATAGGTCCAACAGAAATCAAGTCTGAACATAAGGAGAAGGATGAAAATATCCATGAACCCCCCTCATCAGATGACATGAAATCAGATGATGAGTCCTCCCAGAAGGATATCAAGGTCTCATCCAGAGGCAGAACAAGGTGCGTTGCTGATGTGACCTGGAGAAGCTGTGCTTTGATAATGCTCAGTAGCACGTTGTCCTTACATTTGATAAATTTATTGCAAGGCTTTTGTGTTACTGCAGTGCATACACCAATAGGCAGCTGAAAGAGAGAAAAAGTTTATAGTATCTGTATATATTTAAATACAAGGTAGAGGATTTGCTGGGAAAATCACCCAACAAGTGTGCATTCCCTTACACTAGAGCCATGCCTAATGTCTGCCTGTACATGGAAGCAGCAAAAGATTCAAAGGGCCCTGCCCAGCATAGAGGATGGAAAAATGTCAGGAATTTGTGATACTTTGTACCTGGGCCAGGGCTGCACTTCCAGGTGTGAGTCTGTGGCGGTGGAGAGCTCCAGCTCCTGACCTGGAGGCTGAGGTGAACACCAGGGCTAAATATCCTCTTGAAACACTTTGTCCCCTCCCAAGCCACAGGCACAAAACTGGAGCTGACACTGGGTAAATGCTTCTGGAATTGCCTGATAGGCCTGACACAAGCATTGAAATTTGAGGTAAGAGTAAACAATCAGAATTTTGCAACCACAGGCAGCAGAGTCTGTATCAACATGTTTAATGGCATTTTAGTGTGCTAATTTTAGTAGAACAGAGGTTTTGCACAGTTTTAGACTAAATTGGACAGACCTGGATTAAAAAAGGCTATGCAGCTTGATATCATTTGAGGCAGTTCAAGAACTGTAAATACAACTGTTTAGCTCTACACTGAGTAGTAGAAGAAGAAATAGTTCTACAATTGGCCAGTGTGGTCTTTAACAACAGTAAAACTTTTAAATAAGCACATGAAATTGAAAATTCCTTGAATGCGTTTTTATATAAGCTGCTGTATTGGAAAATAGCAAAAAACTTTGTTGAAAATTATTTGTTCTTTGCCTGACAAGGTGGTTGAGTTACCTCTTTAACTGGCTTGGCTACATCTTCTGCTTCAAGCAGCAGTGTGTTGCCACAACTTTTCCTAGAGATGTTTACCTGCTCTAGACAATATTCTTTGGATATTTTGCAGGCAGAAGCCACTCAACATTTATTTTCAGGAAAAGGCAGGAACAACAAGAATTTCCTTGAAAACTTCAGCATTGATACCTGATCCTTTCTTAGTTATCCAAATATACTTCAATATGAAATGGATTAAGTGGGAAGTTTAATTTCATCAACTGAAAATTTGGAGCCAGCACCAGGATTACTTGTTTGAAATACCAGTGATATTTCAATATACTGTTACGTTTGCTTTCTTGCAGCAGTACTAATGAAGATGAGGATTTAAACCCAGAGCAGAAAATAGAAAGAGAAAAGGAGAGAAGAATGGCAAATAACGCCCGGGAGCGTTTGCGTGTGCGAGACATTAACGAGGCGTTCAAGGAGCTCGGCCGCATGTGCCAGCTGCACCTGAAGAGTGAGAAGCCGCAGACGAAGCTGCTGATCCTCCACCAGGCCGTGGCAGTGATCCTCAGCCTGGAGCAGCAAGTGAGAGGTCAGAGGCCTTGGGGCTGGGGCAGGCCTGTGGCAGCTTTGTCCATGGAGCAGTGTGGGGCTCTTGAAACCTGCACAACCAGATGCACGAACTGCTGAAAGTGCATTTGCTGTTCTGTAACGATGATGAAGTTCTTTAGAAAAAGCAAAGAATTACTTAAAAAAAAAAAAAAAGGGAAAGGAGTGACTATAAGGTTTATACCTTGCACTTTCTTTTTCCTGTTCAATTTGTCATCTCTTCACCTAAGTTTTCAAGGTAAATTCATAAATTAAAATGTTGACACATCTTGCTTTAAATTGTAACAAGCACTTGTTCAGTAGGAGAAAAGCTTTAGCAACAAGAAGAGATTTGTTTTAAGATGACCCCACATAATTGAAATATTAAAATGCAGTGAATTTGTTTCTATTGACTTAGGTTTTTGCATTAAACATGTACTGGGGAGGGAGGAAACTTACTTCTACTATAATTGAATCAGGGCTGGGTTTGCATGAATCTTCTTTCTCTGATCCCTTTAAATTTTTCCAAGAAAGAAACAATACTGGTAGGAAACAATTCTGCTGGTAGGCACAGAAGGAAAACTGTTTTGTGCCATTCACTCTCGTAAGGAGAGATGGTTCTAGGAATCATGTTTGGTTCTTCAACTGTTCTATTCTTGTGAGTTGGTGAAGCCACAGTTGACTTTGAATCTCCCTTTCTACTTTTGTCAAAGACACGTTGAAGTTCTGGGGCACCTTGCAGTAACTTTTGGTCAGCCCCGAGTTGGTTGGCACCCAGACTGGATGGTGGCTTTGAGTCCCTTCTAACAGAAATAGTCTTGTTCTGTGGAGGTGGCACTTCCCAAATGAGTGTCCTCGTGTTTTGCTCTTCGGGACTCATTTACAGCCATCTTCCATAGTGTCTCGCTGATGGAAGTGCATCAAGTGACTGGAAGAGTCTGAGATGTGGATACGTCAGTGGTTATATTTGCTCAGTGCACTACATCTTTGAATCACTGATGTCACTGAGTGGTAACAATGGTTTATTTTTGTGTACCTCATTTTTACTTCCTTTTTCTCATTTGTTGCTTGCATTTTGCACAGAAGATCCAAGCAGCAGTTAGAAGTTTATTGAAAGTGACTAAATAACTAACTTAACACAAACTTACGTACTTTGTGCAGTAAGGATGAGATGCTGTGTTTTCAGGCAGTTCTACTGATCCAGTTGTCAGTAAAGAAACACGCTTTCTCCAGCCAGAGCTCTTCCATGGCACAGAGCAACTGTTCTGCAGATGAGACAGCAGCTGGGGCCATTGTAAAACCCAGTTTAGCATCTCTGAGGCTTAGATCTCGGGCACTGTTTTGGTCTGAAAATGCTTGCCGTGGTCTAGAAGATAAGGTTGAATATTATGAAGTCAGAGGGACATTAATCAAGCATGGGTTTTGATGTTTGAAAAGCATCAAGTCCATCTCCCTGCTCTCAGATTCTGTAATTCACAGGAAGCTCCATGTTAATAAAATCACTTCTGCCTTGGTCAGAGAATTTCCAATCCTTGTGTCTGTGGTAGAAATCTTTTTTCTCAATGCACTAACAGCTAAACGGGCCCCATTGTACAGGCACTGTAAATGGAGAACTTTCCCTTCCTCAAGTTCCCATCTCCCTGTGTGCTCTGTGTGTCTGGGACAGGCCATGGGAAGTGCACGGGGCCTCCTGGAGAGTGGCCCTGGCTCCTGTTTGTGTTGCCTGTCCCCCTTTGCACCTGTTCCTGTGAGCGAGTGACCGGAGCTTTGTGAGACACCCACAGGAGCATGCACAGTGCATTATGTAATTGCACAAACTATTTCCTCTCTCTGCTGGTAATGAAGCTTCTCATTTTGTGATTGGTGCTATTCAAAATGAACCATTTCAGATTTAAGCTCTCAGTGTAGGCCAGGGGTTCTATCTCCATTTCCTAAATCACTGTAAATTAACTTCCTTTCAAAGTTTCAACATAATTAAAACTTCAAGGCAAGCCACAGTTAGACAAAGAAAACTGTGATTAAGAAAAGTTAGCAGGTTTTTTTTCCAGTAGAATCTTTATGAGTGCTCATCCTTAAGGAAATGCAGTAGGAGGCTGTTGATAATGACTTTGGTGACAGCAGAACTATCAAGTCCATCCAAAATAGTCTCTGTCAGATGAGCTAAAATGCACAGGGGTCAGTAAACTGCAGTTACTAGAGGGGTGCCTGTGCAGTGCAAAAGAAGGGCTTGTGCTGTCTGTTCAGTTTTGGCAGACTTGTTGCAGTTATAATTGTATCTGCCATCTCCAACTGCAAATCAGAATTCACTGACAGCTAGAAAATACCTTAAAATGTTGATTAAATTCAACAGTGGAATATATTACATGGGTTTTGTGTGTCTTTTGGGCCCCTGTGATTTACATCTTCTATATTTTGACTCACAAAAAGCCATTTTGAAGAACAGACACAGTTGACTTTTAGAAACTGTCATTATTTGGAAACGAGATCCAAATCTACATCTATTGAAACTAAGTGGGGAAGTGGAAACCTACTGATGAAAATACCTTGATAGCTGATCCACAGCTGGTTATTATAAAGTACTGACTTTAATGTGAGAGGAATTAAGGTTTGGAAAAAAAATAATGCTCCTGCTGTGTGTGACTGTCATCACAGTCTTTTGATTGAACCAAGATGGGCACAAGGTGATTTCACAGATTGAGGCTGTTGAGAACTATCCATTCAGGGTGTGCTGCCTCCCCTGCCCTGACAGCTGGCTGGTACTTGCTGGGAAGAAAGAAGCAGCAACATTACTAAAACTAGTGTGATGTCAGCAAGGTTGGTAAAACTTCAGCCTACCAACAAAATGGATAAGTCTCCATTTTATTATATTGTAAATTACAGACACTTCTCATTTTGCATTCAGTGTCTTACGGTGACAAAGGAGGTGCTTTTTGGAAGTTTCTGAAGGGGTTTGGGTTTGGCTTTTTGTCTCTTTGTTTTTTTTTAAATACCAGTTTAGGAGCTGTCTGGTAGGACTTTCAGCAGTGATTGTCTGCAGCTTTGGACACCTGTGGGTGAACACGGGGTGTCAGCAGCTGAAGAGGGAAGCTGCAGAGCTATTTTTACTCCAGGGTTAATGTATTGATATTGCCCATGGCCTCAGCATATGGGATATTAGGAACTCTGATTTTTCTGTTACAGAACGAAACCTAAACCCTAAAGCAGCCTGCCTTAAGAGAAGGGAAGAAGAAAAAGTTTCTGCCGTATCGGCAGAGCCGCCAACACCACACCCAGGAAGCCACCCTGGCCTGAGTGAAACTACCAACCCTATGGGTCATATGTGAACACCAGCCAGGTACGTCAGGGGATGGCTCTTGTTGCTTTGAATTGGCTACAGTGGGGGAGACACCTGGATATGGTGGGGTTTAGTTCCTGGGCTGCCAGCAGCACCAAATTTCTCTGTGCTTTCACATCTCTGAGCAGAAGCAGAAGGCTGCAGATTTGTTTGGGTTTATAATAAAACTCCAAGAAATTGTCGTCAGAGTATCTTTATTTCCATGCCTTGTTGCCAATGGCTACATCTCTTGGCTCAGGTGGCCTTCTTGGCATGACATCAGAGGAACAGTGAACAGCTTGCTAGATAAGCCAAGCTTAATAGAGATGAATTATACATCTTTAAATGGTCTAAATATCACATTAGTTCATTTAAAAATCCACGTATTGTTTCCCAGTGCTGATGCAAAGTTTCAGGGACTCCTCATCCCAGAGAGGTTTGCTCTCTGGCTCAAGGCCAGTCATTCTAACTCCTCTCATTTGCCCAACAGAGACTGGGAGCTGTCTTAAGTCACAATCTGTATTGGTGAAGATAATTAAGATTTAAAAGTAATGTTTTCAGCTTTGCAAGGTAGCCCAGTACGTGACATCTCATTTAAACATGCTGAGGGGGAGGCCTTACAGAAATATCAGTCTTTTGGGTTTATTTATGTTGTTGGTTGGTTTTCTAAATAATTGGGAAACCTTGATTTTAAAAGGAAAAAATTGACTATTCCAGTAGAGCTGTTGCCACTTTCAAAAAGAATAAAAAACTGGGTTCAGTGCCCTTGTTTTAATCCAGAATGTTACTAAATTTTATGTTTTGGGAGGGTTTTTGTTGTTGTGTAATTTATAATTTTTAATGCTTTGAATTTCTTTAATTTGTTTTATTTCATACCAGAGCAATAGGCTACTTTGGAATTGTCAGATAATTTTTGATTTACAGCAGACTTAGTCTGTTTTTGCCATATAAATATAAAGAAACACTTTCAAAAGTTTGGTGTCTTTGGTTTTTTTTCAATAGCAGTAACTTTGTGAGTTGACTGAAGTATGACGTTGACAGAAAAGGCTGTACAGGAACATGGCAATTTACCTTTGGGAGGGCGTGAACTTGGCACTGTCTCCTGCTTGGTTTAGAGAGCAAAGTCAGACACAAATTGAAGGTCTGAGATGTGCAGATTATTCTTTCTCCCATATCCATAGAGGCCCAACAGAAGGTTCTTTAGAGTAATTTTTTCAATATATCATGTTCAATATGGATATCTCTGGAACGGGGGATTTCAGGGTCTCTCAATGTGATTTTCTTTTGCACCTAAATGACTGAAAATGCCACCAAATCCAGTTTAAATTAGGTCTCTGGAGTTGATACTAAGCTTTTTAATTATTCTTTTCCTAATAACCTCTTCCTTCTCCTAAATTTCTTTCTAGAATTCCAGAATTATTGGTAGGATACACAGAAGGTGACCTTTCTTCACAAGGACACAGACAACTAACATTATATGAAGACACAAACCTGACAGGAGAAAACACTTGAAGCAAGAAACCCAAATGCAATCTTATGATCAAAGCTACTGGTCAACACCTGCATCAGGAGTGAAGATACAAGATCTTCAGACAGAATTTCAGCCCATGAGATACTCTGAACATATCATTCTGTTGCAAGCAGTGTGTCGCTTCTGCACAATCAGAGACTGTTGTGATCTCTCCACTCATTGTGGAAGTTGCCTTGTGCCTAAACTGAATTGACAAATGCATTGTAACTACAAATTTTATTTATTGTTATGGAACTGTAAAGGTCTACATATAAAGGGAAAAGTTAACATGTTAAAAGCTGATAAAATTTCAGCTGAATGCCAGCATTTACTAAAGCTGTTCACATTCAGAGAACAAAGCAGTGACAACCGTCGACCCGTAGCATTCCCAGCATACCTATTAGTGTCTTAAAAAAGGAAGGGAAAAGTCTTTTGTTGTCCTTTCCTCTCCTTTTGCCATATGACTAGTGTTTTCCATGCAATAGGAAACTATTCCTTGGTATAGCTTTTTTTATGTTATTTTTGATCTCTGGTAATCTGAACAGTTATGGTCACAGTTCCCCTTCCATACTGAGCTCCGTGCCTCAAGCCACTCAGAGGCCTCATGAAGGCTGCAGGCTGGAGCAATACTGTGACCATAACATTTCTTGGATTTAAAAAGTGATTTTTATTTTCCCTCAGACTTTCCTCAAACATTTTTTTTTCTAATTATAAACAAAACCTTTTTAGGCTTCTAGGCTTCATAGTAAAGCTTGTAACGTGAAGTGTAAATTGGGTGGGGAGAATCTACTTTGTTAGAGTTGCTTTGTTTTCCGAGCAGTAAGTACTACATATAGTACATGTAAAGTGTTAGCTGTATGTAAGCACAAAATGCATTAAAATACAAAGGAGATTTTTTTCAGGCTGTAACTTTGGTGAATAGTAAAATCCTAAATTCACCGTGGCAGGTAGTGTGATGATATAACCACCAGCAAGGTGGGCTTATTACGTAATGGAATCTTAAGAGCAATGGTCACCAGTTTTTCCTTCCTGTACACGTTAATTATCATGTCATGTTGTATGGCTTGTCAGTGGAGAAAAAATAGTGTGAATCAAATGCAAATACCCCCGTCCCAAGCCATATTAGCATTAAACCTTTAAATGTTTCTCCACCAGAACAGTGTCCATAAGTATTCCTTTGTCACAGATGTGTTGAAATGGTTAAAATCCCTTTGCACTTCCATGGAAACTGTCTTCCACTGCAATGACCATGGGAGGAAATTTCCTAAGCCAAGGTTGTCTGAGCTATTGTTTATATAGTGCATCTTTCATCACTGGCAATTGGTTCACACACAAAACCGGAACAAAACTATAATTTTTATGAAGTCATTTAATTTGAAAGAACAAAAGATGGATTGATAAAATAAACTAATGAATTTACGCTCATGTTTTGGATGGTTCCTAACAAAACAGTTTGTGGAATTAGTGGACTCATTTCTATTACTTTAATTTGCATATATCATCAAATAACACCTGATTATATCTGTGGCCTTGTTCTTCATTTCAGTGTTTATCAGCTAAACGGAATTTGTTGCTTATGACGTGTGAAAGTGATCACGTGCCACTGCCTGGCCTTTTTCCTTCTAAGCTTGTTGTCTTTTTGGCTATATTAGACTTTGCAGTATGCCCAGAAGCTTTCCTTCATAAAATAGAAAGAAAAAAACATTTGGCTTATTTTTCACTGTAGCTAGTCTTTTATACAATAATCTTGTAAGAAAATTTCTTGAATTCTAAATATTACTCTTTCTAGATTTTTGAAATCAAAAAAAGTTTTCAGTAAAAAGTTTCTTACTTTATTTTACTATATTAGGTAGTAAAAATGTAGGGTTATTTACCATAACCTGTTCATTAATATCAGAAATTTACAATAGCATTGTAAGACCATAGTAGGGTTCTAGCATACCGTGTAGTACCTATGGAGTATTGTAAGAGCTAATTGTCCGAGATGAATTGCTTCTCATCTTGTTCTCCAGTTTCCATTGTTGGTTTATTGCAGATTTGTACCCTGTGTCAAATTTCAAGGTATTGCTGATAAACCTTTCCAACCAGCAGCAAGAAGTTCAAAAAATTTCTGTCAATGTAACAGAAAACACTATGTATATAACATTTATGTAGCAATAAATGTGCCATCTTTTTTTAACATGGTAAATCAGTGAGTTTTTTAAATTTCTCTCTCCTCATAGGCAATGTGTTGCTTGAAAAACGGTGGCAAAACTCTCTTCTGCCTTTATCAGAACAAAGCCTGACACATTCTCAAGGAGCAGAGCACGTTGCAGGCACAAGAAGTGTTGTTGCTCCTCCGTGTAAAGCCGGGCCAGCCATGCCCAGTACCTGAGGAGCAGCAGTGCCTGAGCTGCGTTTGCTGCTGCAGAGCAGAAAGGGAATTGCACAGGCGGACAGCAAACCAGGAGCAGCTGATCCCATAGGCACGGCTTCTTCTACAGCTCACTCCTTCCCTTTGCCTGTCCTGAAGATGGGTTGCTTAGATCTGAGCCCCTTTGTGCAGGGAAGTTCAGTGCCAAGTTAATTCTGAACTGATTGATGCATCTGAGTAGGTTTTGTGGAAATACAGGGGGGGAAAGTCTGTAGTTCCAGCACATCAAAGACAAAAGCAGATACAGCTCCTCTGTCTGTGTGCAGTGCTGCTGTTTGAATGTGGGGTGTCAATACAGCTGCTGTGCTCGGCACCGCTTCCGACTCCCAACTCTCCTTGGTAACCTTAGAAACTGCTCCGATCCCGCTGCGACCCAGTGCCCAGCGTGCAGATCCAGGCAGGTGTGTGTTACAGCAGCGCTTCTGCCAGAGACGAAGCTCTGACACGGTCTGGCCAAACAGGGGAGGTCAGACCCTGCCATGTCAGGCTGCCTTTCAGAATGGCTTTAGCAGCAGCAGTGCGAGAGATGCCCAGTGCCTTCCCCAGCACACATTCCCAAGTTGGACTTTACTCCAGTAATAATTCTAAATCCAGCCTTTGAACATCCACCAATACTTCTCTTCCCTTTTCTGAATCAGACTTCCTAGTTTGTCACCACTTTCAGAGAAAGTAAAAATGGCCATTTGCCCATCTTCATCTTTCTTTTACCACACTTCTGCTGTCCTGTTTGCATATACTTTCTGATCACGAGTCCGTCATCTTTTTTTTCCATGTTTCCTTCTTTTTTTTATTTGATTTTTTGTGTATGTGTAAGAGATGTATGTTGGGATACCTTTGTTAAATACAGTTCTTCTAGAATTAGCATTTGGAATATTGTAGATAAGCTCTCCTGTAAATTTAAAGCATTGGGAAAATCTTAAAATGGACTTCGTCTTTTTTTCCTCCAGCTACTGAGTAGTTGCTGTTAAAAGGATTCTGGAGTCTTCATTAATTAACATTTCCCCAAGAATCAAACATTTTCCCCCAGCATCTGGAAATCATGGCAGACCAAAAGTAAAATGGAACCATCTGTAGAAGACAACCAAGGTAGTGGGTGGTAAACTTTGCTGTTTGTTTGTAACACCAATACCTTCTGCATCCTAATACCCCTTGCCTGTGGGTACTAAAATGTCCTGTAAAAGGAAGAAACTTTAAAGCACTTTAAAGCCTGGCAGCATACCAAGAGTGAGTCTCCAGCAGGGATGAAGGAGCAGGCTGGCACCTTCCTGCCTCTGCACACGGGCTGTGGCTGCCCTGCTCCCAGTGCCCTCCTCCCTACTCCCAGGGCATCACCAACCCAGGGCTGCAGGGGTGTCCCTGGGGCAAGGCAGGCCCAGCTCCTGCCTTCCTGCTGCTCATCTGCCCAGCGCAAGGAGGTGAAAGTCTCCCAGGCTGGGGAAGAATGGTGCTAAGAGGAGACTGCTACAATCCTTTCTTCCCATTCTGCCCTTCAGGTCTATCTGCTGCCACAGAGCAGATAAGTCAGGTGCCATTTGGGGGCTGTTCTGTACTGTTTAACCTTCATTTCTTTTTACTGAAGTTAATCCCTCTGTCAACCTGGATGCCTTGGCAAAACAGGGAGAGTTATTTCCTGGTTAAGATACAGATCCACTGCTCAGCTGCCACCACAAGCACTGTGTGTGTGCGTTCAGTACTTCAGCTGCTTCAGCTGCTGACTACAGTCACCTCAGGTTGTTTGTATCTGTCAGAAACTGTCCAGACCAGGCTCTGAAACTGCAAATTTTCTGGGCTGTAAACAGAATCCCTTTTAATTCTCTCCTAATCCTGACTTTTAAAATGTTTTGATGCAATTAAAAACATCTGTCAAATAGAACCTGATTCTAAAAAAAAATCTTATACAAAATTATACCAGCTGAGATAAAAATCTTTCCCAAAACAGTGACCATAACTGATCCTGGAGAGACAGATCTGTTAGAAAGTCTGTGGCTGGGCTAAATACTTGGAATTCTGGTTATTTCAGGTGAACTAGAGAAAGAGGAATACCAAGGCTGTTTCATTTTCAGCAAAGATCCACTGTAGTTTTAATAGTATCACCTAAACATATAGTGACAAAAGGAGTTAAATGTAAACTATATCAGTCAGAGCAGTGACTGCTGCCAACAGAATGGATGAGAAAATAACTTACAATATAACTCAAAGTTCAGTCTGTGTTAGATGTAGAGCCCTGCCAGTCATGGACTTCAGAAAAGCATACGAAATGCAGATCCTATAGCTGGAGCAATTTCTTTTCATGAACGCGCTGAATACCATACCAGGTTTTATTTGTTTTGGAAAATTCTACATTTCAGCTCTTAAAAAAAAAATCCAGGAGGAAATTATTCAAAGCAAATGGAATCAAACTCTTGTATAAAATGGACACAGCAATGTCTTGATAACTTAGTAATGTGGATTTTTGGCTCTACTTTATTTTTGTGCTGATGCTTTTTCACTGTATCTTGATGTCAAAGGAAGACTTGGAAATGCCAGAACAGGCTGATTTACCAGTTTGCTGGATTAGTTCTTTATATACAAGTAAGTTAAGTGGTTCCTTACGCTCATGGATGTTCTGACACACAACATTGCATTGAGTGCACAATCTCTCTATCTATGATGCAGAAAGGAAAAAGAAATACTTGTGATGGTCCAATACAACTAAAGAAATTTCATGAACTTGAATGTGTATCAATTATAAAAATAAATTCTCCAAACTTGGAGTTACAAACTCATCTGTAGAATGAAAGGTCTGAGGAGTGGAGTTATGGCTCTGCATTTTACTTCACAGCACCAATAAGTGACCAGAGATGATCAGAAGCAGTAGTTCATCACAGAAGCAGAATTAATCACCAGCTCTAGTTGTGTGTTTGCTGGGAGGACAGCAGATAGCCAACTGCTTGCTGCACAGCCAGATCAGGTACTCCAGACTGCTCCCAAATTACTTTCTCTGACTGCTGAAATAACTGCTTTCACAATCAGGTGAGTTCTTTAGGACATTTGAGGGCTTATATTTCCTCATCAGCTTTATTTGCTCAGACTAGAACCTGAATGTGCCAGGATGAAAATCCACTTCTCAAGATACTGAGCCACCCTGTGGAAGAGAAATCTCCTGTGTGTAAGCATGAAAAGATAAGGTAGGGGAAAGTTTTGAATGATGTTTTGAATGTTCAGTTCACACCTGCAAAAGCTAAAGAGAGTATCAGTATTTCCTTTTCAAGGTGACAAAGAAAGTTGCAGATGCACCTCCCGTTCTGTTTGTACAATACAATACGCAGCAGGAGAGAGCTCCCATCTCAACTCATCTGTGTGCCACAAAGACACAAATGCTAATGCATCTGATTATGAATATAACAGTTAAAGTTCATTAATCCCTAACACTACCTGACTAATTAAGATAAATGCAAGCAATATTGGTTTTAAAGTCGATGGACTCTGCCTCCAGTTTACCCGTTTAAATGGGTAACATTTAATTAAATGTACATTTAATTTGTTTATGTGTCTAATTAATAGCTGAAAGTGCAATTAAACATAAAGCTTTTAAAATGCTTATTCCTTTCCTAGCACACAACAATAGTAAATGTGAGCATCATAAAATGCAAGTACAACAGAGGGCAAGAATGCTAAAAATTACAAGGAAAAAAAAGGGTAACAGCCTACAGAATCTGAAGGTAGTAACCCAATATAAATTAGTGCCTGTCATTATCTGTAGCCAGCTGTTCGTCATTATCCTGTTACACAGAAGTAGAACAAATGTGTCAATAAAGCGCTCATTAAAAAGTGTTTCGGATATAAATGCAGATTCTGCGTTTACAGGAGTATCAGGGAAAAGAGTGTGAATGACACCAAAATTGACACGTCAGGCTTTGCCGTCTGTTTTTCTGGTGTGGCTGTTTTGCCTGTCTGGGATAACTGATGAAAAATAACTGCATACAGGTTCATTCCCATGTTTCTGTACCCCCCAACTTTTCAGCTGGAATGCTCTGTAAATTGAGCTGGCTGTGCATACTTCCACAGGCCCTCCTGAACTTCCTTCCTTGGCCCTTCCCTGCCCTCCGCCATCCCTAGTTTCTGTAGCATGAGAGATGGTCTCCAAACTATGGATTGTAAGCAAGTTTAAATGTTCTGTTCCTCCCAGGCCCCGTGCTGGGGCTGCCTCCATCAGGTAAAGCAGCAGCCGCCTCTTCCACAAAGAGCAAGGGCTGGAGCAGCTCTCCAATGCAGACAGGCCAAGAGAGCTGGGGTTTTTCTGCCTGGAGAAAGCTCTGGGGAGACCTTACAGCACCTTCCAGTACCTAAAGGGGCTCAAAGAGAGCTGGAGAGGGACTTTTTCAAGGACATGTAGTGACAAGACAAAGGATAATGGGTTCAAACTGACAGAGGGCAGGTTTAGATTAGATGTAAGGAAGAAATTCTTCCCTGTGAGGGTGGTGAGACACTGGCACAGGGTGGCCAGAGGAACTGTGAATGCCCCATCTCTGGAAGTGTTCAAGGCCAGGCTGGATGGGCCTCTGAGCTACCTGGTCTAGTGGAAGGTCCCCTTGTCCATAGCAGGGAGGTTGGAAGTCAGTCCCTCCCAGCTCAAACCATTCCATGATTCTATGAGTGACAATAATCTGTTCACTGGAAAAAACCATAATTTATCCCACATTTGGTTTTAATTTATTTCATATTATTTAGTAATATTTTAAGCTCCATATGGAATAAGAAGGAAATCTGAAGGAATTTTCATCTTAGATCTGAACTGCTACATTATAACCATATAATTCTTCTCTTCTGCACATTTGCTAGAGTAATTTTTTCCTCCCTAGCCTATTAAAATTCCCTCTGCCCAAGGCCCTTGATCCCACAAAGAGATATGCAGTTGATGCATTGGATAGCCCGTCTCATTTCAGGGCACACTTCTGTACTTCATACTGGGTTTGTATTGTTTCTTCACAGGTCATGAGTCTGATGCTTGCAGATTTTTCTGGGTTTTCTACAGCACCCAAGGTAGGAATCTGTGCAGCAGAAGCTCCACTGCTTCTTTTCTGCTAGAGGGCTGAAGACAATACCACCAATACAGCTTCTTTCTGCACTTCTCTGCGAGTGAAGCAAACCCAGTATTTCAGAGCGGGAGGCCGGGTGTGGAACGTAAGCACATTGTCTCTGTGCCTTTATAAAGCAATTTGGAGACATCTATTTTGCAACAATTGGGAAGAAACTGGGTGGGTGGTGTAGAAGAGGGGAACTGTGAAGAGCAAATGTTTAGCTGTATTCAACTGTAAACAGAGTGATAGTGAGTAAACAGTCCCTCTGAAGAGAGTAATTAATAGGCACATGTGAAGAGATGGAAAAGAAGATGTATCCTTCCTCAGCAGACATCAAAGGGCAGGCTGGACAGTGAGAAATTGTGCATACCCCAAGAAGGCCACACAGCTGTATGTACATTCAGCTAGGAAATGCAATGCAGTGTAAGGAGCTAGGAAAAAGAGGAGCGAGGGGTAAGACAGGCAGTGAAAAAGGAGCCCTACAGTAACAAAGCAAGGAGCAACACGCTCTGTGGGGATGGGAGCAGGAGTGGAGAAGCAGGGAGGTCTAAGCAGGTCAGCTCTTTCTGCAGAGGGGTCAGGTTGCAGAGAAGTTTTGCAGGATTAGAAGGAGTGATAAGACAGCACAGTAGGTAGCCTCGAAATAAGATAAGGAAACAGAGGAGGAGCCACTGAAATGAATGGTTCTTCATTGTGATTCTCCTGCCTCTTGCTACATCTGAAAGCAGAACCCTGTGGCAGTTGGCCAGTTTGACAGGGAAGGCGATAAAAATAAATTACATCCTCTGTTTCCAATACAGACTGAGATGTTTCCAAAAGAATGGGGGAAGGGAACTTATTTGCAGGGAGAAAAGGTACTCAAAAGATCCAAAATTCATTGTCTGTTTTCTATAAAGTGGTGTCACGACTGACTCCATAACGTACGTACTTGGCTCCAAAATGGGATTCTGGAACATTCCACCTCTGGGACCAGCTGCTTTCACAAATGTTTCATTGGAATAGAAATACTAGTTCAAAATGAAGGAAATGCTCTTTTCTGTCTCAAAGAGCACACATGAAGCTGGGAAGAACAAATCAGAGAAACTGAGGCCAAGAAGTTTGAAATTCCCAGTGCCCTGGGTGGTCTTTGCTGTTTAATTCTGTTTGTGTCATCTGTGGAGAATGTTTCCCTTCAAAACCTGACTAACAGTTGGACAAGATACATTTTCCCAATGAATTTGATTCACAGTTGAGCAGAATACAGGCATGCCAGCAGTGTGGTTTTGGGCTATTTTTTCAAATCAGGTTTTGTGCCCCAAACAAAGTCTAAGGAAACAGGTTGTCTTCAAATGTCTTGGCCCAACGGGACAGGCATTTTTGCTGTAAAAGCAGCTTTATCAAGGACAAATAATCTCTCTTGGACACAGCACCTACAGGACTGTTTTTGCACAAAACAAAAAAAACCACTAAGATGGCTGGACCCAGTGGTATCTAAGCTGAAATGTTTGTAAGACCTGCTGTGATAGGACAAGGGGAATGGTTTTAAACGAAGAGAGAGTAGATTCAGACTAGATATAAGCAAGAATTTTTTTACCGTTAGGGTGGTGAAACACTGGAACAGGTTGCCCCGAGAGGTGATAGATGCTCCATCCCTGGAAATCTTCAAGGTCAGGCTGGATGGGGCACTGAGCAACCTTATCTAGATGAAGATGTCCCTGCTCACAGCCAGGAGTGTTGGATTAGATGGCCTTTAAAGGTCCTGTCCAATCCAAACTATTCTACGATACTAAGAAACACCCCCTGTCCTCTTGCATGGGCTTTCCTCTTGGGTTGTGCTCTGTGCAAAGTGAGGACTGCCCTGCTTTCTCTGATACTTCTGGCTGATGTGTCAGGTGACACATTGAGGGGAAATGTGTCTTGCAGGGACAGTAACTGTGGGTCACACAGGGCAGGGAATACTTTGCACTCCATCCTGTGCTTAGGCCATTAAGCCCAACCTCAATCAACCATTAGGCCCAACCTCAATCAACCATTAGGCCAGGCAATTGCCCTGTTAGTAATCTACTATCACTCTCCCATTAAGAAAGCAGTCCAAGTTCTTTGTTTAACCAGTTATCGTGGAATAAGCCATCAGCTCCCCATGAACTGGAAATCAAAAAGTAGATCTCTCCTTACAGATTCAGAACTAATAAATTATTCATCTTACCTGGAGACTTGTCCCATACCACTAGTGATTTTTCCAGAGAAAGATGCTGCATATGACTAATGGCATTTTTCGAGAGTTAGACATTCCAAAGATGTCTACTCCAGGGAAGAAATTTTGTGTTCCAGCAACTTAGAAACATTGGCTGCAGTTACTGCTAAGAATGGAATTGCAATTAGTCTTCTACAATCTTTACAGGCATGCCTGAGAAACAGAGATGTCAATATTGCAAATCTGAGAGGTCAGTGAGGCAGTGTCCTTTGCTGATAGACAACAGACCATTCCTCAAAACTCCCACTTGCTGGGCTGGTGGAGATAACATGTAGTGTGAGACAGAGCAGCTTTAGTTTTAGGGCAGGGGTGCTGCCTCTGTGGTTCTTTGGAATCCTCTTTGCTGGAAAACAACGTTGTATTATCCTCCAGAGATCAGCCAGGGCTGGTCTCCCATCTGTTCGTGGATCTGCACCTGTTTTTCATTTCACCAACAGTGGCCACATGGCCTAAGATTGTGGGGAAGTACAGAGAAGAAGATGAATGTATGGCTCAGGCACTGGGGTTGTATTCAGAAGTTCTGAGTTTAAATCCTGACTGTGTAGCATAACCTTGGTAAGTCTTTTCATTTTCGTCTGCCTTAACCTGCTCTGTAACAGAGACAAAGGAGTGAATATTATTCTGGAGCCTTCTCCTTACCTTTTTTTAACAAGAAATTGGAGAAAAAATGTTTTTCTTCTTTGCTTCTTTCTCACCCATCACAGAAGTCTTTACAGACTCTATAAAACATGTCACTTATGATTAGGAACACCAAACATGTCTCCCATCCATTTCCTTTGCACTTGGAAAATTGAAGGGAAGTTCCTCAAAGAAGCTGCTCAATTTCTGCCTGTGTGAATGACAACACTGCTTGAGATTGCTCCAGTAGCAGCGAACTGGTATAAAGGTATTTTGAGTGTTTTTTTGCGAATGGTGCATGGGAATCCAGAGTAGCCACTGTTTGTTGATCTGAGACTGAATCACATTCTAGCTGCAGCCAGCTTCAGAGACATACAGAGGCAGATGTGTATCAGTTCCCTGCCTCTCTCATGTCTTGCACTGGGAATGCCATAGATGTGGCACTGTACATTTTGCAGTCCTTACACTTGCTTAGAAAAAAAAGGCAAAGTTGTTGCCCCTGCTCTGCCCACTCGTTTTATTTATTGCTTCATCAGCCACACTCTGTGTGTTTATGCTCCAGTACAACAGTTTGGCTACAGCTTCTGTTGACAGTCTGGCAATTGCTTGTGACTAAATAAAGAGGGTAACTGCTGTCAGGTTCCATGTAAGTTCTCACTGGGCATGGCAATACCATGCTAACTGGGGACATGCTGACCTTGCCAAATCCAATCAGCTTCTGCAAGGGTCCCTTAAAATGCTCAGTGTCACAGATCCTTGCAACTCACTCTTTGTGAATTCTCAACTCGTGCACTGCTGGCAAAAAAATCTTCTCACTTTTCTTCTGTCCTAACTGGAGATTGAGTTGATTATAACTGTTCTCAGAGTTGTTTCTCACCTTGAGCCTCACTCAACTTCTACTGAAATCTGCTAGGGTTTGTCATTGACTTAATAGAATTAGTCTTAGGCCTTTATCAGAAAGTTTGCTGCTTGCTGCAAGTTTGATTACTATGTGATACATCTGGAATCTTTCAGTTATCGTGCTGCCTTTGAAATGGAAAATTGACAAACTGTTATCTCTGGGAGCTTGTTGGGTTCAGATTGGTTCCGTCAGATCACAAGTAAATTGGCACCAAGCAAGGTTGCTGTTGAGGTCTTTATGTTTGATCCTCAAATGAAAAGCTACCTGTCTTCTTGGTGTGCACTTGAGACTATCAAGTGCACTTGAGACTACCTGGTTGTGTCTGAATTTTGCAACAATGGAAAGGGCAGGTCTTTTGCATGACCTGTGGATTAGGAGTTTTGTGTCAGCTTCAGAAAACCTCTAGAGGTCTGGGATACAATGTTATGCTGAACACTACAAATTTGCAGATGCTGTGGCCAGAGGAGACAATTATGATAATTTATTTTGACTTTCTGCAAATTACAAAAGTGCCTCCTGTAGTTTTTATAAAGGACCATACCTATCAATTTAACCAGTCATTAGAATTTTAGGTTGATTTAATTTCCTCCAATCATGGAAAGTTTGTTGCAGTCTAAGGTTTCTTTTCCTCAGTTTTTAAAATTTGTTCCTCATCTCTCATCTGAACCTGTTAACTTTTATTTCATGTCACTGGATGTTTCTCTGCTTTCACCTGTGCCTACTGTTGGACTCCAGCTCTGTAGTATCCATGTAGACCCTGATGCACTGCAGTCAATCAACTTTTTACTTTTTCTTCTCAACCATCTTCAGAGTCAGGTATGTATTTCAGGACTCCATTCACTCTGCACCGCAGTATTTATATTTTCAGAATTCATATTAGACTAATTTATCCAGCTTCTGGTGGCCCAAATCACCATACTATTTTAAAATATTTTCACTGAAACTCTTGTGGTTCACATTCTCTCAGCAGTTTTGTAAGGCCTACTTATAAAACCAGTTCTTTCACACTCAGATATGTAATTTACACTGGACTCAATGGAAACATCCTTTTTACCCAGGAATGGCAAGACCAGACCTTATACTAGCAGGCAATGCCAATATGGTGCTAACAATGAAGATGTTAATGTTGAAAGAGCCAGCTACTGAGATTTTCTCTCTATTTCATGACTCAGCTTTCTTTTATAGGCTACCTTTAAGTTAATTCCATCCATTACATCAGGTTTTTTCATAGAATGCTATAAATGCATTTGCTAAATGGTAAACTAATTTGGAGCCAATGCTCTAAAGGTAGGGAGTAACTGAAATGGAAAGGGACCTTTGGAGGTCATCCTGTATAAAACCCCACTGAGAGCAAGGTGGAGTTTGAAGTTAGATCCAAGTGTACTCAGAAGTACAACTGCAACTACAGGAAAAGGTTGAATTCACCTTGTGAAATTAATCATTCTTAAAGGATGAGACTTACAAATATTATGACAGATTATTGCAACAAGGATGTTGCTATTATATTTTGCTAGGCACCTTCTCACTGTGCATCCTTAACATAAATTTTGGAGCAAAACTATAGTAATGGCTTTAGAATCAACATAAACTCTCACGGGAGTGTACAAATTACTTTGAAGTCTTCTGTCTCATCAATGGCCCAGGAAATAACCCTTATTTTAACCATATAATGTGCAACAAGTTGACTTAAAATGTTTTCATTATCTATATGCATTTGTATTTTAATTCTACTTTGTAAAAAAAAAAGAAAAAAAAATAGTCTTCCCACTTATGGTATGATCTTAGTAAAATTAGACTTTTGACAGAAATCTTTAAAGTGATTTTTTAAAAATATAAAATACTGTTGTAACATTTGCTCTTCTGGTCTTATTCTTTATTTACTACAGTTTTTCGACATCTGTCCCTGTCTCTTTTCATCAAATATTTATCTGCAACAGCTGAAAGAGCCTCATTTGTTTTAATTAAGAATAAGACCACCAAGCCGGGATCACTTCCTTGGCTCTTCCATGGCTTGCACAGACAGACAGTAGATCTTGTGAGGTTTCCTGAGGGTGGCCCATTGACAGGCTTTACCCCCCTCCCTGTATCCTTTTCTTTTGCACCATGTTTATTTTGGGGTAGAGGAAATGTAATCAGAGCCACATTCCGAGCAAAGAAACTTTTTACAGTTAACACGCATGAGAAAGGAGGAAGATTATGTTGTGTTTCGTTTGGTGTTTCACTGGAAGAGACTATTTTCTGATTTGTGACTTCTGGGATGAAATTATCATTGCCACAGAAACATAGGAATAGCAATAAGGCCAGCATGTCAATACTGACAGAGGCAGCAAGTGCATAAGGAAAAATTGTTGAAATTCAGCTGAAGAAGATGCTACTGCTGAAAACATTTTTTGCACTTTTCCTGACTAGCTAATATCCATTTCATCTCTTTTCTTTTCCCCCTATTGACTTAAGAAGAGGAAAAAACAAAGAAGTGACATAACTTCTTTGTACAGAGTTAGTATTCTAAGGTAGTGGTACAGGTTTGTGCCTATTGCTACTAAAACTGTTCCAAAGAGTATTCGGGATATGCTATTTTCAGTTTTATACATTCTAGAGAAATACTTTTGGAGTGCATAGACTGCTCATGACTTCTAGAGATGGTAAGATGTCTCCTGGCCTTGGGATCCCAATTAAGTTGCATATATAACTGGCCTTTCTCAGCCATCTTAATTATCTTAGTCCTTGCTAATGAGACAAGATTTTTAAATTAAGCTTTTACATTTATTTAAGATGAAGGAGACTAATAAGAAAATCTTGGTTTTTTCATACCCCATTTTCACTTCAAGTTTCATCTTACAAGAAAAATAAACATTAAAATAAGCCACCCCAGTGAATCAGCAAATTAAGGCTGTAATATCCTCACCTGGCAAAAATTACCTTCAAAAGGATCCTACTTCAGTCTCCCTTGGCAGTACATTACAGCAGAGTCATTAATGCTTACACAGAGATTTCTTACAGTTGTTAGTTAGATACAAAGCACTGATTACCTTTAAAATGAGAAGATCTCCTTTATTTGTAGATTTAATCAGTTTAAAAGCTCTGGATGTTGGAATTTTCTCAATTCCAAAAAAAATCTATCGGACTCAAAGCCTGACAGTAATTTCTGCACCTCTTAGTTTATTTTGCAGGCAAAGTAGAAAGAAAGGTAGGTTGATGTGATCTTATGTTTCAAAAATTACCTCATTACAGCTAATTTTTTTTCCTCATAATACACATATGCAACAGGCATATATATAGCACATTTCATTACACTTATATAAAAGTTGTTGACTTACCAAGAGGTCAAAGGAGATAATATCTCAGCATCTTTTCCAATTCACAGTATTATCTCCTATTCCACAGGACATGGTAACGTGGCCGCATAAGGTTCTCGTGTAGATTGGTTCTGCATTTGAGACATACTGGGTAAAACTGACATGGAATTTTAAGGGCAAAGTTTTCAGAAGTATATTAAGAGCATAAATTAAAATAAGAAGTTGATCCCTACATTGTCCTATACTGATACTTATTATTTAAGTAACTTTTACAGATGATTACTCACTATATTATATTTACAGCACTATACTGTAGCTTTCTAAGATCTTGATATTGGCATAAAGGAAGAGAATCAATTATGTAACTTGGAATCAGAATGTAATCCTTTCCTCGCAAGATACTAAGACAGGAGACGGCACCATTGCTTAATCAATTGCACAACAGAAGGGCATGCAGGAACCTAGATTTTCTTTCCAGCACTGCCACTGGATTGAGGGTGACCTTCATCAAATACTCTTTCTACTCTCTAAAATCTAACTATAAATTCTCCTTCTAAAGACATTTGAAATGAGAAAGTACTGTTAAGTACCCTAGATTTGATGCCGATTGCTTACAACAGTAAGTGAAATCAGAGTTAAACTAATTTAAGGGAGACTTTATTAACTGGAAAGATTATGAGCTTGTCAAAGAGATATTAATTAAAGTCTGGGGACTGCTTGCCACTGTCATTCTAAATTAATTGCTAATAGGTTGCTCTTAAAAGTGGAGTGCAGCTGCAAGAACATCAGGCTCAAAGGAAACTCGATTTTGTTTATCATTCATTTTTACTTTGTTTAGGAAAGGATTTCTAAATACCAAAGAAACCTGAAACAGTTTCTGGCAAGGATATTTTTGATTACAAAAGTATTTCTATAATGCAGCTAGCAGGATTCACACACTTGCTATAGAACTGTCTACACTTTTCTCTCTTTCTGTATATTTCTGATAATATAAAAACCTTTAGGACTGTATCTTGTGTGTCTTTTAAGAGGCAAAGAAGCCAAAAAGGCTAAATACAGTTAGCAGCAGTTCTAGTGACCCCCAAATCATGTGTGGGTGGTATCATTCTCTTTGGGGATAATTACCCATGAGAGCAATTCAGAACAGGCCAGGAATTTCAAGGCCTCCAGTTTATAGTTACATGTGAGGGCATGGGGTGGGCATGGGGTGAGAAATGGTTCATGCCCACTTCTGTCCCTATTTCCAGGCTATGTGTTCCAGCTTTCTGTGTATGAGTTCTGCTGCATTGTCTCACAGAAGTAAGTGCTTCAGGAAGACAGGTAGCTAAAGGCTGTATTCCGATCAGACTTGACCTGGGAAATTTCTTTGAAGACAGTATAGCTCCACTGGTAAAAAATGAGGGAAAATAGAACCTGAAGAGTGCAATCCCTGCTGGCAGGCTGAGGATATGCTGGCAAAAGGCCTGCCCTACACTGAGCTCCCTTTCTTGCCAGTGATAGAGACTCCCTGATTCTGACTCTTGGACAAGACTTAGTCAGTCTGCCTTTCCAGTCTGGGCATGCAGAGGGCTTCTGCAGGTACTTTATTCAACAGTAGTGAGCAGCCACCCACGATACAGAAAAAATGTACCCCACTGAACATCTGTTGAGTTATTTATTTCGTTATTTTATGCTACCTGATAATATAAGCATTTTCATCAGTCCCCGGTTAAACAGAAAAGCAGATCAGTATTTTAAAGGAAGTTGGAGATCTCTGTGCTACCTCATACAGAAAGTTTTGAAAGAGTGGGAATTCAGTGAAAGCATTTATTTTTTATGGAGCTCTATTACCACAGAAGGAAGTGATAAACTGTTACCTTTTTTTATTCCTACAGTTTCAATCTGAAAATAGGAAAGCTCTGACTACGTATAATTCTGCTTATTCAGGTAGGTTAAATCCTGACAAGACTGTCAGACTCAAAAGTCACAGTTTGAGCTTTGTGGAAATCAGTGACAAAAATACCAATTGATTTTAAAGGTGTCAAAATTGTACCAAAGTGTTTTGGTTTTTGACCCCAGAAAATAAGAGTGTGATTTACACCTTCCCATATTGATCCTTCTGTTCAGACAGTCATGATCTTCATCATACTGGGACACTTCAGTGCTTTGGCTTTTATTTTGGATGCTGTCATTTTAGCAGTGTAAATATGAAGTGATACGGGAATATGGTACTTTGAAGTGCTGATGACTATTCTGTTAATGGCTTAAGAATATGGCTAGCACAGCTGTCTCCATATTGCTTGTGAACAGAAGTCCTCTTCTGTTTGCTTCACAAAATTAGATGACAAAGTACTACTACTAACTTTCGAAACTCTTTAATATACTAATTAAAAGTCATCTTCCTAATACTTACAAAACCATCTCAGGAAAGAGCAATGTAGTACTGTTACATTATCTGTCCCATTTGAAACATCCAGACTCCAAACCTATGGCTTCAGAACCTCTAGTAGAATTTACCAGACAATTCTGTTCAATACTGACATGACCAACTTCACAGCATTTTTCTTAAGGGGGATTTGAACCACAGCCTGAAGTTTCCCTTCCTATCTGGTCATCTATTTATCCTTCAGCCATTACTTCTCTACGTGTACACACATATACTTCTTGTGGTTTTCATAGCTGATATGTGCAGTATGTGGTATGTTGAACCAAGCAGGGGGAGCACCAGCAGCTGGAGAAATCTTTATTGACAGAAACTTTAAGGAGTGAAACTTTAAGTCTTCCCTGGAAGTGAGATAAGATGAAATAACGGAATAACTTTCTGTGTGCCATGTTTGAAGACTCCACACTTGCCATTGCACTGAGAAGAAAAGAGGAGCACCTGTAGTGCACCATGTTGTGACTCAGAGACACTGTTTGTAAAATGCAGAATGAATTGACAACAAAGTCCTGTAAGAACGCCATAAGAAACCATAGGTGTGCTTACTGATCATAATGTAATTAAGTAATACGCACACACTGCAAGGTGGATGCCACCTTGGTTGGTATTAGGATTCCTTTAGATCCTATGGACAAGGAAACTGCACGATTCACAGACTGAGCTCAGAGCAGCTCTAGCACCCTGGCTACATGAAAGTCGGCAACTGATTGTCATGAAGAAAAGTTACCAAGTTCCTTAATATTAAAAAATGTGTTCAAAAAGAAGGGTCAGAGAAAACACAGTTAATATGTCCATATTGTCCTACCATGAAAGTAACTTTGAACAAGTGCTAAAACAACTTATACAAACCGTGAGGTTTATAGATAAATCTTAACTCAGATTCATGAGAAGTCTTACTTTACTGGATGCTCCAATTTTAGATTTCCAAGCATCCCATCTAATCTTCTAATCCAATAATCCTAAAATCCAGCAATTAAAGAATGTTTTGACAAAGCAACCTGAGGCTCATTCCTCTAATTATGCTGCACAGTTTAGGCTCACTGACTTCAAATACTCAGGTTTACCCATGTAAAATATGCATTCTTTGTGTCTGGATTCACTGGAATCACAGACACTTCTGCAGAAATCAGTCTACTAACAGCTTCGTCCAAACTGAGACTAAATCAATGAGGGAAGTGTTAGGAAATTCTGTTTCCTTGCTGAGAGTTAATGCAATTACACCTCTAACACAAAGTCATAACCAAGACCCAACAATGTTTAAAAAACCCCAGAATTTAATAAGCAGCTTTTAGAAATCCCTCTTATTCTGCCATGTATGTTGGATTTCTCCTTAATATCTGCCATTTTGCTGGTGTTTCCTATCAGAAGGTGCAGAGTCTGGTGATTCAGAGTGACAGACATTAAATGTTGTTCAAGTACTAAAGTCATGGAGAAATTGGAAACTTCAGAGATGCAGGGAATTTATATTATGTGTTGTTTAATTTAAGATAATAATGGAGTGTATAGGGTTCGCCCCAGAAGCGAAATTAAATGATACACTGAAGCTGTTGTAGCAAAAACCCATAATAGAATCATAGAATCATTTAACTTGGAAAAGACCTTCGAGATCATTGGGTCCAACTGAGCTGTGTTTTCAGAATTCTAAACTAGACTCAGGTTAAATATGAAGTCTGCACTATCACAGTCTGACACAGCATGTGTCTCCAGTGAAGTACTAGTTTGCTAGCAAAACAAATTACAATATTTTCTTTGTGAGTTCTGTTGACCTTCAACCTGGTAAGAGGATAAAATGTTAAAAAGCACAGAAATAGACAAGAGTGGTTTTTACAAGTGGAACCTTTGTAACAGCAAGACTGTATCTGTGTGAAGGGAAGGCTTGGATTGTTTGTTGTTTGTTTTGAGGATTTAGGAAGGTAATGAACAAAGCAATTACTAGAGACAAAGATATGCAGCTTTTTCCTTGTCCCAACAATCTAGAGGAATTGAATCCACTGTCTGCCTGGAGTTCATTCTTATAATCCCTTCCTTAACCCTTTCATTTAGTGAGCCCTCAATTTTCCATTAGATGCAACTACAGCTTGCTTGCATCTCTGCCCAGATTCTTGTTTCATTTTTATGCTGGGCAAGAATCCTTCTCTGTAGTGTTTGGTTCCTTTTACATGCAGTAGCCTATTCTCAGACCACGTCCAGCTTTTCCAGTGTTGGCAGCATTACTATCAAAAATACAGAGTACGGTGACATTAGTCATCTGATCACACTGAATCTTTCCTAGTTTCCTAATGATCTCCCATAACTTCACAGATTTATAGTTTTTCTATTGATTTTATACATGCTTTTCACAATCCTTAAGCCAGAAGCTAAGGGGTTAATTGGTTTTTCATCATATATATATTGTACAGACTGAGATGAAAGCCAGGGTTCAGCAAAGTCTTGCTAAACACGGTTATTAGCATCAAACACTCATTCTAAAGAGGTGTTGCTATGCACCTGCTCTTTTAATTTGTATTGGGTTTACTAAAGTCAAAACAAAGTATCAGACTAGAAACAGAGCACTGCTATGATCTGCTAGAAGACATAAAATATAGACAGATTATGAAGTCTGATACAGACACTGAGCAATGTCTTCATTTAGACTATTCTTTCTCTGTAAAATTTTTGGGTAATATCCTCAGCAGAGATAACTGGCACTGAAGCCACACTGTTTCTATCAGCAAGATCTGGATCCCTTTTATCTTGCATAAAACATGAATTACTAACTTTTATGCAGTTGTGTTGCCTACTGTGGTTCTCTAAAGAAGAGGTGTGAAGGAAATAGTTTTTGTAAGGAAAAGCTGAAAAGTGTTTCCCTCTTGCAAGGCACCCACCCTCGAGCACTGTTCACAACAGGATACTGAGCTAGATGGGGTTTTGGGTTGACCCAGCACTGGCGCCCTTAACTTCTTACATATTCCCTCCTGTCACCTGGAACAATGCCTGTTGTTACTCTTTTATTTCTAGTCCTGGTCAGACAGAACCAGGGAAGAACCAGTAACTACTCAAACTGTCTGCTGAGATCAAACCCTTTGTGTGAGGCACTGAAATGGATCCTTTCTGCCAGAATTCTCACTACCCAAGTGAGAAGTTGGTAGACGTTGGTATGCTTTGGATCTTCTCTCTGCCAACAGGAGAATCATGCATTTTTTAATCATAGAGTGGGGTACACAGTTTGCCAACTGGACACTTAAAATACTGATCAGGAGTTATTCCAAGGAGTACTGACTGCCTGTTGGAATTGTATCTTGCAATGCTGCTGACATCCTGCTCTGTGTCCCAGAATATGAGATAATATGTATTACTTCAGCTAGGAAAGATGAAAAAGAAAATATTGCTTGTCAATGGACATGGATGAAACTGTTTCTCAGAAATCAGGTGACCTGAAACTCTGCTATAGCGACTCTAAGTCTTCAAGATTGCATTAACTTTCATAATTTCAACAGCACATGAATAAAGAATTTTAAAGACTTTAGATGAACAAAGAAGACATTTAAAAAGTACAGAAGTATCAACCAAGCCTGGGGATCCAACAGATGCTGAATTGCAATGAGAAAAGGAATGAAATATAAATGTGAAAGTATACATACAGAATACTCTGGTTGTATCTGTAACTATTTAGTGAAAAAACTGCATAGATCAGATCTTTCCAAGTCTAGAGATTTTTTAGTACACAGATGTCCTAGAATTCAGTGGAAACAAAAGTATCACATCATAAGTCAGTTGTTTAACATACTCTGTGTTTATATAAACGATGAGTAGACACAGCATTACTGTAATACCGTGGTTGAGCAATCAGGCACTCAGGGGTCAGAAAATGCAGCACAGGTCAAACCACAATCATAATTCTCCTCTTTTCTTGCTTATGCATGAAAATATGAGTCTGGATGTTCCACTGACTTATGTCAGGGGGCCTGAGTGAACCAATAGGATTTAATAGCCCTGACCAACCTCACCTGGGGCCTCTACCCACACCCCTGCCCATGGGCCCAGGGGCTTCATTTAAGCTCAGCCATGGATGTTCAGTCTCTACCTGAGCTACGTCTTAGGTGTGCCGGTGTTTGGCCATTGACCCTGCTGATCAGATCATGAGCTGGGCTGATTTCCCAGCTTCCTCTCACATATATAGTCCTGCCTGATGATTCCTGGGCTGACCCTCCCTGCAGACTGCCTGCCTTGATGCTGGACCTGCCTTGCCACTGCAAACTCGCCTGGTATTTGGACTTTGCTTAACCCCTGCTGCCTCCCCTACTCTCTTGCTCTGGTATTGTGGGACAGGACTCTGGCTGATGAGGCCTTTGCTGTGCTGGCTGTAATACCACGTTTGGCTTCTTTGGTGGGAGCCAGCCCCTGCTGTTATCTGACCACTTTATCTTATCACTTCTATTTCTTAAGAGGGAGAGTGTGACTTTCCTATAAAGTCCTACTTCTCCAGAAAGACTTGGAGGCTAAGTCTGCATTCAGACTTTGCAGCTACAGATTACTGGTTAAAAGATGAAATTCAGTTAGTAAAATTTTACAACTACTGCAACAGTATGGTAACATAATACTAATGAATTGTACATTGAAACAAATTCAGGTATAATTTTCTCAAAACCTTAAAGACCATTTGAGTGACATTTTATAAGAGATTTCACAAAACCATTTTTATTGGCCTAGTAAAATTTGGCTTTCTTTTTGAATTTGTTTTCAAAACCTTCTAGATTTCAGTTATAAAAACTAGGATTTCTTTTAACAAAAAAAATTTAATTATTTGGAGGTTGTTTATAAAGTTGTGTCAGAAATACAGGAGTGTTCCACCTCTGCTATTAGTTTTTCTAAGACCAACAGTTCCATAGAAAATATCAAGAGAAGGCTGGAGCAGTTTCAAACTCGCGAAGCACTGCATGTTCCTAGTCTTCAGTGGTTTTAAAAAGAAGAGGTGAAAAATTCTGGTATCTTAGAATTCGGTGGCTCCTGTTCATTTCAGGGGAAACAACATCTTGCCCAGTGGCTAAAAGAGCGAGATCACTCTGTTGAATGAAACATTTCCAGAGACAAAATAAATAATAATAAGAAAAAAAGTTAGGAGATGGCTCCTGGGAAGATTTACAATGCACAAGAGAAACCTAACTGACAAAAGAGATACTGCTCAAAGGCATTCTCATGGACAAAATATGTGCTTACTTTGAGAAGCCAAGGAAACTTCAAGTACTTAAGGGTGGGGGTGTGTGCATGTGTGGAGATCTCAACCTGTTGTATGTTAGCTAAGGATGGTTAGAAAGCAACAATCAGTGGCTTTGGCATTGGAAAAACTCAGGCCAGTACCTAAGCAGTCTCTAGTCTGTTAAAGTTCATTTGCCAGTTTCAAGATGAAATTGCAAAGACTTTTTCAGAGTTGGAAGAATTTGAAGTCAGAAGAGACTGGGGGGAGAGGAGGGGAACCATTAGATGGGGAAAAAACAGTCTTTTGAAGTTTTGTGTGCAAGGCAAGACCTGGATTTGTGCCTTTAAAGCAAACCTTCCTGATGTTACAAATCCCAAAAAACTCATTGTGGCCAAAAGCCACATGGCATACACTTATCTTTGAGAGGAAGGGGGAGGGAGAACAGTTCACAAGCAGGAAATGGCTTCCAGGTGTCTCCCTACTCCAGTGCACAACTTGATCGCTACAAACCAGTGATGCCAGGTTTAGTAGTCCCAGCTGTCTTGCTTCTTCTCAGGGATTTGGACTAATCATGCATTATCACAGCCTTTGTCCTGGTGACAAAGCATAACCCTGGCTCTGGAGCTATGCTTGAACAGCTTACAGGCTGTGGGTGATTGAAAAAGTTACAGGTAGTCCTTCTCAATCAAGTATGAGCATGCGGAAATAAGCAGGGTACGTATACCTCAGTCTGTGTAGGCACTCAGGCCCATGTGCTTAGAAATTCAAACCACATCTGTTTGAGGAACTGGACAACAAAATCAGCTACTCTGCTTCCTGGTGTGTTGTGGAAGGAAGTAACTGAACGTGGCACTCTCTTTCCATCGCTGAGCTCTGTACAGCTGGCAAAGAGGGAGGAAAAGATACATCTAATTTCTTCTGTCTCCATGTTGGTTTTAGATTTTTTTCCCTCCCTTCTTTCAACAGCAGAAACACTTCTTTGTTGGGTATTATTCTTTCATTGTACAAATGTGGTAGGAGGAGCTTTACAAAGCCTCATTCCACTTTGTTAGTTAAGAATATAACAAAAAATTAATTAGCTTATATCTGACAGAAAGGAAAGTTAGTTTTAAGGAGTACGGTTTAAACATTCTTTTGGCCTTTTCCTCATGCAGAAGTTTGAACTTGTAGCATTAAGCTGACAGAAGAGTGCTGCTATCCATCCTACTCCATTATTTACATCAGTAGGAGATCATGGTGCAGTAGAACAGTGTTCTTTTATTTGGCAATGCAGTTTTTTTCCCAGCTGGGTAACTCTACTGTTTTCTGGTTAACCAGAATAAATGGAATATTCAACAGGGAACACGACATCTTGAGGAGGAAAAAGGAATAATAAAGAAAACTAAAAGTAATTTTATTTTGATTGAGTATATGGTGTCACAAAATAGTGATCATTTACTTGGCTACAGAAGTGATGAATGTTTGCATTCTCAGTGCTGGTGAAAGCTTCTCCATTGCTTCCCCAAGAGGTATTGTTTTCACTGTGTTCTCTGCAGGACCATTTTGAACAAAACTCTTGAAGTTTGCATTCAAATATAAAATTTTTAGTGACTATTTCCCTTTCAAAGATGAGTGGAAGTATAGCAAGCAGTTTCTTGGTGTGGAAAAGGCTGTACATAACGGCATTTTTCTCAAGATACAATAGCAGTTTCCCCATGCCAGTGGATGAATGGATTAGTGAAAAGCTTAATGAAGTAAATGTTTCAGCAAAAAGCAGTCTGAAGTGCAGGAATTAGCACTGTATTTTCATGGCAATGCTAAAGGTGAGATGGATGGCACGACACCAGCCAGCACCAGCCACACTCACACTGTGCCTGTAGGTAGGGCAATGGCAGTTGTTGCAAGCCTGCATTGTGGCTTATGAACAATTCTTTAAGGTGACAGATTGCGTTATATTGGGCACACAAGGAGCCAAGCAACCACCACCTCTCCTTCTCGGTCTTTGTTTTCTGACAGTAACAAACAACCTGATGATAAATGCTCTTACATCATGGTGTGCTGGGTCTATCAGCACTCAACAGTCAGTTGATGATTTCGTGAAGCCCTGAGATATTTCCACAGAGGTGTGGGGTCATGCTTTTGTTTTTCTTGACCCACTATTTAATACTGTAAGTTTTAAACTTCATTTTTCACTGTGTGAGAAACTCTAAAAAGCTTTAAGCTGTAATAACAAATTCTATTGTCAAAACAGGAAAATTCTGACTCTGTATATCCAAGGTTTTATTACCTACTTTTTGTCTAACTGCCTAGTTTCTTCCCAGATCAGTCTGTTTCAAAATTAAGCAGACTACTCCTGCACCAGATGTCCAGATGCTCCTAGGGAGAACAGAGTTGTTTTTCAATTGGCTCACTGTCTTTTAATGAGGCAGGGGACTTGTGACCTCAGTGCATTGTGGCTGATAAATGGTAGGACGTACCCACACATACTCACAGAAAACCTGCAAACACAAATGAGTTGTGGGTAATCTCTAGACTTTCCTAGGGAAAGGCAATCTTGTGGGCAAACACTTAAGCAGAAAGCTAATGCTCAGTAATATGTGATTTTAAACTGCCAGTGCACAAGCCTGTCAACATTTATTTCCAGGTCCTCTGATCCTTTTTATTAGTTTCCTGTCTTGCTTTCATCTTAACCAAGTCACAGAAAGGAATGATTTTCTTTTGTTAACAAATATTCAATTTTTTTCTTCAAATCTGTTTGCATTTCTCAAGGATCTGAACAGGTTAAAAATGTTGTTTGTGCTGCTGGAAAGTAAAGTATGCTCTTAAACAAAAAGTTATGTAACTTATACAAAATAATATCACATGCTAGACCATTATGCTAAAATCTGATCAGATAAGTAAGCTTTGCCTTCATTAAGGGCTTTAATCTTGACTATACTCAGGGCAGCCTCTAAACAACAACTTTGGAGTTTTCCTCTAAAGGATCTTTCATGCTCTGGTCTGGAATTTTTCAAGTAACTAACACAATGCTTTGAGAAAGCAAAAGCAACAGTTTTCCCCCTTTGTTTTTAAAAGTAACAGGGTGATGACAGGAAAACTTCCCTTTGGCTATAAACTGGGTGTTATAAATACCCAAAAGCTAAATCCTAGTCCGGGTTGAGGGGTTTTTAAAATTTTATTTTATTTTAATTTCTTTCTCCAAGATCTCTTTTCTGGAGATGTGTTTGAGCCTTAGATCTCTTTGCTTGCATTGCTACAGAACTGATGAAAGTCTGAGATCTCAATCAAAGGCTTAACAAAACAATAATCCTCTATTGCCCTAATTCTTCTCAGAAACATCTCTCTCTGACAAGAACAGTCCCTAAGCTTTTACATCTTTTTTTCTGCTTAAAATTACTTTCCTAATTAGAAGGAATTGTTTCCTTCCCAGGTCTTTGTGCCTGAAGAACACTGTATTTATGGGAAAGATCTCTCAGACCCTTTAGCTCCCTGCCCTCAAATACCATGATAGTGATCACACTACATCCTCCAAAAATTCTAACTTCCTTTATAAATAAGCAGAAGAATTTAGTAACATTCTTCATAACCAACCCAATTTCATTTGAAGCAAAAATCAGAAATAGCAGGAATAATCATGAATCACATAGACTTCATGCATAGTGTAAACACTAACTCTCAAGCACAACTTTACAATTTAAAATTAATTTTCTTTCCCAGATAGATTTACTTTTTACACTTCCATATTAATCCTGACTGAGTTTTTACACATCGTACTAAACAGGAATTTGACTCAGAATGTGTGAATGCAGTATAGGTAGAATTAGTTAAGTATTGAACATTGAGAAGAGAATGTAAAACAGATTTCCATCCTAGAGGGTTTGGGTTTTGTTTTTTGTTTTTGTTTTATTTTGTTTTTTTAGTCTCAGCAGCTGCCTATGCTTACAGGTGATAAAGGCCCCATTTCAAGAAGGTACTTCTGCAGGAATAGTATCAGTAGTTTCAAGTATCTGAGTAATTCTGTCCACCTACGTTGGACACATGCTCAGATGTCATCCTGACTTGGTTTGTCATAATAATTTTACCTGCCAGCCAATTTGAGTGTGCTAACTGCTGGCATGGACTATGCTCATGGAAGAAGTTCTTGACAAGCTGCAATAAGATTTGGAAGGTCATGAACGATCAATTAAAGCAGCTGAATTTGAGTACAGCTGAAAACCAAATAATTCATACTGAATGAGATGACTATGTAGTGCTGTTTGGAAGAGCACTGAATGAAAGTTGTTGGTGCCTTTATAAGGAAGTATTCAATGTGAAGATATGATGATGGCCATGGCTCCTGCATCTAAGTGGTTGTTTAAGCATCTATCCAGTAGGCATGGCTGCACCCGATACTCTTTCTTCAGAAGTGAATGGAAAGAGCTGCTCTAACAGCTGACTGTCTCTTTCTATGCCTGTGAATACCATTGTTTAAATGTGAGAGGAGCGGTGAAGCTGGAGTAACGATCTGTCTTGCACTTAGCAGGAACCCATCTTAGAAAGGCCGCCACTGACTCATGGCAAAGTCTTAAATTCATCTCCATTGGATATTGAAATCCGGGAATGGACAGTTTTTCCTCATTCAAATTCACTTCTCAGTAAGGATACTGCAATCACAGAAAAATTCCAGATGTTGAGAGTGATTAAAAACAATCTGAAGAGACTTTTGTTATGCCAGATTTGTGAAAACTCATGCTACTGAGCTGAGACAGAACTAAGATCATGAGACTGGAGAAGGCAATGAGTATCAGTACCAATGTTTTCATTGCTGTCCTATTGAATACGAAGAGAGCATACAATAAAAAAGATCAGATATTACAACAGGGTTTTACAAATATCTCTTTCCCTCATCTAGGTAGCTAAATGCAACAGGACATTAATCTGATGGGATTAAAAATAAGACTAAATAGTTAAATGAATTACACACTATCATCTTCTTATGTTCACTAGGTCAAGTAACTTTATTTTTCAGAAAAATACTTGATTATTAGTTGGGAATGGAAAGTGCTGCATACTTTGAGTATACATCATTTTTTAATTTAAAAAAATGTTCTCAAAAATATTTTTTTTATTCTGAAGTTACACTCCTTAATTAATCCTACAATTGCCTCTGAAAATCCTTGAACACATGGATTTAGACCCTAGAATTTAAAGTTCTGTTTCTATGGCAGATGCTACTTATGCCCTTCTTTTGACACCAGAGGATGAACATGGAGGACGTTGCTTTTGTTTGCATTGTTACTACTCACAGCTCTATGAGGAAGTTATATTTCCGAGTAAAGTTTGAGATGTATCATTAATGATGAACATGCACATCTATGCCCTAACAAGATCTTCTAAATGAAGAGTCACCCCATAGCTTGTTTCACAGGTATGCAGCTGGAATATAAGAGAAGGTAGAGGATGGATTCGTCTTTCTCATAGTCTGAGTCTGCTTGGGGCCAAAAGCTGGCAGGCTGAGAAAAGAAACTTGTGCATCTGGACAAGCCATATCAGAACAGAGAAGTGCTGAACTGACTTGAAAACAAGCAAAATCTGTGAAACAGATCTGATCTTTTGAAGAGCCAGTGCAGAGCAGCAGAAATGACAGAGCAGAGGGGCCATACTGAAAACTGACTGCATCATCAGCACTCATGCCCATGGGAAAACTCTTTGGATAGACAACAAATAAGCCGATCAGGCAAAATACACTCAGCTGCTTCACAGGTCCACATGCAAACTTGGAGGAAGCTGAAATGCACAGCAGAGCCAGCTGGCTGTTCCCGAGGGTGGGCCCACTGCCAGGCAGCTGTGACAGGGGGAGCCAGACTCGGTAGCCACCCCCTGATGACCTGGGCTACCCTGGGCTTGACTGATACTCTTTATCAGGAATGGAGAAGTTGACTACACTTTGTGAAAATAGCCATAGATTTTGTTAGTTATTATTTAAAGATATCAATACAGCCCATGTCCCACAGTCTGCTGTTTGCATTACAAAATAATGAAGAGCAGAAGAACATCTCAGTAAGAGCACAAGAAAAGGTTTAATTCACTTTTTCCCCAGAGGGAAGTAAGAAATGAAACTCTAAGCAAGAGCTTTGAGACATCGCTATCTTGCCAAGAAGAACTGTAATATTGAAACTGAACCTCTTTGCTGCCAATTTAGAAATTTAGGTTTCGATCCTCTGCTATGATTTTTTTTTTAAATTTTCTAATGTGATTGATTGTTTATTTTCTAAACATTTAATGCCTCCATTAATTCTCTAGTTTCACACATGGAAAAGTGTATGCCTGGATGCGGCTGGATAAGGACACATTTCAAAGACAGGGTAACACTGATCACAGAAGGAGGCTGTCAAAGCCACTGCATAAGCACAGGTCAGCACATTTGCAAACTGAGATATTTGTCTTTCTTCAAGAATTAGGGGTATCCCTTCAGTGAAGTACTAGAAGATGCATAAATGCAAACACTGCCAGCTGCCCCTGCTATTGCAACAAAACTAAACAAATATTTTCACTGTACCTCAAAAAAGAAACATCACTGACACCCCCTACTACTCTTGTGTTTTGCTATAGGGTATGAAAAAACAGGCAAACACAATATATGTATTAGGATGCCATCCCTTCTCACCTTCATGGATTTCAGAGAGGAAAAGACGAGTGTTTCCACATATTGTTTTTTCACTCCAGAAAAAAGAACGAAAATAATTTTCTGTACCCAGTCTCTGCACCTGGGGCCTAAATGAAGGGAAGTAGGTAAATAGTTCCAAGTAATCAATGTAATGACTCAGAGGGGCCACAGAAGGAAAGGGGAGTTTCTCCAGTTTAAATGTTTGCATTCATGCTTTGCCTAAAGCAAAACAAACTATCTGTCTTCTGGTTTGCATTTTCCCAATGAAAGCTTCCATTTGTCTTATTGTCATTCCAACATGTGCATCATTTACAGCTTCCACTGCTTGAAATATGCAAGTACTGTACAATGCAAGGTTTTTTCCCTGAGATTTTAGGATTTTCTAGAATTGTAGAATGTGCTGTAAAAAGTGAATCAGTAAAGACAGACTCAATGTAGAATGTGTTGGGTAATTTTTTAAGTGGCTACAGCTTAGAGATACTGTGATACTTGCTGTATAGTGGAGCCTCCAACTCAGAATGAAGTGCATTGGTCTTTTCACACTTCAGGAAAAGAGAATCCACTACAGGAATGACTAAAGTTAGTAAGTTACATCCAGACTGGCCATTATAGGGAAAATATGATGGGTCTTGAATTCCATCTGTTTCTGATATTCTGGTCCTTTAATGTGAGCTGCAGAGCTGTGAAAAATCTACAAAATACATTCCTGAACTCTCTCCTAGAGTTAGAAATTTATGCCAACTTTTTCTTACAAAATGGGAGGAAAAGTATTACCTGTTTTATCTAATAGCTCAGTGAAGAGAGGATTAGTGATCAGAGGAAGTCTGTGTTCGAGTCTTGACTCTGAGGGTACAAGATTTGCATTTCTAACTTTCCATTTTAAGAACCTCAGTGTAAGGGATGTTTAGGGGAAACACTTCTAGTTTCTCCTAGGGAAGTGAAAACACTGCCCACCAGAAATACTGTGATGGAAAGAGAACTAAACATGACTATTTGTCTTAATAGTTTGTGTACTTGAGGTTGAAAGAGGCCTAGGTTTTGTTTGGTCAAATCACTACTTAATCCTGAGGAAAGAGAGCTCTATGAGACAAAATCCTTGTCTCTGGCCGATCATTGCGTTCCCCTATTACATGACTCGCAACAGAAATATTTTCCACCACCAGACCTCAGGCAGCAACATTTCTTCTGTTGAAGAGATTTGCCTGATGTGTGGGGATAGCCAATTTTTGCCAGCTCTCACAAAGACAGAATTTCATTTGACTATGGCAAGCCTGCAGTTACAGTCCTAGGTAATGTCAAGTCCCCTTTGTATGACCCAGGGACATGCTCTAACCTGCAAGTTGCTAGTGATGAATTTGATGTGGAAGCTGGAGATTGGAACAGGATAAGTTCATCTCATTAGAAGCCAGAAAACAGCTATTAAGCTTGGTCTATGCTTACAAGGTTTCCTAATGTAGTGGTCTTGGCAAAGTCTCCCTAGAATAGATGCTGCTGAAATTGGCCAAAAAAAGCTCAGAGGGCTTCCCCAAGCAAAACAAGCTACACTGACTTGTATGCACTAAACTGGGCCTACAGTAGAGCTGCTGTAAAGGTGAAGAGTCACAGCCTTTGTGAGACTGAATCTCAAGTGAGTGATCACTAGACTGAGTTCATGTCTAAGAGTATGTTCTCAGGGTAAGTATATAAATGCAGTGTAAGAAGCAGAGTAGCTGTTGTTAAGAAAAGTTTGAACTGGGGAAACCCAGCTTCTGTAGTATCTGTTTTGTCTCCTGCCAGTATAATGACCTGTTAGGACAAAGGGCAGTTCTGCTGTTACAGTGCAGTTCCGGCAGAGGGTTTTTGACAGCCCGGTCAGTCAGGGATCACACCTCCCCAAATCCCGGACTCAGAGCAGGGCTGCCACAAGTCCGTAGCCTCATCTTGGTCTCACAGTAAAGGTCTTGACCTACGGAATATTAGTCTTCCTTACACTGCTTTAAAATGGGCAGTTCTGATTTTTAAAACAAAATTCTTATCTTTCTGAGGTTTATAGACTCCACTCGCACTGGAAAGAAACAACATTTCTTAAGCACACAGAATTAACTGTTTCTTGGCTGTACCGAGGGGAACATAAAATTTTATATTTTTTAAAAATATTGTATTATTGAGGGAAAAGTATAGCAAGATATATTTCAGTTAAGTCTATTGTATCTAGGGTTTTTTTTCACTTGCTAATTCAATTAAAACAGTGTAAGAAAACAAGCTTAGGAGTATGGTAAGGCAATCAATAAAACTGCAGACAAACTGAAGTAAAATAAAGTTAAATCCTTCCCAACAGAATACCAGATAGCACAATGTGGAAGCACCAACTTCGTGTAACTAAAGATTTTTTTTTTAATATTTAAATGGCTTATTTGGAACAATAAGCTCTTATTCAACTCTCAATGGCCTTGCAACTAAAAATACACTCAATTTAGTATTTATTTCAACTTGTTTTAGAGCACATCAATAGTTTTCTCAGAAGATACCACCACTGTTTGGTAGAAACATACTTGCAAAAATAAACTAAATCCAGAAAAGTTTCCAGGGATGTTTTTGGATGCAAACGTGTATAGTGACTCTTGCCCATATCAAAAATAAAACACACTAGCTCTACAATGTTCTTTGCGAAATATAAACATCCTACCACTGATAATCTTTACAGAAAAAGACACTGATTGCCATATATTATTACCATCTCCAGTATTTTAAGAGCACCCTCTACAGTCACAAAACACTAACCAGGAAGAGTTCTTCTTCCTAAAGAAAACAGTATTAACTGAAAACTGCAGCAGCAGTTTAGTTCATCAGCATAGTGTCAGATCTATATGAACATATCCCTCCTGGTAAAAATGAGCAGACTTTGCATAAGTGCCAAAGATAGAATATATTGCATCACCAAAGCCTCCATATTTGAGGATTTAAAATACCTTATATGTTCTGTACTGACTCATAATTAGGCTGTATGCTTCCTCTCTTAAAGCAGTGGATGGCTGTGGGATCTGAAATGGAAACATAAAATACACTGTTTGTTATTTTCAAAGCAAAGTGAGGAACAAACCATGGTAAAGGTCAGGATGACCTAGTTTCCCTGAGTTAATTTGATTTGTTTGTTCAACTCTTTTATAAGAGTTGAGAAAATTGAGTACTTAGTTCATATGTGGAACTTAAAAATTTCAAAAAAATTTAGTTGTCCACGAAATGCTTATTATACACATGTACATTCTAGAGTTGAAAACTCCAATCCTCTAAAACCTGTCTTTAAGTTGTCTTTCTGTGTTTTGCCTAGATTCACAAAGATACAGTTATTTTCTTAAGTCTTCAATGCATCAGTAGCTAAGTTACTGCAGGTGAATCAGGAGTGATTTTCTTCCAAGGAGAAGGTTTAGTATCTCTAAGTCGATTCTTAAAGTAATTGGACGTTACTAAAATGCTTACATCTCTTCGAAAATATTGCTTCACGAAACTGTTTAAATGGCTTCCTCACCCAATTAAGAAAAGTAGCTGGAAATAAACGTAAAAATCTTGAAGATAAGCCTTTTCCCCTGGTCTTTTATTTCCAAGCTACTCGGGAATGTGTCAAAGCACCAAACTGTTACCATTATCGAGGCCACCAGGTGGTGCTATTACCCCACAGCACAAGGGGACCGTGGCCATTCCCCCAAACTCAGCAGGAGAAAGGGCTTGGATCGGGTACTGCTTTAGGCTTTCACAAACGTTTCCTTATCTTTGTCCAAAAGTAAAAAAAAAAACCCACCCCAAACCGTAATGACTAAGACATCCATGCATGCCTATAAGAAAAAAAAAAGTTAATTCTTACTTGGGATACTGATGCTTAGGTTTAGACCCAGGTAATTTAACGTTTCACCTCTCTATTGAAATAAGTTAAGAGCTACATGCATAAAGAGCATAGAAGCTATTTCATTCACTACATTACTATTTCTGTGATAAATGAATCAATGTTTACATCTGCAATGACTGAACAATACACCCTTTAAGCTTTCTTCAAATAAATACATTGACAATGCCAACAAATTACTAACTTTATGTATCTACACTTCTCCTAAAAAATCAGTTTGCTCCTGCAGCCTGGGCACAGCTAAATCCCAGCAGCCTGGGCTTGGCCAAGGAGAGCTGCACAGACCACAGCCAAGCAGGTAATAACTACAATGGTTTCTGGAAGCTTAATGTAGGTGCATTTGTTAGTACTTAGGCTTTTTGCAGGCTCCTTCTGGAAAAACACTTTTTTCATTGCTAGGATTACTGAAATAAGACTAGTGGGAGCAAGACTGTGTTGCTAAGGTGAAGGAAGAAACATGGATTTAGCCAAAAGTTGTCCAAGGAGAAGAATGGGAGATCAGAAAGCCTCATTGTGGCTAGATGCTGAACAGTGTCCAAAATCTTCAAATTAAATTCATATCAGTATTAATTATTTACTTAATTACTTGACTACGTATTTTTTATTAAATGAATATTGAAACTATCATATTATTTGTGATCAAACTTTGTGTTGTGTGTGTTTTCCCCTCAACAGCTTTTAAAGTCAATGGTATCTTCATCTCACTCTCGGTTTATATGTACATAAGTAAGGTTAATAATTGTACAGCCTTACAATCAACATGAAGAGTATTTGTAAACTTGAGCTAACTAAAAAGAAATGAAATTCTATAGAAGACAAGTTACAATTTAAATCTTCATCTCCTAACTTTTTCCTTAACATGCATTAGCTAATATAAAGTATTTTCCAGTGTTGAAGTGATCTGATAATATTAATCTCTTGGTTTACAATTTAATCTGTCATTTTATACATTTTATTTAATAAGTCTTATTCTCCTGCAATGAAAGTATGTTCTTGAATATATGGCTAGGCCTAATGGCTAGGATTACTCAGGCTGTTTTAGAGCACATTGTGTGCTAGGGTTAGAGAGAATTTCGTGCTCTGGGTTCTGTCAGCAGTACCCTGTTTGACAGCTGTATGTGGGAGAATAGAGAAATGGGAGAAATGTAAAAGATGGGCTACCCTCAAATAGAAAGAGGGACGGGGGGGAAGAAGGGGGGAAGAGACAGAGAAGAGGAAGAAAGAGGAGAGAGAGAAGGTCCACTGTGAAAAAGGGGCGGGGTGGAATATAAGAAAGGTGGAAAATGAAAGGCCACCTTTTTTGTCTTTTGAGGAAAAAACAGAAATCATACATTAAAAAGCATCTGATGACTGTACAATTACATTTCTTCAAATACCTCATCTCCTTCTCTGAAAGTAAAGATCTGAATTTTTAAGACTGTGTTTCTTGAAATAAATAGATAAAAACGTCTATTTAGTAGCTTACTGAATACAGTAGTAAGAAATGTAACTGTTATTTCTTAAGCAACAGACACCTAATCTTCGATAATAAAGAAAATTTCCAACATATATTGTAAAAGATGAGTCAGAAGCAGGGCTTCAATGGAATTATATACCGGACTTTTTTCCCCCTTACTTTCTACTGTGATTATTGGACTAGATTCTTTCCTGAAAGGAAATTGGGGACTATAATAAAGTGCCAAAACTCAGCTAAAAGCGTAGTGGAAGAGCAGAGAGAGAGAAGTGCATCTTGCTAGGAGCCAAGCACAGCTCTAACACACCAGGCTTTCGATACAGTAGGACTCACTGCACAAGCAGAGCTGAATGCAGGAGTACTGCTCAGTTCCTGAGGTGTGCTAGAGTAGCCAGCAGCTGGAATTAATCTACAGCACAGGCTGCTAGGGCATTACTGTTTGTTTTTGCTTCAGCTGCAAACTCCATTTTGTATTGTGTTTCACAACTGCCTGATAATACACTGCCTGAGCAGAGGGACATCAATCATAGTGTCAAGCCAGTTTTGTAAACAAGGACCAAAACCTTCACTTAAAGGCAAGGAAAAGAAAAATAAGTGGATGAGGGGTGAGAAAGGAAATGGCAGCCTGCGCAGAGATGTTTTTCTGCATATGACCTAAGTCTGTCCTCAGTGCAATTTTAGCTTATTGCTGGGTTTGTATACATTCCTTCAAAAAATTCTTACCTCACTGGATAACCTTGTACTTTTGCAGTATTCCAGCTGGACTATGGCTCTTACTGAACAATTCATGTCTGCAACATTAGTATAACCAAGTACTTGTAAAACTCATGTTGAGCATATGCTAAAGATCTGTAAGAAACTGTTTGACAAAATGTTTGACTTAAACTACAGTTTTAATGAAATATTAAAGGTTCAAAGGGTCAAAATAAACTTTCCTCAAAGGCTCAAGAAGTGTAGGATAGAGCTTGTGAAATCCAGTCAAAACTCTTCAGTTTGGATGCTCACAGCCAATGCAAGTAATTTAGCAATTGTGCTTGTCCCACCTTTTTCTTTTTTTCCATCCCCCATCTTTGATACATAAAGTAAATGAAAGATTGAAATAAAAGAAAGAAAAATGCCTTGGCATGTTTTTCTGAAACTCAGCACAGAACAAGAGAACAGTTTTCTGAGCTGTTTAATGCTGAGCATGACAGATAGCAACTGAATTGTCTCCTGAGCTGTTACCTGAGAGGTATATAATGAAAAAAATTAATTATAGACTATATAGTAATGACTAGTAGTCATCATAGCCTGGTTGTTTTAGCAAGAAATTAATCTTACGTTTTTTTCTTTTTCTGGTTTGCTTCTAAATGCAATGGAAATGTGTTATTGTACAACATCATTGATTAATACTGTTTTCATTAACCTCTAACAACAACGTGAAAATTAGAGGTGTATACACCTCTTTAATGAAGCATTTTGTTTTCTATTAAGGGCAATTCTTTCACATCTTACAAAACTACAGTATGAGGCTGAACAAAATGTCAGCATGTTTCTTAACACTCTAATTGTAATAAAATACAGCCATTACAAATGTCTGTATAATATCTGTGAGTTCAACTGAAATGTTGCCACATAATGCATGTAACTGAGGGAAAAAAAAGTTTGATTACTTTCTTTTCTATTCATTGTTTCCCAGTTTTTTCAGTTGGGGTGAGGGGATAAACTTCATGTACTTTCTTAAAAACTACAGGGAAAGGAGCTAAGCAAATATATGCATCTTTTATTCAAACAGTTCCAAGATTGTGGGGTTATGTGGAAAAAATGCATATGAAAAGCAAATGTTAAATGGCAAAGTATGTAGAAGATCAAGATGGCAGCACAAGTTTGGGCTGTTCCATTTCATGAACTTTTTTTTTGTTAATACTAAGGGCAGAAAACTCCATACATCTACGACTTTCCTCTCAGTAACCATTGTGAGGGAGAATCAACTTAATGCATTATGTAGACACGCAACAGAAGTCCACAACAGAAGTCTTTATAGACCCTGTCACACCGAGTACTTCCATCCTCTCAGCAAATGCTGTCAGTTGTCAAACACCTCACTAGCTGCCTCGTTAGAACTGTTTATAATTTGTGCAATTCCTACAGCTTACAGTTCTTTCTACTGATTAACCAGCAATACAGTATTTTACCACAAGCAGTTGTTGTCAGACACCACTTCTCTGTCTCTTTGTTTTGCTTTTGACTGTTCCTTGCAGAATTCAATAGATCCTTATGGAATACTGACTTGTAATACTACCAAAATACATATTTAAAAAAAAATTCTTCGAATGCATTTAATTTTCTGGTGTGGATTTGTGAGAACTTTACCTTTTTTTTTTCCCAACACAGAACCCAAAGCTGGATACAGTGTCCCAGCAGTGTTAATACTGATGTTGTATTTGGAACACTGCCTTTTCCAGTTGAACCTCTTCCGTTTATACATTCTAATTAAGACAGGGCCATTCTCTATAGAAAATCCATACAATTATATAAGATTCCATATATATATATATATATATACACAGTAGTGTTTGCTAATTTGGCTTGTTTTCACAGACGTGTAACAGGTATCAAAGCAGCTCTGACAGAAATTTGAGCAGTGACCTCCAGCACTATTGGATTTGAAAAGAGGATGTGTTCCTATCCATGCTCCTCCTGTCGAACAACTTTGACACGGCTTTCATGACTCATATACTAAATTTTTCCTTCTCATGTTCACTGCACAGCATTTTTCTGTTGCAGACAAGGATATATCACATTTTGTTGTGTTTTTTCCCCCTGTAGATTCACTATAACCTTTCTTCTGACAATGCTCCTTGGTTTATGTTGTTTAAACCTTGCGAACAAATTTATAAGCATGGAAAAAACTATCTGAGGCCCATTTCTTGTGACACGGTTGTAGACATTGTTTTTTGGGTTTTTTTGGACGACAGCTGTAAACCCCCAGTCTGTACCACCTACCTTTCCTTCACTGATGGATCAGGGACAGAGACATGCTGCAGTATGGCAGCACTTCAGTTCCCACTCTATGTGTAGAATATTCTGGAATCACCGTGTTGTGATATTTCCAGTCTAGCTGAAGACAGTGCGGAAATCACCCAAAGTGCCCGAGGCACCAAGGTGTGCCCAGAGGTGCTTGTGACGCTGCTCTGGGAGCAGCACGGGCACGCTGCCCCGTTCGAGCGCTGCAGCCCCGCTCTCTGCGCTTCCCTCACCTCCTCCTCACGTCCAAGGGCGCGCCCGCCCTGCCCCGTCCTTGTGCTGCCTCAGCCCTTCCCGCCGGGCGGGCGGCTCGCCAGCCGCCTCCACACGGCGAGGGAAAACAAACCCGACTGTCAGGCGGCCTCGAGCCGACAGCACCGGGGCCCGGGGCCGGGTTTCTTCTTCAGAGGGTTGTTGTGGCCACCCCGTTCCGTCCCGGTGCGGCCGCAGCCCGAGCTGAGAGGAGCAGGGCGCCCTCCCCTCTGTTTGCGGCTGTAGGTTTCTGTCGGGGGGCTCCGGGCGGGCCGCGCGCTCCCTCAGGGAAACCAAAGGTCGCAGGCGAGCGGGCGGGCGGGAAAGCAGCGTAAAGCCCCGGGCTCACCTGAGGGAGCGCCCCCCGCCGGCTCCTCCCCGGCCCGGCCGCGGCACCCCCTCCCCCGCTGGAGGGGGCGGGCAGTGCGCGCTCGGCTCCGGCGGCGAGCGCGGCTGGCGGGGCGGCAGAGAGAGCGGCGCGGAGTTGGCGGGGTTTCCCCTGCGAGAGAGAAGCGGCTCGGGACGGGTGAGGAGAGTGGCGGCGGGCGGTCTGGGAGTCTGAGTGGGGCACTGCGTTACCCGTTTCTCCCTGCCGCGATGGCTGGGGCCGGGCGGGCACAGGACTGTGGCGTGACCGGACCGAGCGCGCGGGCACGGGGGCCGTCGCCGTGCGGTGCCGCAGGCGCTGCCGGCCGCGGCTGTAGCGGTGGCTCCCGGCGCCAGGCGCCCTGGGTCGCTGCTTTCCTCAGCTCCGTTAAACACGCGCCTTTCCAAAGGCCGAGGGCTCCGGGCCCTCCCGGGCGTGAGGAGAGACCACGGCGGCTCTCCCCGCACGACCGGCGGGTGACGCGCGGGGAGCTGGCGGAGCGCCGACCGTGCTGGGGCAGCCCTTCACCCGGGCGCTCCTCGGGGCTGCACTGGCGAGCGGAGCGGGGCCGCCCCGGGGCGGGCGAATTCAGCGACCGAGGGGAGAGGGAGCTGCCGGGAGAACAGACTCCGGTAAGAGCGGAGTCCTTCTTCGTTGTCTCTGAGACTGTCAGGAGCGGGGGTCTTCCCCCGAGCGAGGCCGGCCGCGGCTGCCCCGGAGCTGCGGTTGCGGTGCCGCAGCTGGAGGTGCTGCTGCCGGCCTTGGGTTCCAGGTGGGCAGGCGGGGCCCGGAGCCCCCGCGGGGCGCCGAGACCGCCTGCTCGCACGCATTCCTCCGGGGATTCCTGGCATTCCTGGGCAGCGGGCACTCTTGACTTCTTCATCTCTCTTTTATTCCGTGAATTAGCTTGTTTGTTTGCGAAAGGGTGTGTCCGCATTGTGTGTGTTCTTTTTCATGGGAAAAGTTTAGAATGGCAGTTCTGCCATTTGTTCTTCTTCCAATTAACTTTGCATCTGATATAATTTATATGCTTCCAATTTGATGACAACATTATGGGGAGATCAGTGCTGCGATAAAACTTCTGTGGTGAGTTTGCATTAGATTTGCAGTTAACAGAACAGTTGTTGCAGCTTTTATCTTCCTTTTTTTTAGCATGCAAATATTTTTAAAAAACGATTGCAGTACAAGTTGAATGATTATCAAAATAGAAATAGTGGAAAACTCTTGTTCTATTTTTCTGGACGTTTACACTGTGTTTATGTTGTGCAGACTCTTAGAAGTGAATCCTGTAGGTGAATCAGGAATCCCCTAAGTGTATCCTGACTTGTGGAACACCCATGGCAACTTGATAGATTCAGTGTCTGATGCCTATGCTGACAACTGTCACATGTCTTGTAGTTATGAATCTCTTTATAGAGCTGGTTTTAACAGAACTTTAAAACTTCTGTAAAAATATAATTAAAATGGCAAAACCAAGCTACTGTTTACGTTTTGAAGGTGCTTTGTAAGAACTTGTTTAACGAGCAGTTGTAATTTCTAGAAGTGTCATAGTCATTGAATTGTCTCAGGTTTTTTTCTCATGTTAGACCCAGGAGAAATCTGCTTATGCTCACAGTGTGTTCTAAGCCAGGTGTGGTTACTGATGATTAGTGTAAAAGTGGTACAAGTTGATAGAAGCTTTTTTTTTTTTTTTAAATAATTGGAGTGTTAGTTTGAACTTTGGTCTTTTCTTTTGGAAAAAAATAATAAATTGAAATGAAAACTTTCATACATTATTGAAGCTACGATTAACAGTGTAGTAAGCATTATGTTTTAGAAGTTTGTTGTATTGTGGAAGGCAATTACACTGAGACAGCTACACTTAAAACAGAAAATTCTGTAAAGTAGGAAAGCAATGCTTCTAATTTTTGTTAAAATTATCTTAGGATATTAAGATAATCTTTCACATAAGAGAAGATGATTGTTTTTAGCAGACAGTTTGTTGTTTAATATTCATGGGTTTTTTAAAAATTAATCTGAGATAAACAAAAAATGCAATGCTTCAAATGAAGTATCTTATAGAGGGACTGATATTTTTATATGTGTGTATTTACAACTTAGAGGTGTTTCTGAGATATGTTAATCATAGGAAAAGTATTCGTAGTTGGTTTACATACACCTTGAATTGCCACTGACATTAAATGTTTCTAAATGCCACCTAAATGCAAATACACACTACAAAGGTAACTAGTGTTGTGACAGTACTAAAAAAGGCCTTATATTGCTAACCCCTTGATTACTGAATTTGTGGTGATATTTGGAAGAGCCTGTCTACTCCATGAGTGTATCACACAAATGTTTGGTGTTTTTTTGTTTTATTCTCATTATCTGACTTAGTTGCATTTTGCTTTTAAATCTAATGGATCTAGACTGCCTAGGCTGCCTGAATTGCCTCCAAGCAAACCAGCTTATTTTAATTTCTGTTAATTGCGTTATTAGATCTCATTGTCATTAATAAAATGTCTGGGAACGCACTTAGGTTCCCCTGGCAGGGTTTATATGGGAGATGTGGAATTTAATTCACTGCAGAAATAGTCTATGGTATGTCCTGAATAAGGAATTTTACCTCAATAAAAGGATGACAAAGCTGAAGAAAAGAATTGGTGACAGTTCCTTCTTCTGGTCTGCATTGTGTAATAGGAAGTTGATCTTTCTGGGAGTATTGGTGAAACTGGTTTGTCTGGGTTCTGCAGTGTCATCTGAAATGTTCAGGTGAAATGACATGACCCCAAATGTGAGTTTTTAAATCTTTTGTTGTGGAGCAATGCAAGATGAACATATGTGCTATGAGTTTATTCAGCTTGGATCATAGTGGGCAGGTTGTTACTTAAAAATAGGTACTGAAGTCTTTTGAGGTCAAATAATTCTGGAGATGTAAAAATTTAAACAAAAGTAGACCATCACAGTTTCATTCTGTAGTCTGCCATTTTACCATTTCTGCTTTTTGAAGTCATAGTGATGATGACGATGTCATTATTATTATTATTATAGCCTTTTTACTATGGAGGTAACCTGAAATCTGTTTATTAATATTGAGCACACAAGCACAGAACAACGTTCAGCCTATGGCAGCAAATACCTATTGGTGATGGAAAGGAACTGGCAAGAATCTGGTCAAGATCACTGGTACTAATAGATTTCTGAGAAATGGCAATGAAAACTAGTCGGGCATTTCTTTCACATCTGCACCCTCTCTATCAACTCTGAATGGCAGCAGAAATGTTGTAGCTACCTACTGCCCATGTGTTCAGACAAAGCAAGCTTAAGAAATGTGTGTTTCTTTTATCTGTCCCACTTCTTCTTTTTTTAGGGGTAGGAGCAGGTTATCTTCTACCTGACCAGTTCAGTGATAACATTCAGAGGCAGGCTTTGCAAAGGATTACATCCTTATAGTATTGAGCGTAACAAATGTTTTGAGTGGCTAGGATGAGATGAAGGTGGTAGAATTTCTCTGGTTTTGTTGCTAGGTCTCAACAAACTGTGTAAAGAGGAAGGTGGTACAGACTTGACGCATCCTGAACTTAGGTTTGGTAATTCTGTTTTTAATGCATTTTGACTGCTGTGTTGGAAGGATGTGCAGAAACACAACAAATAGGTTGGTTTTGCTATTTCTGTTCTTAACTGGCAGAAGAATGGAGAATGCACTCACCAAGAATGCTACATTACCAGGTTATTGTATGAGGGAAAGTGTTTCACGTGTTCATGGAGTGTTTATTCCAGGCATGTTTATCTGGAAACATGAACACATTTCAGAAACTGCTTTGACCTTGACTCTGAACGGTGTTAAATTAAAATGGTAGTATTTTTCAGTATAGCCAAGTATGAAAATTTAATCTTAAACCCCAAAAAATTAATATGTTAAGAATGCATGTGCTAAAGATTTAGTGGAGTGGTAGTCATGGAGTTGCCACTGTTTGGGATTAGAGCTCACTGTATTTGTTCTGATCTTGTACCATCTCTGCCAACAGAGCTGGCAGCCTCCTTGGAGGACTTTATTCAGATGTAGGTTTCTAAACTCTCATCTGATGTCAAGTAAAGTGGATGACAAAATCCATAACCAGACATTTTAAGTATATAGTTTCATTTTTCCAAGAATGCCTCTAAATTTTTAGCCAAATGATATGTTTTAATTTCTGTTGGTCCATCTTTTGTATTTATGAGTTTCATTAACCAGGCTGACAGTATGAGATTTAAAATTAATATTCTGTAGTAGCTTTTCACATTCTTCTTGATTTTGGTAAAAACAGAGAGCAATGAGGAATAAATGTAATTGGAGAAATGTCTCAGAAAGCACTTAAACTGCAAAAAACCACCAGGGAGATTGGTAAGACTGGAAGATGCTTCAATGATTACCACAGTGCCCCCTTTCTCTGGGGGTCCCCAGGCATGCCAGGAGTCATTACCACTCAGATATGACTCTCAGTAGTCTGAGCATGACCATATTTTGACTCCAGGCATTTGCAGCAGTTCGTAATACTTTAGTTGCATGTGCATTGCACACACCTTTTAAATGTAGCTAAAATGTGGATGTGGACACTAAATACAGTGTGAAAAGGAGACGTATTGTCCAGGCTGCCCAGCTTACATATTCATACTGACATGTGTTGCTGTGTTTCTGTGTGTGTATATATAAACTCTCATACACACTCGCAGAAGCCTGATAAGTGATTACCAGCCATTAGGAATGTTTTAACCCTATTTTAAATTCTATTGAAAGATATCTCTAAGACCTGTTGGACTTTATTAAAATGGAAGATGTATTTCATGTACATAAAGATATGCAAAAGGGGGTAGTTACTTGCATTCTATTTCAACATAAGCATAATACAGAAGTAGGGTAAAATTTAAACTTTTATATAGAGATGGGGGAGTGTTTTCAGTGGTGTAAATCAAGTTCAGAATATTTTGTAGGTCTTGTTGAAATTGGTTGGGATATGCCTTCACACATTTATTTGCACGCCATTAGCTGTTATATGCAGGGAGCAAACGTTCAGCAGTAGCAGCCTTTATTTACAAGAACAATTGGCATCTAATGTTGCATTATAATTCCATAAACACTTCAAGCTTCATAAAGAAGCAGCCCTACCTCTCTCATTTCCCCCAGTAATTATGCTATCCCAGTGTGAAGGTGAGAAGTGTGGCAGCTTATGGGAGCTGGTTAAACCTGTGCTCGCAGGGCCCACACCAGGTCACTTTGGCTGCATAGGTTTTGTAAGGCCTTTTAAGTGATTCAGTCCAGCACACTATGAAGCTTCTTTCCTCTGTGGGGTTTTCGAAACTCTCTCTTCTATACTCAGCTTATGTCTCTCAAAGTGTGATGATACCATCTTGTCTGATGGGGCCTGGGCTCAGGGCCTGCAGTTCTGACTGCATATTTAAATTTGAAAATGCATGGCTGAGTTAGTTAAAAGAAACTAGATGGGTGTGAAGCCAAGTGTTTAAAGAATACAATGTAATTAAGACAAAGTTTAACAGTTGAAAAATGGGAGGCATAACTAGCTTGAATACGCATGAAGCTGTGGCCTTATGTTGGCTATGTAAATATGACTCCTACAGCCTATTTTACATGTAGTTTTTGTACTTAAGTACTTGCATCTTCATAGATATTAACCCTGCTCTGTGTGTCTTTATATAGGTGAGACCTTGGTCTTTGCAAGCAGCTGTACTCACAGTTCATCATTAATTTTGTTCAGGAATAAGTTACGCATATATAATCAAGGTTATGCAAATTGCATCTGTTGGGTTGCTGTAAATGTAACTCTTGTAGACAAGATTATAGTTTTTATGTGGGAATAATGAGAAGAAGGTCCAGTGAAATGTCACATTTAAAGTGAAGGAAAAATGTTTGGAGTATAGAAACCTTTTATTATTTAATTATGTTAGATAATTTTATAAATAAATGTGTTCCTGAAGCACTTGTAAAACTTTTTAACAAAGGTTACCCTAGCTGTGTCCATTCCTTTGAGAAGGGATTTCTAACAGACTTTTAACAGACCTGAGATTTTTTGCTCAAGCTTCTAAAAATATGAACAGGATACTCTCTTCTATTTAAACAATAGTGATATCATTTTGATGTACTAAGATAATTTCCTTTGGAACAAAATACAGTTTCTAACACTGACAATTGGAGGAAAATGTAGTGAAACAACACAGAATCTCTTGTGGAGTGAGTGTAATCATGTCAGATGTTTGGATGCAAACCAGCTATTGTATTTGAAATCACAAACTTCTTCTAGAATTTGTAAGTATCCTTGTGTCCTCAGCCATCATTTCTGTCAATACTTAACAGATATGAACATTAGGAATTTGATAAAGTAGAATATATATAATAACATTTCCTCTTGATGACTTTATTACTTTTTTTTTCTTGTTTTTAACCTTCTTTGCAAATTTGTAAGAAAAATGAGGGAAAATTGAGTGTGGTTGTATCGTGTATATAGTCAGCTCTGAAATAAGTATTTATAAGGTTTTGTTGTTTGCTTGCTTTTTGTATATGAAGTTTATAAATATTAATTGTAGTGCAGTAGTGTCAGGATAAGATAACCCCAGTAATTGGATCCTGTTAGTGGCTAAACCCAACTTATACAGGAGCTTGTATCTGAGCCTGTATGGGAGACCAAACAGTAGCATGGCACAAAGACACTCAGGCAGGTGTTTGTGTCCACATAGAGCTTGTGCCACAGTAACCATGAATAAACAAGTGCAGCTCTCCACCTCCCTCCTGTGACTTAACTATCGCAGTCTGCAGGACCTGTGACTACTCACTACAGAGCACATGAATTAGTGTCTTGGAACTGTATTTCAGTTAGTATACTTTTAATATGTTTGGTTTTGCTTCTGATTCTCTTTTGTTTATGATTTGGGAAAATCTAAAACATTACTTCAGTAAAGAAAAAGAGAGTATTTAAATAATAATACAAAGTATATAATGCAGTGGTAATAGTTTAGAATATTGCATGAGAAATTTGGAGGTTTCTTAGCATTTTCATCATAAACAAAATTAAGCCTTAACTTTGCTTACTGAGTGCAAAGTAATTAGGTCATACGTTATTTCCTCTGGAGATAAATCCTGTAAAATTATGACTATGTGAATTCATACACAGCCGATAAAGAAAATTGGATATATATGTTATATCCTTGTTTTCAATGAAACTGAAAATTTATGAGACCTGAGGATCTGCCAAAATGTGTTGTTGTTGACTTACAGCCATTGAAGCAGATTTTCATTTGGGAAAAAACCCGAAACCAACCAACAAATAAGCCAACAAAACCTGCTAGTTGTCACATAACTCAAGCATTTGGCTGATCTGTCACATACTTTCATAGAACTAACAAGATGTTTTACATTTCTAACATGGAGACTTCCTCACACACAGTATTTTTCAGCCAGAGGGAGTATGAACCAAGTTGTAAGCAAGTGAACAGTATCTTTTACTCTTAACTGCTTTTAATTGTTTCTTCTACTGACAGTCTTTATAAAGTACAGCCTATTCCTGTCCTTGGAAAGATGACTACTAATATTCTATTTTATTGGCTGACTATCTGAATAAGGTTGTTTAATTCTTGGGGAGAACTGAAACTGAAATTCTCCTTTCTAAGGCAGCAAACCCAAAGATCATCCACTTTGCTCTACTGCATTTTGGGAGAAATTGATAAAATAATATCTGTAATGCATACTAACCGAAGCATGGCTGTTGGCTTTCACTAACAGCTGTGGAAGAAAAGAATTATTTGGAATCTTCATCCTGCAGAAAGTTTTAACTTGTCATCTATAGGCTGACATTTGAAATCAGAATAGAGAGTGCTATTTTTCACAGAATGAAAATGAAAGCAATTAATTCAGAAATGTTGAAATACTTCCTAGAAAAAGATATTTCTCTGGGTCAGTGTTCCTGGCTGAACTTCATTTTTCATTATGCACCCAAAGCTATATGACTACCGTGTTTAATCACAGCTTGGTCTAAGGAAAAAAAGAACCAACTCATGTTGCATTTATGGAAAGCAGAGACCTACATGGCTTCTGGTGTGGAGGCTGGAATTACTGGTTTTGGAGGGAGGCTTACATGACCCACTTGCAGTGTGGGTCTGTGGTCCTCCAGCATTTACTTTTCTCTGTGGGCACTGTGCACAGCTTGGGCTGGCAGTGGGTGTGAATCTCACTGCGCTGTTGGATGTACAGCCCCGGAACCACAGTGGGATGCAGCAGGTCACACCTGGTCCTTTCCTCTTTGCACTGCACCAGTTGCTACTACAGGTGCATGGGGGGACTGGAGCTGAGGTGGTGCATGGCATCTAGTACTAAGTGCATTTAGATGGAGTGTGTTTTGAAGAATATAATTTGCCAGCTTTTTATGAAATACGTGAGGCTAATTCTGCTTATAGTGATAGGCCAGCCCTGTCTTGGATGCTGAAAAGATGCCTTGATTTGATCTTGTGTCTGTGTGATACCAAGCATAAGTCCTTGCAGTCTGACACTGGTATGTGGAGTTTTGAAAAATACATGCCGTGTGGCTTAGGTTCACAGGAACTCCTGATTGTTTTCAAGTATAGAACTTGTCACAGTATCTTTCCTTCCAACAAGTAGGAAGAAAAGGTGGGATATGAAGCTTTTGGGCTGGTTTAAATGGGAATGAATGTTTGAAAACTCAGTGGTTTGTTTTCCAGTTCTTAATTTATAGAAATTTTAGGTAGGTCTTTGATGCTGACATCAGAAAAGCTGACCAATAATAAGATAAATCTCTGAGTAGTTTTTTTTCCTCACTGATGCCTGCAGATATAGTATGACATGATATGTCGTAGAAAATCCTTTGTTATAGGCCTTTTGAAAGTTCTGAATTTTGACCACTAGACAGGGAGTGGCAGTTTACAGACAGTGCTGGGGAAAAACAAATGGTGACAATTTCATTGTATACTGCAACCATCATAATTTTCTTTCTAATAATTGGGAGGAGTAACTGCCAGATGTGCTGTAAATATAATTTTATATAGACAAAAAAACCTCAAGTAGGAAAAAGTCTTAAATGGGGATAAGGAATCTGTTGGAAAGATAGCAGACTTGTTTCTAAGATGTCCTTCTGTTGCTGGATATTGTCAGTTTGCTCTTAAATGAGTTTTACTGTCTTTTTTTACAGTCCCCTATCTAGAATTCTAAAATTGCCCTTTTCTCCCTTCTGCTCTCTGTAAGCAGTAGATCAAATAAACTTATCCTGCCCCAGAGCTATCTTCCACACGGACTAAAAGGGGCAGCAACCCAGGCCCATTTTTCTTTTGCAGAAGCAAATTGTAGGTAGGATTGAGAATGAGGAAGTTTCCCCTCGTACTTGCAAGGCATGTTTGTGAGAATGTTTTCCATCAAGTGTAAAAACATTACAGTTTTGGTCTTTCCATGAATTATCCTGTCTGCTTCCTTTTCTTTACTGTCACAGAATTTAAGTTTTCCTTCCTCTTCTCTCCTAAACTTATTTCCTGTCCTTTTTCCATAACACTGTCATTTATTACTGACCTAACACCTACTTTGTGTGATATTGCTGATACTTTCTGAATAGTCAGCTGCCCAGGGAATCCATTATTTAGCTTGGAGAGCAAGCTCAATGTTATGTAAGGCTGGAGAACAAATTTTATAGTTCCTTCCTGGCATTTTGCTGTGCATGTGAAATATCTGGAGTAAACATCCATGAACTGTTACATCCCGCTTTTTCGAAAAAGACACCGATCAAATAATGTAGGCCATGAGGATTTTTTTTCTTATGGTAATAAAATTTGGAAATAAATTACATGGAACCAAATGTCATTTGTTAATTTAGCCTTAAATACTTTAAAATTTTCAGAATTCTAAAATATTCAGAAGATAACGAGGTATGCCCTCATCTTCCTTTAATGAAAAATCTTCAGGTGATCCAGTCTTAGGAGACTCAGGATTGTGGTATTGGATGTGGGGGAGTTTCTGGGTTTTTGACATGAAGGGAGCCAGGGAGGAGTCCTAGTACCATAAGAAGAGTTAGATCTCTTTTATTCTTCTATATTCCCTCACTAGATGTATGCAAAAGGAGCATCTGTGTAATGTGAAGCAATACCTTTGAAAGATGTATGGCTCTTTCAGGAGGCCGGGGAACACATCCATTGGTGGAATAGTGTCCCCCCACGCTGGTCACCATCTCTGCCTGCACCATGTGTCCCGGCAGCCCTGTCTGTCTGTCTGTCCATCTGTCCAAGGCAGGTAGTTGGCTCAAAGGCAGGAGCACAAAGCAGGAGGTGCTTTGTAGTGAGGATGTGTGGGAAGGATACAGGAGAGCAAGCTTCTCATGCAGAGTTTGGCATTTAACAGGATTGGGAAAGCAATTTTACTGAATAGATCTGTCTTGTAGATTTGGCTAAAGAAGAACTGAAATGGGTAGTGGAGACAATTCCATGCCTTTGTAATGCTGTAATGTTAAGAAGGGAAGAGACATGTCTGGCACAGGGGTATGCTTCTCAAAGGCACTCTTTTCTGCTCATGTTGTCAGGGAGAGCAGCCAGGGTTCCACATGACAGAGGTTTTCTTTTTTGTAAGGCGGGTCTCACATAGCTCCTGTTAGCTAGCTACAAAATAGCTGTGAAAGGAAATGTTTTTAAGGAATTTAAACAAAAAGTGTTTGACCTGTTAAACCTTCAGTGTTCGTCTCCTGTGGTTTTTACTTGTAGAGTATCGTATCACCACCAAACAACAAACTGCTACAGAAGAACATACAGAGTACTGGATTTTCAGATATGAAAACCTCTGCTGACAAGTTCTCTTTATAAACAAAAATGTCATAGTTTCTATTTTTGGCAAAAAGAAGTTGTTCAGAAAAATGAAACCATTTCTGAGTAATGATAAAATATGGGACTTCCCTACCCACTGAAGTCAGTAGTTAAAACGAGTGTTTAAACACCTTTATAAAGTCTTATTTTAGAAAGAAATCTCACAAGTGAAAGGCTTGAGCAGCTTTGAGTGCCAGTTTTGTTTGTTTGTTCACAGAAGTATTTAAAGGTTGCTATCCCTGGCAATGAAGTTAAAACACAAATTCAGTTTGAAATTTTCTGCTCACCTCAAGCAGTCCAAGGCCATGTTGCTGACAAGATAGGTGATCCCATCATTCCGTAGTGCCTTACTGCTGACCTGATTGCAAGATGCTGATGGTTGTGTGTCCTTGACTATATTATCTGTTTTAGCAAGTAGAATATTTTCAAAAGAAAATAATTTCTTGATGTAGTCTTTTCTTATGTCCTGATTAATTTATATATGATGTTGTAATGATACTCATTTCACAGATAGGAGATAGGAACTGATTTTATAATAGAATGATAGTCTTTCACCTAATTAAAACTTTAATAGTCATCCTTCTGTTTTCTGAAAATTGTATTTCTAAACTCTGAGACAGCAATTAAAATTACTAGGAAGACCATATTGTTTAAAATTTAAAGTAGTAGTTCAGTAGAAAACCTGGAATTAGGATTTATATCGCTCTCTTATTTAAAAAAAAAAGCTTCTTTATGTATGTAACAAGGAGCTGCACAAACAGGGAAATTGCCTTCCTAGCTGCCATTTAAGTATCTAACCTCTCTTCATAAGCTGAAGAGTAAACAGGCTCTTTTGTCATAACATTTGAGGGCTTCAGCAGACTTACAGAAGATTAAAACCGGGCGGTTGTAGCTGTCAGGGCCCCCAGCTGTCAGCTCCTGCACTGTATCAGATGTCAGGATTTCAGTCGGTCACAGCATGGAGCACAAGGCTGATTTCATTTACCTGAGTATGCCAATCTGCAGTTTTTCATAACTGAGATGTGTACTCAGCCATCAGTTTTCAGATGTTTTCATTTTTGACATGTTTTCATTTTCCTCATCTGTCAGAGGAATGGGGCAAACAGATGGGAGAGGAAGAGCTTCAGTCCTCTTATCCTCCTCTGTTGCTGTAACCCTGCCAGAGCCTGAGATGTGACTGTACGATGTGTGTGCAGGAGAATGACTGTAACTGTAATCAATCAATTAACATAGTTTCAGGATTTCCTCAGAAAGGCTGTGTGCAGTGAAAGCCAGTAATGCTTTTTCTTTAATTTAAAAATGCTTACAAAATTGCAAAACTACTTTTTTGTGTATTGTAAAACAGCTATTTGATACGATGTAGTTCCTGTGGGCATTACCCAATGCAGCTTGACATCCTATAAAATAGAAATTCGAAGTAAAACATTCAAATATTTGAATAGTAGAGTCATCTCTCTTGTTTTCTTGTTGATGTCATGAGAATTTATGTGTAATCTTTTTTTCACAGTTCCAGAAAGATAAAAGGTGTTATTTAAAAAATAGTTGGTTTAGCTCTTTTATTCTACAAGGTTTTATCCTTTTGTACAATAAAATTAAGAGTTTTATTAGCACAAGGCATGTGAAGAAGAGAAATACACATACTTCTTTATGGTTTTAAAGACAAATTAAACGTATTAATTTAAGGTAGATTATTAACCTAAATATTGCTTCCCCTATGTAGTAGGGGGGTTGGTGTATTGTGGTTATTTTTAAGAGGGTGGGGTTGTTTGGTTGTTTTTTTCTGGTTATTTAATATTTTTAGCAACTGTGCAACAAGTTTGAAAGCACTGCTTTTGCGATCACCCCAAATAGACATATTGTAATGTATTGCTTATCTGTTCCTTATGCTGATTGATGTAAATCCTTTTTTCTTCCTTTTTCTTCCTTTTTTTTCCTTTTTTTCCTTTTTTCTTTTTTCTTTTTTTTT
>VZTE01003320.1:2022295-2079376 GCA_013397775.1 Eulacestoma nigropectus | reverse complement strand
CTTTTTCCCCCTTCAATACTATGAATATTGAGCTGAATTTTTTCATTCACTGTCAGGAAAAAAAGAGCTCTGCTCTTGACTAGAATATCTGAGGGAGGTGCTTCATGCTGAGATAGACAGGAGAGTGAAACTGGCTGCAGAGGTTTGTTTTTCCATGAGACATCCTGTTGTTTGGTTTCCTCCTGCTGATTACCATCGTTAGTGATCTTGGGTTTGTCAGGCCTCAGTGATGACTCAACTCCCCAGCTCAGTTCAAAAGTTTATTCCCTCCAGGTTTTGTATCAGTCTCACAGTCTTGTGTTCCATTCTTTTATAGACAGAGCTCCTACTGTCACTGCACTGCCTCTGCCTTTAGACAGTTGGCTTATAATCTGCAACAGATAGTAAAATAAACTGCCTGCAAACCCAGCTGTTAGAGAAAGAAAGAATGGCATTTAACATTAGAAACACAGGTAGGGTTGAATTTATTGTTTTCTAGATTGAAACAGTTTTGGCACACATAGGCTAGAGTTAGCATTCCCATTGCTTCTGAAAAAGGCACTGTCAGCCTTGGAAATACCAGCAGCGTTTTTCCGTTTTTGTTGCTCAGCAGAGTATCTTGTTTTAAAATAGCAACTAGAGTTTTTTGGAACAAGCTTGCATTTGGGAGATTGTTAAATTAATCTGTAGGAAAGTTTATTCTTAGGGGTGACAATGAGATAAATGAAAAAGTTTATTTTCAGATGTTATTAGAAACAAATTTTGAAACCCAAGTACATAAAAAGCACAACTCAGAGGAATGAGGATATTGATCTTCCTTGCAGTGCTTTAGTTACTTGAAACTCATAAAACCTAAAACTGCCTGGTTGTGTTTTGCTCTTCTGGGCTTATGTTTAAATATTAATATCGCTGGTCCTAAATGCTGACTTTAAAATGATCATTGGTTTGTGAAGGGTGCAGTCTTTCAGTAAATATAGTGGAAATACCCAAAAGTCATGCTTTGACTCAAAAAATTGTACCGGAGTTGCGTATGTTTGAAGTAATTTGATTGCAAAGCAATGAACACCAGCTCCATGAAGGTAACATTCATAGAATAACATTACATTGATCCAGAATGTGTCAGTCTGACATCTGTCTTTGTATCACAATGTATTTGCTTTGGGCTTGGTAGAGCTTGGATATTGATTTCCCTGCATATTGCCATTAGTCTTCATGGTCACACTGAATGGTGGAATAAAGCAATTAATGAAATAATTGAACTTATTTAAAACAATGACAATGTTGTAATTTTTCTCCTATTCAGATATAATCCTCTGATAGACATGGAGCCGTATTTTGCTGGTTTTAAGCACGTGCAGCAGGACTATGAAGTCACTCTTGAACTTGCAAGTGAAGAGACTCAAAAAACTAAAAATGTGCAAAATTCTAGGGCAGGGTCTTATGGTGTCAGCATTAGAGTCCAAGGAATCGATGGACATCCTTACATAGTACTGAACAATACGGAAGGATGTTTGTCAGAAAATCCTCCTCCTCCTGGAAAAGAACAGCAGGTCATTCCTCAGACTGTAAACAAGCCAGCCACAGACTCCAATACTGCTTTTAAGTTGGAGGACAAAATCAGTGAACATATAAAGTTTGCTGGAACACAGCACATGCAACCGTCTGTGCTTAAAAAACTGAAGATAACCAATGTGGATGAAAAGGAAAGTGGAATGCCAGATTTTAAAGATGAAACTATTAAATCCTCAAATTTGTTGAATTTTCAAAGACATCCTGAACTTCTGCAGCCTTATGATCCTGAAAAAAATAACTTGAACTTGGATAATTACCAGTCTTCTGTGTGCAGTAAATCTAAGTCTTTTGCAGATGAAAAAACTGAAGCAAAGCCTTGGATTTCCTCATCTAAAGTAGTGTCCCTACAGAAAACAAATACATACCTTGCAGAGCCAACCAAAGCAAATTCAAAAAAATTACATCTGAGCAGGTCAGTAGAAGATCCAAATAAGCAGCTGCTAGATTGTCCCAGTAGCACAATCAGCCCCAGTGGCGTGTGTGTTTCAGAGTCATTTTCACCTGCAGGAGGATCTCCGTGTGTTAGCCCCACTGCTTATCCTGAGACAAAGAAACCTAGACCAGATGTTCTTCCCTTCCGCAGGCAAGACTCAGCTGGGCCGGTATTGAATGACTCCCGGAGATCGTCGTCCTCATCCGCTACTCCCACTTCTGCAAATTCCTTATACAGATTTTTACTGGATGACCAAGAGTATGCCATCTACGCAGACAACGTTAACCGGCATGAAAACAGGAGATACATTCCATTCTTACCAGGAACTGGTCGTGACATTGACACTGGTTCACTTCCAGGAGTAGATCAGCTAATTGAAAAGTTTGATAAGAAAATTGATGCTCACAGAAGAGGCAGGTCAGGAAAAAGGAATAGAATTCATCCAGATGATCGTAAAAGATCAAGAAGCGTTGATAGTGCCTTGTCATTAGGACTTGATGTAAATTCAGATTATTTAGGTGAATTCAGTAAAAGCTTGGGTAAGTCAACTGAACACTTGCTGAGACCATCTAAAGTTTGCCTTCGCAAGCAGTTATCCAGAGATCAAAAGTCACCTTCCAAAGAGATGAAGATTTCTGCTCGAAGTATTGGAAAACTGCAAATGCCCAATAAAGACACTCAGAGTGCCAGTTTCAGCTCTTTGCAACACCATAAACAGAATGGAACTGATACCGAGAGCTTGATGAGTAGGTCAGCTACACTCCCAGGACAGAGTAAGAGAGAGGAGGTTAAAACAGTAACTTCTACTTTGTTGTTGCCAAACCGAATCACAAGTACACCTGAATCAGGAGCCAAGAAGATTTCTGTAAAAACATTTCCATCCGTCCCTAATATACAGGTAATTTTGGATTTGTTCTTTAAGCTGTCCTTTGCACTCAGCATATGAAAGCTGCCATATTGTTAATTGTGTGTTCTTCTGCTCTTCATTAGAACAAACTCCCATCATAAGATACTTCCAAGTAAGATTGTTCTGGAGAAATGAAAATACAAAGTTTTTGTTGTTGCTGCAAGTATAGAAAACCTGATTTGTAAAACAACTGGTTTTTGTATGGGTAAAGGAAGATGGTGAGGCCAGATTCTCGTAAATGGTGTTATGATGATTCTTAAACATAGGTGCACAAAAGTAGAATATGAAAAGATATGTATGCAAAATCAAATTTTCTTTTTTCATTTGGTGTGGAGTATAGTTTCTTACTGCAGTAAGCCAAAACTCTAGTGGATCTTTCAGAACTTGAGGTCCATACTACATAAAAGTTTTCTTTAATAGGATAGAATGGAGAAGTCCAATTGTACTGTTTGTATTTACAACTCTCACAGGATTGTTATCTTTTGACATTTTACCTTTATCTTTTAGGCAACTCCTGATCTCTTAAAAGGCCAGCAAGATCTTGCACAGCAAACAAATGAAGAGACTGCTAAGCAGATACTTTACAATTACCTTAAGGAAGGGTCAGTAAACATACTTAACTTTTGCATAGGAGACTGTATTTTCTCAGTATTTGTCTTCTATTACATTTAAAATGTGAAACAGTAAAGTGAAAGCTATAATTAAATGAGACATCTGTTTCACAATTCTGTCTCTCAGCTGTGTCCTCTAAGGACTCATTATAGGATCTCAAAATACCCAGGCTATCAGGACTTACATGAGGTATTATGCAGGATATGATTAAATGCACTTGAAACTTGTGAATCAGAATATGATTTGTCTTTTAAATACATCTGGAATTAAATTTTGTATAATGTAGAGGTTATTGGAGAATCCAAATCATACCTCATGGAAGTTTAAGCCTTAGGGTTTTTTCAACAACAATAAAGTGTTATTTCCTAAGGTTTGACAGAAGCCCTGTTGTTGCTGTGCCTTTAATCCTTTGTGCACCTGTAACTCTTGGTATTTTTGACTGATAACTTACTGAAAGATAAAGGAAAGTTTAATTAAAAATACATGATGCATTTAAATTCCTTTTTATTCCTGATACAGCAGGTTCTGAGACCTGTTTAAGTGTTATTTTATGGTACGGTAGTCAGGACTTGTACAGCCTAGTACTAACTACTTTTGGTCTGTTTAAATAATATACATGCTGAATATCTGTCTTGCCACAGTCTTACAGAAGAGATTTGCACTTCAAGAGTTCAATGATCTTTTTTATTTGGTTGGCTTTTTAGAAAAGATTTGGAATACAAATTTTTAACTCCTCTCTTTAAAGATTTTAATAAATCATAGTTAAGATAGTTTCTGATTTGTTTGTATTATTTTGGGGGTTTTTGTGGAGATTTTAATTAGCTTGGACACTCTGAATTTGGTCTGATATTAACAAAATAGTAACTTTGATCATATAATTGCTAATTTATACTGTCTGTTTTAGAAGTCCTGATAATGATGATGCAACAAAGAGGAAAGTGAATTTGGTTTTTGAGAAAATTCAGACTTTAAAGTCAAGAGCTGCTGGAAAGACGCAGGTAAAGAATTTTTAATTTGCTTTGGCTTTTTTCAAAGTGGTGCAGTATTCAGACAGGGCTTTAAGAATCTGAATTGCCTTACTGACTTTAACTAGGCTATTCATGTAGTGCCTCAGGAATATAGCTTAATTTTGATGACATAAGAAGGATTAAATGCTTATTGTTTATTATTTGATCCTGGGGTATAATTAGTAAAAATGAAATTTTTTTTTCTTCATATTCTTCTTAATCTCAGTATTCCTGTGCTTTTTCAAAAGATTTTAAATGTAGTTGCTCACAGCACAGTTAACCTTTTTAAGAAATCTCTTAGTATTTGAGAAGGAGTTTGGAGCAGTGAAGAAAAATGTTAGGCACATTCACATAAAATTTCTTGGGTAAAGATAAAATTTATCGGCAGAGATAAATGTTGATCTTTTGATTGCAGTGAGACAGACATGGAATGAGATACTCATGTAGCTTTTGTTGTTAATGACAGCATTATTATTTGCAAAATACATCCTAGGAAATTACCTAAAAAAGGTATTTGAAAATCTGTCTTAACATATGGGCATGCTTTCCTTTGATGTCCATTTTGCATAATTAGTGATATCTCAGTACAATTGGCCCCAAAACACATGATTTGATTCATATGTTGCCTAATTTGAATTTTTCTTTATGTTTGTGTATTTTCTGTTCTATTGTCAACCTGCCTTGAGCAATTACCAAGAAATTTTATGAAAATCAAATCATGGTTCCTTTGAAAATCATAGCTTGGCCTGACCCATGTGAAAAATCCCTGGTGAGCTCAGGCAGTTGATGCTACACTTTGTTAGTCTTGCTTGTAGCTTTGCTTTAGATTAAAAAAAAGAAACTATTCTCAAAGAACATCTTGGCTTTGTGGGAATAAATGTCTGTATTTAATTGTAGGTTTCGGATTCTTCGGCTGAAGTAAAAGCATTGGTGGAACAAAAAGCAGAACTTGAAAGGAAGGTGGAAGAGTTAGAGAAAAAACTGGATCTGGAAATTAGGGTACAGCACTTTGTTGTTATAAAGCTTCTGACTATTTCAAATATACTTTTTAAAATAAGTGACAACTGATCCTCCAGCTGAATCCCTTTTGCTTCATATTCTTCTTAATCCAGTTATACCTGTGCTTTTTCAGAAGACTTTTTATTTAAAGGATGGTTGGTCATAGCATTGTTACCCTTTGTAACAAATCTCCTCTTAGTATTTGAAGAGGAGTTTGGAGCAGTGAATAAAATGTTAAGCACATGCACAAAGAATTTCTTAGGTATCTGCAGAGGTAATTGTTAATCTGTTGGTTGCAGCCAGACAGACATGGACTGAGAGACAAATTGTATTATTCATGTAGCTTCTATTATTTTGCTTAACTTTTGGTGTACAAAATTCAGAATCAGCAGAATTCCAAAGAGGAGAGAGATGCTACACGAGCAAGCCTGAAAGATCTTCAGTTGCAGCTTGATCAAAGTATATGTGAAAAGGAAGCCTTAAAAAAGCAGCTGGAAGAAAACGAGAAGGAACTCAGGCAAAACCTGGAGGAGTGAGTTAATTCTGGAAAAGTTGTCATTGAAATTTGTACCTTTTCTTAAACCTTTTAGATTAAAAGTACCTGTGTCTCCAGAATATGTTGATGGAACCAGATGAGTGACGTTTGTTACTGTAGGAAGAGTGTCTACATTTAAAAGAGTCACGTCTTTAGAATATCTGGAAGGAAGAGAAAGATTGCTGAATTTATAGTCTTCCTCTTAGTGCAAATTGCTTTAATATTTCACAGTCAAAATACATAGTTCAAGTCTTTGACATGTGGAAACATTTGAATGGCTAGAGTATGAGGTCTGAAATAAAATACAACTCCCCACTTAAATACCTACTTAGAAGATTTGTCATTTTTACCCCTCTGACATTTAATTTTTCTGCCTCATTATATCCCATTCTCTTGTTGGCAACAAAGGAATGTGTGTCTTTTTAGTACTTGGATGAACAAATTAGTATTTCTACAAATTAAAAAATCCTGTCTGATTTTTACTGATGAGGCTTTTTCAAGTGAAGATGGAACAGGAAAAACACCAGACTGAAATCAGAGATCTTCAAGACCAGCTCTCTGAGATGCATGATGAACTGGATAACGCAAAACATACTGATGAAGGGGAGAAAGAGATTCTGATTGAGGTTAGTTACAGAGTACCAGAAGGAGGATCAGAAAATCAGAAAAATTGCATGAAAAGAGGGAACGAAGATACTGGTGGAGGAAATACATGCCTTTGCTTTTCCTATTCTATTAATCCAAAATGATGTACCATTATTAGGTGACCTAAGAAAGCATGTTAGAATAACCACATTAACCCTAAAAGGAATATAAAGTGTGAGTACCATTGTTTTATGGAGCAGGAGAACAGATATCTTAATGGTTGACACACAGGTGAGTTATCCACTATTATCAGATAATAATCTCAGTCAGTTTTAGCAATTAGGATTTGGGGTCAGAACAGGGAAGATCAGTTTAAAGAAGATGTGTATATTATCAAGGCCAGATGAGATTCAACTAAGACAATTAAAGGAACTCAACAAAGCAGTCTCTAAATTGTTGACTTTCTGTTGGTGGGACCAGGGAGAGAAGAGAAGGAATGAGTCTGGAGAGGAACAAAAGAGTTACAGGGTTTCTGTCACCTTGGAATGAAAGAGGAATTTGCTGTAGCCCTGGTTATACTGATAAACTGATGATGAAATAGGGAACACAGCTTATTAAATTTGTTGATAAGGATGTGTAAGAGTATCAGTGCAGTAATATTAAATATGTTTGCACACAAGATCTGCTGGGTAGAATAACTACCTTGTTTTGTATGGGTGAGATTTGATTTCTCTTAAATTACTGTCTTAAATCTCAGGCACTGTAATTGAAAGTTGGACAGAAGTAGGGGAATATCACAAATGGTGGTGATAGTACTGAGAAACATTACCTATGAAGAAGGACTTCAATCTGAATGGAGAAGTGAGGGAAAAGTCAAAAACACATCTTACAGAATGTTGCTGTAAAGGTGATAGTGATCAATTTTTCTGTGTTGTGTGGAGATAGAGTGAGAAATGAGAGACTTAGCTGCAGAGATTTAAAGATAGTGTTAGAAAAAGTTTCTGTTAATACTGATAATTCAACAGAGGAAGATGCTCTCTGGGATGGGGGTGGGATCCCTTCCATTCTAGGCTTTTAACAGCAGAGTAGATGTTGTGTGTCAGGAATGGTTTAGATGTACTGATCCTCCTTCAGTGCAGGGGAAGCCTACATTCTCTTTGAAAGTACAATTATTCACAGCTTGAGAAATACCAAATTAGAGAATTCTTGAAGTGGTACATTTTTGATTGTTTCTGTTATTCTGTGTTTTGTATGCATGCATGTCTTTAGTCTTCAGATTCACTGACTCTCCACTCCCTTGTCAGCAATTTGGAGAGGGAAAATGACTTCTAGGGTTACCCTGGTGGGAGGAGGAAGGGTGTGAAGACATGGACTTAGTTGGGAAGCACATGTTTTGTCTTCAGGACATGAAGAAGCAACTTTATTTATTCTTTCCAGCAGAAAAGAAGGCAAAGAATTATCACTGAGTTTGTTTCTCTTGCAACTGGGGGGAAAATGCTTTGTCTTTGTTCTTATCTACCTCATTGCTACTGAAAGTAGGAGGTAGGAGTGACTTCTGCATTATTTGCAGAATGCATAACACACCATTAAAATCTTTTGATAGTTTTGCAGCATCAGACATGTTGACATATTATATAAAACATCAGCTATATGTTATACTTCTAATAATATTAGGTTTTAGTAAATTTTTAGCGTACTATAAAAGCTGTAAAAAATATGTCAGTCATATGAAATGAAGTTGTCCTTGGGGAGCTTATGTGCTCTCTTTCTGTGAAACATAAACAGAACATCCACAGGGGCTATTTGACACACAGCTGTGTTTAATTTTGGGCTTTAGGAGCTGATGCAAATGAAGCAGGATCTGCAAGAAGTATTAATGGCAAAAGATCAACAAGAAGAGATTTTGAGAAAGAGAGAGAGAGAGCTCACAGCTTTGAAAGGAGCACTTAAAGAAGAGGTATCCAGCCATGACACAGAGATGGATAAACTTAAAGAGCAACACGATAAAGAATTGCTGGATCTACGACAGAGCCTGGAGAAAGCAACAGAGGTATGTAAGTGATAACAATTACCTCAACAGGGAAAGATCATACCTCTCTCAGATGCTGTATACCAGATGCTTTCAGATACTGCTATTTTCTTAGCAAAGATTTAGGCTAGGAGATTCTTGGCTGCTGAGAATAAGTTTTATTTCATACACATCTAGTGTTTTGATTGTTTGTCACAGCTGAAGTTGTGGTCCTTTCTTCAAGCAGTTATTTACTGCATTTGCTTAATTGCAAACTTTGAGGGAGAATAGATGGAAGTATAGTACAGAGGACCATTTGCATGTCTTGGATTAAACAGAATCACCAAAACCTTGAGGATGCCCTTATAGAGCACCGGTGTGCTTTGCCAGTCATAGTATTGAAATAACTTCTACCAGTTCTCTGCAGTTCTTTGTGGCCCACTCTTCCTACATTCAGCTTCCTGTGTCGTATCCTGTTCCCTGGTTGCATTGTCCTACCTTGTCCATTCAACTTCTTAATATCAGTGTGGGGTTTTGTGTTTTATTTTGTGTCCTTTTTATTTGTTGGACTTAGCTTGTTTACTGAATGGTCAAAGGAGTGTGAGCACAAGGAAACAGCAGGGGTTTGGGTGTTTTCAATCAGACAGGAAGAAGACAGAACTGAAGGAATTGCCTCTTCCAGCATCAGCAGGAAGTCTTTGTGAGAGGGAGAATAGGAACAAGTTTCAGATGTGTGTATTTGTTACTGTTTTCCAAAAGATGTCCTTTGTGAAATTTTCTTTGTAGAGGCAGCAGGTAGAAATATATTGAAAGATATTTTTTTTTATATGGGGGCACTTTTCTTGAAGTTTTGAACATTCTTTTTACAGTGGCAGCTTTTTGTGTCTTTTCTGTATTCCCTAATTTTATTTCTCAAATGTTTGAGAAAATTTCTGCAGGCAGACCGTGCTTGACCAATGTCAGAACTGTAGGCCCAGTTCTATGCTTAAAAATACCCATGCTGATTTATGTTTTTTGCCTACACTGATCTTAGGTGAGTTGTAGTTATCCTGCTGGTCATGACCTAAAGCATAATATAGAACTGAGGGAAAATTAAGCTTGAAGCTTGAAAGAAGTTTCCAAAGCTTTATATGCTCTGTGAGCAAAGTAGGAGCTCATGTGGAAGATGCTGGATATGTATTGTATGATTGAATTCTGACAAAAGATTATCCTTTTAAAGGATTATTTTTAAATGTGCAGTTTTCTTCAGAGGTTAGAAAATTTTATAAATGCTGGTTTGTTTATGCAGCCTAGGACTTGTACTTGAGATTGTTCGGCTTTGCTTAAACGTGTTGTTTCTCTTTGTTTTACATCATCATGAAGATATTTGACTTGTCTGAGCTGCATGAACTGAATTACTTTTTTTCTTTGAGAGAAAAGTAGAATATTTAAATTATCATTTTTTATTACACAGTAATTGTAGTGACAGCTCAACCTCAATGAACCATCTTTCAAAGTTAGTGCGTGGTAATTTACTGTATTTCAATTATGGAACTGTAATTACAACTGACAAGAAATGAAAGAGTAGTCTGTTTGGCATAACAATAACACAGTCTGGGAAATGGCTCTATGACTGGGTTGCTGTGGCTTAGAGATTAGTTATGAATAACATTTATTTACTTGCATGACGTAGTCTATCTAATGGTAAATTTAATAAGATGGTCAAAAGTGAAATTTATTTGATTAATATTGGTCTAAGTACCAGTTCTCTTCCCATTTGAGTTGAAATTTTTGTTTTTATTTGAAGTAAAACTTTTAGCATGTTCAATTGGAAGGTGATGTTTTGTTTCATTTTTGGGGATTTTTTTGAATCTTGCTAGTATTTGTACTCAATGATTTCTTGAAGCACAGCATTATTTTTATGCCTGCTGGCTGAGAATAGTTGTTGAGTTTGATATATCATTTATCAGGAAAGTATAACCATTCTCTGCAGGAAGTTAGCTGACTGATCTGCTGTGATCTTACATGTATTGTTAATTCTTTGGATTATAATTAATCTGAAATACCCAGGAGACACATACAATTGAAGCTACTTGGCCTGCTGATTTTTTTTTTTATATTATTGCAAGCTGGAAAGATTAATACCAGATGGCAGGACACAAGAAATCTACATCAGAGATTAGTGGAAAGAGCCATTCTGTTGTATTTGATGAGGAAAGCAGGAGTGTAAACACTGTAGTAGTAGTGGTTTGTCGTACAGAAAATGTGGATACTGATGTTTGATAAGATCAGGTTGTATCAAGACCTCTATGTACAAGAGTGTTTGTACTTATGTTGCTTCTAAACCATCCAGACTGGTACAATGAATAAAGGTGTTTTGTGATATATAGGCTGTTAAGGAAGTTTTTGCAGGGAGAAAGGAAGTAGTTTTTATGCCAGTGTTAAATCAACAGGATTTTCATCTGCTGGAGGCGGCAGATAGATTGGCAAGTAATGTACAGTGCATTTAGTCTGTGTGATTAGAATGCCACATAGATCTGTTTGGAAATAATGTTAGAAACATACTCAAGGTTATCTGATAGAAGAACAGAGCAGAGTTGTTTGTCATGATGATTCTGTTCTCATGCTCACTGATGTAGTGCTAGTTTGGGGGGTTTTTGTTGGGTTTTTATTGTCATTATTTGGTTTCTGTTTTTTTTAATAGAGATTTTTTTATAAAGCCACAGATGTCATAATAGATATTATTGTTCTTTGCTACAATTTACCTTTTTAACTTATTTTTATGTTACATCTTTTGCTTGTGGTGGTCTTGAGATGGCTGTGACTATTCTTGACTTCATTGCTTGTTTATTGAAACTGAGACCAGACTATTTTCATTTAACAATAGGAAAAGTTCTACTCTTCCATAACATACCTCTGTGGGATAATAATTGCCTTTAATTTAATAGTAAATTTAAAAAATAATGTCATTCTGATTAAGAATAGATTTCTCCATAATTGCAAGATTAATATGAATTCCATTCCAGATTTTAATGTCATGGAAGAATTTCTGTTATTTAATCTGACTCTACAACACAACAGTCCAGAATTATACTACCTTAACCATGAGTGCTCTGTCACTGTTGATGAAGTGCCACTGTTTCAGTAAAATTTGGAAACAGCTTTTGGAATGTAATGCTGCAGGTAAAAGGTTGTAGTAGATTGCAACTAGTACTGTTCAAATTCCACTGCAGTTGTATCGGCTCAGGAGTGCAGTTGCAAACTGTGCAGCGCTTCATACTCACGTTTGCATTTAGAGAAGCAGTCTGAACAAATCATGTTGTTCAGAAAAAGCTGCAGTCATCACGTTAGAAAGAGGCTTATCTAAGCCTGACCTTGACTGATTTATTTGGCGTGTCATATGTCTGACCTTGTTGTCAGAGTGTTAAAACAGACACTCAGAGTTTAGAGCTGATTAATTTATCAACACATTTAAGAATGCAGTGAAGCTGGTGCTCATGTTACTGTTAACTGGCATGTATGTGTTACATGTGATTATATTATGATTAAAGAGAAGAAGGAATTTTACCAGAGCAAATGTAGGAACAGTAAAAGACAGTGGTTGCCTTCTGCACATGTTACGGACTGAAAGGGTACCCCTTCAAGATAAGGAATATAAAGCTTTGGATATTGTACATGAGAAGAAGCTTTAGTTTTAATTTTTCCCCATCTTGTTAATTTAGTTGAATCTAGCACAAACTGTAAAGACCTTTGAAATGAAAAGTAACTATTGAATCTTTCTCTACTTAACCTGATAATATGCTGTTTCTTCCTCAAAGCTAATAAAAATCTCCCCCATAGAGCAGAAGCTTAACAAAAACTAGCTTAAGCATTCCAAGTGATACTGAGATGTACTCTGTATGGCTTTTTTATAGAAATGGCTTGGAATTCATAGTTGAAATGTAAAATGAAACATAACTAAATCTAGATATTCTGAGAACCTATTTTGGAATAATACTGTACAGTGAACAGTGGTTATCCAAGCTACTCAGGGAAAAGTGAAGATATAAGTGTGGAGCATTGCAGAGCCACTTCGGTACTTTTAAGTGATAGATTTAATGTATGTAACTGTAAAATTATGTGTATATATATATATATATGAAAAAACCCAGTAGGATCCTGCTACCTTGTTCTGCTCTAAGGTGAAATCTTGGGGTTATAATAAATCATACCAAAAACCCATGGTCTTGATAGCAGCAAAAGAAACAAATTATATAATCAGAATTACTTGGGCGTGGAAACATCGTTATGCCCTCTTATCCATACATCCATAACTCCTCTGAATCTGCATTCTGAATGCTGTGTCTGAGGCTAGTCTGTTCACCTCAAGCAAGATACACAGCAACTGGAAAAGATTTAGAGAAGGTGATCTAGGATTTGAAATGCCGTTGGTGGGTATTTTCTTTCCCCTGCCTGCCTGAGGCAGCTTTTGCCATGTTGAAATAACACTTCTTTGTTTCAGTTACAGAAGCTGGTTGGTAACTGATCTAAACTGTGTACAGAGTCAAATGGTGGAGTGGCTGGTCCAAGTCAATGTTTCATCTTTTGTGACCTAGCCCCTCTCCCCCTTTAATTTTGTGCCCTCTTTTACCAGCTTTCTAAGGCTGGTCAGATTCTGATTGATTTTCAGTGTGGTACAAACACAGATGGAGGGAGGGAAGGAGTGGGAGGGTACGCAGACAGAAGTGTAATGGTGGAAGGAAAGTTGCAGGCACTCCTTAAATAGGCATCATTATTGGAAACACCTATTTTAGAACTGCATATGAAACATTTGGGAGACAGATTTGATTTGTTTTGCCCAACATGCCTGTTCTGTGTGTGGAAAGGAAGGTTGTAATAGCATCATGCATGTTCTTAGGACCCATTGAATGAAGTACCAAACAAATTATGTAATACTAATGTTGTCAACAAGAATATAAAATGTGCCTCTAAAGCATGCTGAATATGTAACTTGGTGACTGTGTCTTGAAGTTCCACCTCCTCTATTCTTTCATTTCTGTGCAATTTACTCCTCCATTTATTTGGTGGGTACATGTGTGTGTTTGGGTGCAGACAGTACCATGAAACTACTACTTGAGTGGGTTTTATACTGTATGTAGAGTCAAGAAAACCTCAGAGCAAAACTGTCCTGCAAAGTTCTGTTTGAGTTGGATTGGACCACATCTATAGGATAATAAAAAAATAATTCTGTTTATCTGTAATTGTCATTTAACTATTGTGAACCTTCCTCTGCTAGGACTATTTCAGTAAGTCTGTGTTGGGAGAGGGGGTCGTTAGTGTGAATTTTTGGTTTTTTTGTTTATGAAGCTTGGCAAGAGCTTGTAGAGCCAGGTGCTTCTTTAATGCCATCAGGAGGATCTCTAATCCTTATTAGCAGAAGCCAGTTTATGTATTCAGGTGCTTTGTCTCATGAAAGTATATGTTTGTTTGTGTATGTATGGGAAGTGTTTGACTCTGTCAAACAGGAGGGAACAATGTGAACACAGAGTTAGTTAATATTTTACTCCAGTCTATCCAACAACTTCTGACCTTCAAAAGACTGTGAGTATAAGCCAATCTGAGTATGTCATGATACATAGCCAGGGGGATAATACGACATTGATACAGGTGCTGGTTAAGAGGTTAATACTTTCCTGGCTCTGGATTTTATAACTTATATAAATGTTAAGTCATGCCTAAATTGGAAAGTTTTGTTTAATATGCTCTGTGTAAAAGAGGGCTGCATTCTCAGTCTTTTTATTAAAGTATTTTAGTATTTCCTTACATCTCATAAATGAAAACCTGAATAGTTTTGGAAGTAATATTAAGGACATGGTACTGTTTCAATCAGTGAAAATGACCTTGTAAGAAAACAAATCTTTTCTCTAAACTGTCACCAGTGAATTTTTAATGAGTTAGTAGAATGGCTCTAGCTGAAATGAAATGAGAGACCAGTCTGGCTTAGTTGTAAATTTGTGCACTTGCTTACTGCCTAATCTCTTGAAGTACAGCAGAGAATTTAAGCTGGTTGCAGTATACATTGCTAAGAGAGGAAAAAAACACTGACCCTTTTAATAGGTAACTAATAATAGTTAACTTCCAAAGGCATAGCCATGTGTTAAAGTTGGCTAAGGCCTCATTTTGAGATGATGGGAAGAATTAATATAATCAGTGTCAGGTACAAAACCAGTAAGTGCAGCCATTTAGGCTTTTTTCCAGAAGCTTTGATGTTTTTGTTGTTACCTTTTTTTGGGGCATAGGGGTGGTGGGGTGGACAGGTTGGTAGCGTAACACTCCATTTTTAAGGAGTTTTTGTACTCCTTTTGTAGACATACGAGATTTTATTATCCATGCTATCCAATGTAATTCTGTTATTCATCCCAAGGCTTCCAACTGCTTTAAGAAATAGTGTCTGGGGTTAGAAGAATTGCCTAAAGGTACACTGTGGGTAAAAATGCCGGAACTGCAAGCAGAGGTACAAACAGAAATAGACATATTATTTGCATTCATGAACTTTGAAAACTAGATGACTGCAGCTGAATAATACTGATTTCAGAAGCTCTCTTTGCAGAAGAGCTAATAATGATTGCATTCAAAGGGTTGTCCCTATGTGGAGACTCACTATGTTTGTCTTTTTTTTCCTCAGTGTCAGTCTTTGGGTGTAGAATGATTTGGGGATTTTTTTTCTTTCTTTGGAAATCACCTGCACATTATCTAAGGAAATCAATGTCTAGTTGTTTTATTTAAACTATTTTGTTTCTATAAAAAAGAAGAGGAAAATACAATAGAAAGATATTTGATATCTCCATCACTGCTACCCCCTCTGGATCATCTGAGGGAGCTGGGTAGATAGGGATCCCTGAAGCCACGTGAGACTTCTTAAGTGTCGTTCAAGAAGTTAAGCTAGTCCAGCATCAGCCTAAAAAGGTGTCCCACGAGTCTTCAGAGCTGGTGTCAACAGCCAATATCTTGATACCTGAAGTGTTCTACACCAGGATTAAAATGAAGTGAGCAGCAACACCATTTCCTTTTTTTCAGAACATTTTGGAAGATTATTATGTCATTTACTTAGATTCCACAATTATGAATATGAAAAAAAAATTTGAAAGTCTGTTACTTCCATTAAAAAGCTCCACTTTGTGCCCCAGCTCATTTTGAATGGAGATCTACTCTTCAAGTATGGCTGTTAAAGAACAAACAGTTAATTGGTTGAAATATTTTTCACAGAATAACAGAATCAATTAGGTTGGAAAAGACCTCTGAGATTATTGAGTCCAACCTATGACTGAACATCATGATGCCAACTAGACCATGGCACCAAGTACTACGTCCAGTCTTTCCTTAAACACCTTCAGGGACGGTGACTTCACCACCGCCCTGGGCAGCCTGTTCCAGTGTCTAATCACGATTTCTGTGAAGAAATTCTTCCTGATGTCAAACCTAAACCTCCCCTGCCACAGCTTGAGGCCACGTCCTCTCGTCCTGTCTGTCGCTGTTCCCTGGGAGAAGAGACCGACCCCCACCTGGCCACACCCTCCTGTCAGGGAGCTGTAGAGAGTGATAAAGTCACCCCTGAGCCTCTTCTCCCAGGCTGAGCCCCCAGCTCCCTCCGCTGCTTCTCATCAGGCTTGTGCTCCAGACCCTTCCCCAGCTCTGCTGCCCTTCTCTGGACCTGCTCCAGCACCTCCATGTCCTTCCTGGACTGGGGAGCCCAGAACTGGACATGAAATTCCTGATACTTAGTTGAACTGGATTCTGAAAAGAAATGTAAAGGTTTTTAGAAAAACTTGCTGACTTTTGCCTGATAAACATTGGATTTAGCTAAAATGTAATGATTCTAATATGTGGTGAATGAGATACTTAACTTCCACACACTTTAGGTCTTCCTTTATTTTGTAAAAGTACTCTAAGGATCCTGTAGTGTGTAGTCACTGCCAAAGGGGAGTTTCACCAGCTAAAACACTGAAGTCAGCCAAAACTATTTTTAATGATCAGTTACACAACCTCTCTCATGTCTTTGCCAGTATTCAGGGTGTGGTAAAAAAAAAGCTGTTGAGCCACAGAATATTTTCTGCATTCCTATCCGAAAGTATTTTTTTCTGTATTCAGGTTGAAACGGAACATTTCATTTGCTTCTCAAGAACCTCGTTTGTGTGTTCTTTTCAGTTTCTTTGGGTTTGCACAATAATGAATGGTGGGAAAGATTTTGATGCCTTCTATACTTTGCTTGCAACAAAGTTCAGAATAGAATACTATATAGATATATTTGCTTTACTGAGTTTTCTGCAACAAAGGTGGTGTAACAATATTTATTGTTTTATTTTGAATTGGTCTTGACCAAATTTAATGTTTTAAAATACTTTGGATGCATATATAACTATATACACAGACATAAAGCCAAGCTTTATTAGGTTAATTTATTGTTGGGCACAACACCTGAAAGGAGCAGGATGGAAGACCAGGGAAATGTGTTTTACTGCTGATTTTCCCTTATGTTCCATAGGCCTAAAGCTGAAAACCAAATGCCACATGCATATAAATTCCAGCAGCTGTGACTATGTGGGCTGAGATAAGCAGACCTATGCTAGGTAAAACTTTATGGATCAGGTGTACATACCAAAACAAACAATACACACATACATATATATATATGTCTGTTGATGTGTGCATGCATTCGCTCAGTTTCTTCCCATCTGTTATGAGTTAAATGGAACTTGTACATACTATTAAAAACTTGTTCTGGAGAAAGAATTATAGAGATTTTTTCACAAGCTTTTAATTCCTTTTCTCAACATAGCTGTCATCTTCTAAGTAATGTTATTCCCTATATTAAGTATAGGAAAGTAAGAGGTAGAGAGATCAGCGTTGAGAGGATCCTTTATTTGTGCATGTCCAAGCTGAAGTGCCTAGGTTAACATTGTTAGCCATTATATAGTCCTTGATATATTTAGGGTATAATTTTTGCTGACTTTAGTCGCAACTGCGCACTCAAGTCTGTGGAAGCCAAACCCCAGTGTCTCAAACACGAAGGAAGTTAAGGAGTATGTAGTTATTGATCCTCTGAAAAGATTTGGCTGAGTGACTTGCCTCAGGAGGTGTTTGCCAGAGACAAGAACAGACTCTGGATTCTCTAGGGCTGATTTTGGGTACCTTAGCTGCGAAACCATCCTTTCTCTTTATTGCCTCACTCATTTCTGCGGTAAACTCTTGACTTCTCAAGCTAATTGACTTTAAGCTTTAGTATTAAAATGTATGAGAACTATTAAAAAATAAATCAGTAGTTATTGAACACCATGGATTATTTTCTGCCACGTATGATCTATTTTTGTGGTCAGAAACATTTTTTTCAGTGTATCTTTGTTTTAGGATTTGATAACTTGTTTTATTCGGTTTGAGTCCACTGCTGGGCTAATAAGTAAAGTTACTGCATGTTTGCTGTGGCACAATGACAACAACATCAGAATGCAGAAGATTATCTTCAGTCAGTCACAGAGGACTTTGTATTGTGGGACCTTCTCTGTAGAGCTGTATTTTCTTTCTTCTAGACAAGCTTCTTCTTCTTTATTCTCAGCTTTTTCCAGAAATTCGCAATGCATTTCCAGCTCCTTTTACCTAATCTCTGTAGTTTAATTTTGCTGATAAGGCTTACAGAGTCTTAAATCAGGAGTTTAAACAAGATAAAATTTGAGAAAATATAATAAAATATTTCGTGGATTCAAAGGTAATAAGAAGGTGATATGAGTGTGGTTAAGAAGTCTTCAAATGATGTGGTTATTAAGAGAATTGTTCCTTCAGAGATTGAGGTGATGAATATCTGAGTGTAAAACAGGCTAAACATAGGGACTAGAAGGCACTGAGTGCCCTGGAAGACAGAGCGAGAACAGGCAAACTGAAAGGAAAGACAAAACAAATGCAAGCAAATAAGCATACTAAGCAAAATGCTATAGGGTATTTACTTACATCAATATAATTCTGTAATGCAGTGCAGTAAATAGTAACAGTAAGGAGTTGGTTTACTAAAATGTGCTGCCACAACTAATAAGTGGGACTTAAAAGGAAAAAGCATATTTTCTATATCATAGGGAAGAAACTGCAAAATTGGAATTCAGGTATGTTACTTTTAAGATCCAAAGAGCCCACTTCAATGTTTAATAAAATTGCCCCCCTTCTCCTGTTTTTTGAAGGGCTTGGATTTTTGCAGAAGTGTTTTGGTTTTTGCTTTTGTTTTTTTTTCTTTTTTTCCTTTTGTATGGCAAATATGTCTGAATATACAGTATTTCATTCCAGGTTTTGTTGTCAAGAATCTTGTTTAACCAGTTTTGTCTGTTTTGTGCTCTGTATATTTATGTACGTAATCTCCTTTAAACTTTCTGAAGATACTGATCCACAATTCTGTGAACTAAAGTTCTTATATTAACAATCGCTGTTAATGTTTCATATTTAACTTAAATCATTACTTTGTGACCTTCGCCCAGTTCTGTTACTGTGGGTTAAATGATACAAACTTAGTTAAAACAATTGCCAAAACTTTTCCAACATCCCCAAATAAATAAATGTACAGAATTTATGAATGGGCACCAACAGGAGTCATTAATTGATGTCCTGTCATTAAGCCTTAAGGACCATTAGCTAACTCACACTGTAGTTAACTCACACTGTTTATGTGCAGCACCGTGACAAACAAGTCATGTCTGGACTGAGGGAAATGGATCCACAGCACAATCTCTTCCTGTCTGGCTTTTCCTCGTTTGTACTTACTAGCTCTTCGATGTTCAGTTTTCCTCCTTTCATCCTCATCAGTCTAACCCACTAATTGAATGCTTTTGCAAACAGCCTTCAACTCCTTTTTTTGAGTGTGTGAGCCAGTCCCTGAATTTTCAGTGAAAACATGGGACCCTGCTTATGCAGTCAGTACCCCAGAGATTATCCCTGGCTGTTAGCAAATACTGTTGGACAGTTTAAAGTATCCTTATTGTTGCAAATTTCAGTTTTAGCCTGTGAAGCGCAGCAATTGCCATTCAGACTTTATCAATCTACATGGTAATTTCACATTCATTTCAATGCAGGGGGTTTCATATCTTCTACTGCCGTATTTTGTTGGGGAAATTCTATGCAGAATATAGTGAGCCATCTCTAATGACAGTGTTAATTGTACATATGGTCTGTACATGAGTAATACTGCCTGCTGGCTGTGTGGGACTGCTGGAGCACACTGCCTGTGTGCAGGGGTTCCATAGGCAAAGGACACAACAATCCTTTTGTGCGTCAGCAGTGGCCATGTATGGTTTGATAGCTGCTGGCCTGAACCTTATGTAAGTGTTCAATATATGGACAGGGATCTTTCTCCACCAAGTTCTCCCCTAATGGTGTTGCTACAAGGTCTGTCAGAACTGCATTTCAGTGCTTGGTGCTTTGTGTATGCTCTCCAGTGATACCTAGGTGTTTTGCTGTCATGTTCACCTGTCTTTCCAAGAGCAGGCCTGGAGAGGAGGTAGAAGGTAAGGTGGGGTGCCAGGTAAGACTGACAGTGGAGAATACAAGAAGACAAGAGCTATGGAGACTTTTGATAACCTAACTTTCTGTGGTAATGTGCTATAGGATATGGCATATGTTGCCAGAAGTTCTTATCATCCAGAAACTTCATTTATGCCAGTAAAGAGCTCTGTGTGAAATTCTCAGTATTTTGGGGAAAAATGATATAAGCTTTTTTCTGTCTAAACCCAGCTGTGTAATTTGACTCTTTTGGAGAAGTGATGCTATGTGTGCTTTCTCTAGCATAATGAACATCTAAACTGTATTCGTATGGTTTGACTTCGTTTAAACTTCACTATCAAATTGAAGATGCTTTTGGATTGTTTTGTCTAGTATCCTCCTGAATATCCTCAGGGTGATCTTCCCTGCCTTATGCGTGTAGTACAGTTGTGTGAGGTAAACTGGTGAGATAGATACTCCTGTGTTTTTCTTTTTGGTCTTGTCTGAAACAAGTTGGAAAGATGTTGAAACAATAGTGTACAGTGAAACCACATTGTGAAGAAAATTCCTGGTACTCTCCCCAGAATATAGGTAAGAAAAATGTTCAGTCTCCAACTATAATACAGTGCAGCTCCCTATATATACCAAGAGAGTTTTCTACCATATTGAAAAAGTATATGTGTGTGAAAGAATTTTGTACTTAACATGTTAGAGAATTTCTTTGGGCAGGTGTAACCCTTGTGATGATGCCAAGGTCATTAGAGACCTGTGAAAATCTGCTGGCTAAGTGCTGGTCCCTCAATCAGCTGGAACTTTAGGAAGGTTTTATTTATATACCAAATTTATTTCAAAGATTTTAAATTAGGTTAATAAAGATAATACAACTTACCCTTTATGCTTCTCTACATTTTCCATCTACTCACGTATCTTCTTGCTGACTTACTGAAATACATAGTGAAAAAAGAGAGCAAATAATAGTTTAGTTTAATTTTCAGTCTGTATCCTAAGATACATTACAACAAAAAGCAGGCTGGAGCAGATGTCTAGATAATGACTGCATCTGTATGATCTGGACTTAATTTTGAACCTCTTAGGTTAAATCATATATATAGATAGATGTTACTTCTGTGTGTATTTATGTATGTAGATCTTTGGGGGGGGGGGTTGTTGGGTTGTTTGCTTGTGTGTGTGTGTGCATCCACTTTTAAGTAAATACTGCTTCCTGTGTTGGGAAAGTAGAGCAAACCATGGTAGATGGGGTGGAATCTCCAGATCTGATGTGGATCTACTGCAGTCCTGTCTTACTGTGCAGCCCTGTGTAGGCAGTTGGGTGAAAAAGAACAGACAAATCAACATTCCTTTCCCTCAACTCCCCAGCATGCCTCAGCTGCTTTCACTCTGCTCCAGAAAGGAGAAATGAGACTAAAAGGAGCCACTGGTGGAGTGCTTGCTAATTAGTAAAACTTTGCTGCATGCAGAAAGCAAAAATTAAAGGAATATATACATGCTATTGAAATTTCAGTATGTGGAAACCTAAAGAATCAACAGAGATTTATTTCAGAGTGTTTAACTAGTTATGTAGTTAGAAGAACAAGTTTTTTCAGTATTTTCAAAAGACCAGAACTTGTCAGCCTGCTTATGCTGCCAGTTTTTGTATAATAAGTTCATTGACCCTGTAGACAGTCTGAGTGTTTTCTGAGTTACCACTTTATCTAATTTGCATGATTTTGAAGCTGTTGCTTGCTAGAAAACAGTCTAGTGAGGGCACTCTTTGTAAACACCCTTTTATATAACTTTGCTTATTCCTTTTGGGTAAGGGGAGGGGAAGATCAGGAGCAGCAATCAAAAATAGCATAAATGAAAAGTTATTTGCATGCTTTCATAAAATATTTCACAAAATATTTTCTGAGTAGTTTGATAGGATTTCTTTTGTTTTCACCTAGATAAACACAATTTCACATGCAAAAATGTTGTGCTTTGGTAATTAATGTGTAATTACTTACTGTTACCAGATAATGTAGAGGCCAAAGGTGTAAATGGATTTGAGAAGGATTAGAGAAATTAATGGATGATACATTCATGGAAGTAACCAGTGAGAACTGAGAGTGTATAATAAGGAAAGGCTTGCCCCATGTTTGTTCTTCTTCATTTTGCCTGTAAGCGTCAACCATGGCCATGAGAGAGAATCCTGGTCTAGATTGATTCCTATGTCTGTTCTGGTGTTCTTGCTGTTGTTTAAGGTGTAGAAGGCAGTGGGGCTGCACTTGAGAACCAGATCTTTGTACAGAGTATTGTTTTGTTTCAGCCCCTGAATGCCCAGGAGCAAGAACCACCCATTGTATCTTGGATTCTTTTATGTTCTGTGGAGGAGATTCTGAATGAGAAGTCAGTGAAGAGCAAAGATTAAATCCTTCCAGCTCTTTACAGAGTGAAATGTTTATGAGTACATGCCTGGTCTGTGTTACAAGAGTACAGGAAGTATAACAATATAGACAGATACTTCCACTCATGGTTTCCACAGTAAATAGTAGGGTGTTTTAGTGGGTAGGTGGTAAGGTGATGATTAGCTCTGAAAAGTTACGTGCTGCAGCCAGTTGCCCTGCAAAAAAATTGAAAAATCCATTGCCACTAGTTGTGATGCATAGTTCATTATAATTTGTGTTAGTGCTATGTATTGATTTGAGTTTCTGAAAAAAAAAAAAGTGTATCTTTTTGAAAACAAGTTAAACTCAGTATTCAAGTTGAACCCCCACTGTCTTTTTAGTGTCAAGATCTCTTTATGTTATCTGTCATTTACCCTGCAGCCCCACAAATAATTGCATGGATGTAGTGTGTTGTATGTTAGTGGTTGGAATCATCAGTAGGGTGAAGCTGCCTAAATTTTGCGTTGCTGTGGAATACGCTCTTCATAAATATGTTCTTTCTTAAAGGTCCACATGGCTTTTCCTATCTGTTAAAGGTTTTAGTTTTCTTGGAATTACCTAACAATGGGATGAAATATTTTAGGGCCATAAAGAGGAAGATGTTAAGGTGAAAATATGAGATGACAAGCATGAGACTGTTCAGCTGCCATATATTACTTTATCTGTAGATATGCGCAAGGAGAAAAAATGCTGAATATTAAAGTCTCTGTTGATATTTTAATGTTATATCCTAGTTGTATTTGCTGTGATGCCATATGAAACTCCTGTTGGAAAACAGCATCAATTTTTTTTTTTAAACATGACATAATTTGTTTTCACTAGAGTGCTGCTGTCCTTGCAAGTGAAAAAAATGCTGCACAGGAGGAACGAAATAGTATAGAAAATCAAGTCAAAGAGCTGATTGAGGAAAATGAACAATTGAAGAGAAAAGTTACTGAGCTAGAGAGGAAAATTGAGGAGTTGCACAAACAAATTGATAATGTGAAAGGAGAAGAAAATTCAGTGAAAGAAAAATTAAAGACATATGAGGTAAGTTAAGAAAACAAGCCCCTTAAGTAGTCTTCCTGTTTTCAATGGATTCATTGTAGAACAAAAACTGACAAAGAGGAGGATGGACAATGCCATAGGAAAGGGCAAGGAAAACCAGCAGGTTGTCAAGAAGCAGGATGCAGTTTGCTGACATGTATAGGAAGGATTTTCCCATTGAAAATCAGAGTAAAACCAAGTCACACCTTGGGGCTGGGGAAATCAGTGATAGGCCAGAGTGAACAGACTTTATAGCTCAGTGTACTTGTCAGATTAAAGGCCTGGCCACTGTTTCTGAATGTATCAAATTGCATCATTGCAGGAAGAGAAGCAACAATTACAAGAAGCTTTGAAACATGCTGAAAAGGAGGGAAAAGAATTGTTAGTGTTAAAAGCAGCTTTGGAAAGTCAGCTAGAAGATATGCAGGTAAGAACAAGAAGAGTTTGGATAATTTAAATTTTAAATTTTCTGTTTACCTGAGTCACTATTGCTTTCTGTAGAGTTACATCTCATTCTTTTTTAAGTACACTTTGTTTTAAAGTTTAGACCTCACTTCAGTGTTCAAATATGTGCTGAAACCATAGCATCATCAAATTAAAATAGTTTTCTTGCTGCAGTTTTTTTTTTTTTTCTATTTCTGTGGATCTAGCAAAATTCCGGGGAAATGAATTGCTAAATAAACTGCCTAAGGTTTCATAAATCTGTTTTATTATTTTCAATGATCATGCAACTCATGAAGGTATTTACATGTAAAAGAATGAAAAGCTGTACTTGAATATAAACAAAAATATTGTTAATGGATAAGTATCAGGACGTTTGCTTCTCTGTTTTTATGAGCCTGTCTTATTTGCAAATGTTGCATGGAACTGGAATATTTAATCACAAAACCAGAGATGTTTAACACATATAACTAGGATTTGCAGCCTCTTAAATTCTGAATGAGGTCCTCTTTCCACCTTGCTCCTTGGTCCACCCAGTGTCCAGGAAAGGATATGCTTTCTCTCAGATTAGCCCAGACATTAAGCATATGGAGAATGCAGAGAATGCACTTCAGAGCAGTGGAGAGAGACGTTGGCGATGTTGTGTATGAGTCAAGATTGGGTGATTCAGATGGCATGAAAGTTCAGATCTATTTAGTAACAAGGGGAATGTGTATAAATCTTGAAACTGTTCTCATTGACCTCATATTTTGTGTCTGCAAAAGCTACGAACCTAATTTTTCTTCTCTGATTCACCTTTTACATAAACCAAAGAAGCATTGATTCCAACAGTATCAGTTTAGAATTATCTTAGTTTTGCTTATAGAAGCTAAGGTTTCAAGTGATTCTGTCAAACAAGTCAGACTCAAAAGTGAGGTACATGTTAATTGCTAGTGCCACTTTTTTAAGTGAATAGATGTTTTCCCCTATTGTCTTCAACATAAATTTTACATTATTGTTTTGAAAATCTGAAAATGAAACTTGTCTCTAAGTGAATTAAAAACCAAGGAAAGACTGTGTTAACCAGCATGTTTTCATGGTTCAGTTAATTATGGTAAAAAGAAAAAATAAGAACAGCAAGAAGATTCTTCTATGTCTTTAAAATTGAATGTGCTTCAAGAATATAAGGTTTTAACAATATGGGTAAGTGAGTTTTGTTTCCACAAAATGATGTTTTTAAGCTGATGTTCCTTGTAACTACATGAATAAGTGTTTCTGCTGAGGCTTTTGGTCAGGCTTGGTTTTTGGTTCTCTTCTTTTATTTTTTTTTTCCATTTTAAATCTATTTATCTGCTCTACCTCACTGAGTCTCCTCGTTTGCTTGTCTACATCACTGATAGTCTACACAATCACTGCATTGCTCATCACTGGCTTGCATTTAGCACACTCCCCTAAGAACTCCCTTCTGTCACAGTCTGACTTGACCTTCCTGTGTAACATGGATCAATGCACCATACACATCTCCTGCATCTTGATTAGCTTTGGGTCAAGATGCTTGAAAAGTGTGGGGTTTTTTTCTGTTTATGCATCCTTCAGGGCATCGTGCCAAATAATGCTGCCTCCAAGCAGGGTCTCCAAATGTAAGAATTCTAGGGAAGGTGACAGGAGAGTCTGTCTTGACATTTTATTCACAACTTACGTCTAAATTCTGGCACACTAAATTTAATCCTCTTTCTGGTTCTACACACTTGTCCACCGGATATGAGCACTAACAGACCTCAGGATGTAATCAGCGGCCCTTTTGTTTAGAACAATTCAGCCTTTCTGTCTTTAGAGTTGTTCTAATGAATAATGTTGTGCAGTAGGTTGATTTGGACTTGAGTTACCATTGACAATTTAGATGACAAACTCTGGCACTGTAATAATGTGTATCCCAGTGGAAATGCAATTTCTGACTGTCCCAATCTTGCTTTTTTACATAACACAAATTACTTCTAGTGGTGGACTAACATAAGAAAGACAAGGACAATACAAAGAGAACTGTAACAGTTACTGTAAACAGCCAAGTCTGTTCCTCCTCCATTCTGGATTTCTAGTCAGAAAAGTTAAAGCTGGTATGCGCTTAATTGTAATAGACAGTTTGCATTAGTGCTTTCATCTGAAATCACCCTCAATATATATTGAAATTTTGTTTATGGATGGTCAAGTGAGGAGTACTTTTGTAGCATTTTGTGTTGTGTTCTAACCTCTGTTTTAGGGTAGCTACCTCTGTGTAGTGTTTCAGGAAATGAAATATATCTCAAAACTTTTGCACCATTGAGAAGGGAAATGACTTAATTATTATGCCCCTTAACCATAGCATATATGGTACTGTAATATCTTACAAAATAACCATTATAACCACATTATGGATGGCATCGTCGAGTAATCTGTGCTTTTTAAATTAAACAATCAGAGCATGGGATCCTTTCAATGGGTGGAAAAATAGGTTTATCTTTGCATTGTGGTAGATAATGGTAGGCACATAGAATTAGCATTGCAGAGCATTTTAAGTTGAAATACATTCTTAATTTTCGGTTATCAGTTGAGATAAATTACTAATTTTGTGAAGAGAACATTAAACTACTATTATTTGGAAAAACAGAGAAATATCAGAGTAATCTTTTAGGTTAGTGTGAAAACAAATGACTCTTTCATTTCCCCCATTTCATTCTCTTTTCATATAATAACACTTTAGCTTCACAAAGTAATTAATTGCCACTAACGATTGCCTTTAAATTGGCAACTGACAGGCTGTTTGCCTGACTTCCAGTTACACTGTGACAGGCCAGCCAATTCCACTGAGAAGTGCTCAAGGATTTTTGTACCTGAAGGGCACTCAAATTAGAGATTATCCTTAAATTTACCATTGAAGCTGTCCTATAGGGCACCCAAATTTCAAATACTGAAATTCAGTATAGTGTACTGAAAGTGTAGACACTGAGGAAACTGCAGCATTTGCATAGTTGGTAACAACATTCCCATTTACATCATGGTTTTAATACCTGAGTTAAGAAAAGAGGTGTGAATGGACATTCAGTTGTTTCTAGCATGATGTACCAGTGTTTGCCCTATACTAGCTAGTGAACTGTAAAACCTGAAATTTGTCTTAATTTTACAGCAGCTGCTGGTATTACTGCGTGAAGTAACATTCCTTTAAGGCATTAGAAAAGATGATTTACATTTCATTATATGTATTTTTTAATCTACTGCAGGAGAACACCCGTTGCATTTCACAGGAACGGCAGCAATTAAGTCAGCAGTTAAAAGATGAAACTCAGCAGAAGGAGCAGTTAAAGCAGATAAAGAATGAAATGGAGAATGAACGATTGCAACTGAGCAAGACTGTTGAGAAGTTACAGGAGGAGGTATGAGTTCACCCCCCCCTGAAGAGGCTGCAGGGATCTGAAGATCTAATAGACAGAAGTAACTGAACTGGCAAATTGTAAAGAATTATATATTTTTAAACGTGTAAAAGAAAGTAAAATGCAAAGTTTGGTATTAGTTTCTTTAACCTAGAGGCTCTTATTAAAAGCTTTCAGGGCTGGAACAGTGATTGGAAAAGATCCACACCACTATCTCAAAATGGCACTGTAAATCAGTTCTATATAAACCAGACCCCAGATCTGAGTTCAGCTCTCATGTACAGTACAGCGATATTTCAGTTTTACAGATGATTGTCAAAGCACTTCTGCATCAGATTTATTGTGCCATCTGTGTGTAAACTGTACAGCTAATACTGACATACTGAAGTGTGACTATGCAGTTCATTGTGTCACTCAGCTGGAAGCACTGCTGGCAGACCAAAAGTGAATAGTCTTGCCACACATACTATTAGAAATTACCCTTGCTGTTTTGTGTTTTCCCACTTCTGCATAGAAATTAATTTATTTGGGAACGCTTGATAAATTTTCTGTTTGAAAATGCTGAGCTGAATACTGAAGCTGGAGCAAAAAACCTTTTGTTGTATTAAGCACAATAGAACCTTTTGTATATGTACTTTTTGCCCAGATGTCTGAAATGGTAGAGATCTCAAGAACATCAACTCTGGAGCTTCAGAGCCAGCTTGATGAATACAAGGAGAAAAATCGCAGGGAATTTGCAGATCTGCAGAGGCAATTAAAGGAGAAAAACATTGAGGTAGAAAAATCACGCCTGATGAACATAAGAATGCAAGATGAGGTAATGACTCATAAGTGACAAATTCTCACCTTTGACCTAGAATTCAGTGCAGATTGTTTTCAAGATAATGAGTGTTTGCTATCACCCTTTTGTGTACTCTCATGTACATCGTGAGAGGCTGATCTCAGCATGCTTTGGCATTTCATTTTTCATGGTGGTGATCTGCCTGTTATTTCTGCTGGGGAAATGGGGTTTCCTGTTTAGGACAGATAAATGCAGTGTTTGACAAATGAATGCATCTTAAGTGATATGACAAGGATTCCATTGATGATCTGCTGCTCTTTAATGCCTGCTACTGAAGGAATTGAAAATTTAGAAATACTTTTGATCAGAAAAAATCCTCCACCAGTTATTTAGGGAAAACAAACAAACAAACATACATTCTGCTCTTCTTTCATGTGAGCCAGGTTGCAGATTTAAATGACAAAGGTGTCTGTGCAACCAAGAATCAACCAGTCTTGAAGTGTCTGCCTCATGGTATGTAAATTTTGCCATAAAGACAATCCAGTCTTTTAAAAATCTGCATATACTTGCTCTGCAGTTTTTTTATTTAATTACAAAACAAATACAGAGAAAATATTAAAGAACGAAAGAAACCATCATTATTTGACAAAGAGATAATCCAAACAGTGCATAAAGGGCAAAATAGTAGTAGTTGTGGAATTCTACATCTCCATGAGGCAATATGATAGGGCTTTAAAATGTAATATGGCAACTAGCTGCAAAAGAGGAAACAAAATATAGGAAAGGCAGGTTAAACAGCAGACTTTCTGGGAGACTAAACATTCAGGACAATTGAAAGTCTTTATTATCACTTCCTCCTGTGTGTTTAACAAGAAGTATAAGTTGTCCTTCCATTCAACATGAAAGTCTGTTGTCTGTCAAAATTCTCCTGGGTAGCTGTCACAGGGCACAAAACGGTTTTGAGAGTCTCATCGAAAGCCAAGGATTGTAATGATCACAGCAACACGAGTATCCTCTTGGTCCAGTAGAAAAGCAATGAAGCAGTCTTGTGAGGCAGTATGGGAGTTCTTCATCACTGCATCTCTTCCAGGTTCTCTGCGCATACACAGAAGACACCCATCTTGAAAGTTGACAATTCAATGCCATTCTGAAACATTAAATGCATATGAAAGGCTATTAATGTACAGATCCCTGCACTTAACTAGCTGTTCACCAAGTCATGCAGGTGTTAGGACTTAGCAGTAGGGAGCAAACTCTGTGAACATTCACTAGTACATTATTTTAGCTTCATTACTAAAATAAGCACTTGAAACAGAGTAAGAATGTGGAAAACTGTTAAAGAAAAAACCCTCTCATCCTACATTATATATGTGTTACTAGTTAAGTTACAAGTGCAAGGAATGGTCATGATTTCACCTAAAACCCTTCTCACTTGTTATATATATTTTTAAAGTACCATGAAGGTTTTGGATAATATTATTGAGGACATGCAGTTGTTGAATAGGGAACTTCTGTCCTCAGCAGACAGCCCCACTGTACCTAATAGTTATACCTATATATATATATATATATATATGCATATGCAGTTATGTCACGGGTAAAGTGCTGTCATCAAAGTGCATCAGACATATAAACTACATAGTTATTTAAAAGCTAAAGTAATGGGAGTCTGAAAAGGAAAGGAGTAATACTGTAAAAGTTCCAAACATATAACCATTTTGAAAATTATAAAAAATTTGGCTAACTGTAACTTGGTAAAAAGAAGTAAATTTTAAGAACCACACCGTGGATAATTGTCAGTGTAAAACAGGTAGTATGAAGCATCTCACTATAGGTCACAATCCAAGTTTATTTTCTTGGTGCCATCTTGTGGATAAAACAAAAATTACTGTGAAAAGCCAGTAACTCAATGGAATTCTTGTCGTGCTTCCAGATCTGTTGTGTTTGCAGTGAGTCCCCTTTACTGCTCTCCCTTGTGTATAGGAAGTACAGTATGAAGTGTATTACCATGATCTTATTCCTTCAGATGCGTCTGATGGAAGAAAACCTGAGGGACCACCAGAGAGCTCAGGATGAGGCACTAACAAAAACTCAGTTACTGGAACAGACTGTGAAAAGCTTGGAGTATGAACTGGAAGCCAAAAACCACTTAAAAGACGATCGGGCAAGACAAATCAAACTAATGGAGGTAAAAGACATTTTTAAGGGCTTGTTTTTTCTTTGAAGAGATGAAAATAATTTTGGTGTTTCACATGGATTCTGCTTGGAAGGAATCAAAAAAAGTTTCATATTGTTGAAAATCCTTGTAGTAGTACTGCAGGAATTATTCTGGTATATTCTAAAGGTGATTTGTTAGCCTATCTATTATTAGAACATGGTGTGTTCTAAATTACAATTGTCTCTCATCATTTTAGTTAACTTCTTTTTAATGAATTTCATCTAGAGCTTATCATGCAAATTTGCATTATTTTAATTTCTAGGCCTATCATTCAGAACTTCAAAAGTATTTAGAAATGTAAGTTCTATTTAGCCTTTGATATCAGTTCATTTCAGGAGTCTGAATAACATTGTGACTCTAACTTGTTACAGGGCTTCAAAACTGTTCAGTTCAACTAGGCTGTCATTTGACTTTTCATAAATAAACATCTCTGTCATTATATTCAGATGAAAAGAAATTTGTCTTCCAAATGTATAATGTAATGCAGACATTTAAAAACAGTCTCTAGAAACATTACAGAATTTCTCTTATTTTCTTGAAATTGTTGTCAGTGATTCAAAAAAGGAAACAAAATGTTTATTTTAATTCTATCAAACAAATTCACTCTAAAGGCTATCTACCTGCCATCTCTTTTGCTGTGTGTTTTAAGAGGCATTTCAGTTTTCAAGCTTAGTCTTTCAGATAGTTTGAGTCCTTGAAGTTTACAGAAGAATGCCCTGGTAGCAATCTGAAGAGGATGGAAAGTAGTATGCTGAGGTTGCTTTTCTTTGTTCAACTTAGGACAAGTTATCTCACCTGGAACTTGAGCTTGATGAAGAAAAGAATAATTCGGATTTGTTGTCTGAGAGGATCAGCAGGTGCAGAGAACAGGTACTTGAACAAGTTTTCCAGCTTTTGCTTAATGATTCTGTGAAAAAGTTTTATTAGGATCGCAGTCAGTATTGATCAACAAAATAACAATTAGCAATAGGATTTATATGCTATATTTAGGCAGAGCGTGTAAATCCGAAAAACCCAAGGTTCACAAACATGCTTAAATATGCTCCCTCCGCATCACCACAGACCAGTTTTTTCCTGTTGTTCTAACTGGAAAACAGACATGGATGTAAAAACTGAAGACCAGTAAGCCTGTTGTGAAGAGTCTCTTATATTGAAAGATCACAATTTTAATCTTACTGAAAGGTAATAGACTCACAATAGATAGCATAATAGACTCTTAATTTCAAAGAAGGAGGAGGAGGAGCTTTAGGAAATCGTGGAATTAATTAAGGAATCAGTTGAACCAAGGATGCTAGCCAGTTTCAACAAAGAGGAAGCTTTATTTTCATTACAAGTGTAAAAACTGTTAAAGAGATATCAAAGACAAGACAATTGGAAAGCATTTTCCACATAAAAACATCAGTCTTTTGTTCCAGAAGTGTAATATAAGTTGATAGCCCAGAAGGAGGGGAAGAAGGATTTATTAATGAGGTTGTGTCTCATGGGGCAGAAAATGTAAAGATAAAATGATACTTGCCAAGCTAAGTGAGACCTATCACAGTAACTCAAACAAGTAACAAAAAGGTTTTTGACTGTTTAAGTAGAGGGAAGAAGTTGGGGAGACTGTATGATGAGGCCTCAGTCAAGATAAAAAGTAATCCAAGTTTGCCCTCTCAAATAAAGGAACATTTTACCTCTGTCTTCAGTAAGGGCAGTGAATGTGCAGGTGGGGGGAAGTGGAGTGAATGTATTGGGAATGAGACCATTGAGTTGGAAATCACCAAGTCCTAAAAAATTAGGAGTTCATTGGTTTGAAGACAGAGTCCTTAATAATATTATTCAAGATTTCTGAAAGAACTTACATAAGAAATTATAGGTCCTGTAACAAAGATTTATAATAAACCAGTAAAGTACAGTATAGGGCCTGATTACTGCAAAAGTAGCCAGACATCCATGGCTGAGTAGTCAGGATCATGCAAATGTTGTATTAGTTCATGGAAAGAAGTACAGTGATGTGGTTGTCTTGGAATATCATGGCCTAGATAATGTTCTTTGCCTTGTTTTGCCTTCTGAAAGATGTGAAACTGATGCATAACTCATTACAGCACATCTGCTGCTGTAGCTCCACATGAAGTACTACAGCTCATAGTAATTTCCTAGAAGTTCAGGGGACAATTAGCATTGAAGTACCCACAAGAATCTGTTCTGTTCTCATTTCTCTTTCTTCAGAAAAAAAGAACAACTGCTGGCATTCTTTTGAATAGCTGTAGTTTCAGAGGGAGAACAGAAAGTAAAATCTTAGTTTCTGTGTCTTTTCAATGAAATTGTGTGTTCCACTGAGATCCACTGAGACAGCTGGAGAGTTTAAAGTGAGGTAGAGCTCAGCTTTCTCTCATGCATCCTTGAAGCACCAAGGCACCATTACTACTTTGTTTGAACTCAGGTTACTGAGATTCTATTTGATTGTAATAGAGACTTTCTGCTATTGTTCCACTGATATCATACAGACTCCAGAGTCAGTGGGTGAAATAGAATGTAAGGGACCCATAATAATGTGGGGTCATGCTACTGTTAAATCAGGAAGCCTTTAATACTGGAGTCTGTGCCTGTGTTGTAAACCTGGGATAAAAGTACTATGGTCATAGCTGCACTAGTGGGTACTATAGAAAGTTAATTTGCTAACTGAATGGAAACCTAAAATACAGTTTGGTGACTAAAATGTTACATAATGGGTAAAAGACGTGTTTATTTTGAGGTCTGGAATTTCTCATTTCACACATGAGTTATAAAGGTTCCTTTGTTTTGATTTTATGCCAGAATGACTAAGTAGTCAAATTACTAAAGAATATTTCAGGGTCTGCTAAGCATTTATAATGACATGTGAAATTATAATGGATTTGTTAAAGAAATATCTGTATTCTTCTACATTTTTAAAACTATTACTATAAATTTGTTATTTTAACATACTGATAATGAACTATAATACTGAAATTTCCAGTAAAAACAAATTTAAACAACTGGTTCTATTTTACATAAAGCTGAATGTTTGAATAAACATTGGCAAGACTAATAGTTCACATTTCACTTGCCATGAAATGTTATTCTTTTTAAATTTAAACATCCTTTTGAATCTGAATGGCTGCATGACACTCTGTTCTCATCTCCTCTTGCCTTGTTCTCAAGAAGTACCACAGCAAAGTGGGAACAGAAAGAAATTCTGGGAAACAGTGGGTCATATCCTATTGGTTTTTAAATGATAAGGTATTAGTACCCTAGAAAGATCAAAATACTCAAACCACACACACACGTGGAAAGCTAGAGCGCTCAGCTGCTCTTTGAGTCTAAAGTGAGCGGGGACAGGACATCTTTTAATGTGTGATTTTTTTTTTCCTATGAACAAGTGAAATGAAGCATCTCTTGCCATATTGACTTTGTAAACATAACTAAAAAATCCTTAAGGTACCCTCATCAATTCCCATGTTCTGTGAAAATGTGAGCAAGAGTCTATTGACTTCAGAGTCTTTTCCAATACGTATGAAAAATGGACTTACTAGTTTTCATGACAATTTTAGAATAAATAAAGAAGGATAAAATTGCACTGACTGCATCATTTGCTTCCTTTTGGTAAAGTGTTCCCAGTGGAGAGCTGTATACCTGCTCTTTAGCTGGCACTGGCTGTGGAAAGCAAAGAAGTGAAAATCTGGATTTGAAGGTTGTTTTTCAATTTTGAAGTACCAAAGGGATTTGTTTAGCTTTAGCTTTCTTCTTTATTAATCATTGGGTTTTTTGGTCACATACTTGGAAATTGTCTAAGGCACATGTATGTACACACACACACAACTTAGGAATTAACAAGAAACATAGGCTGCAAACCTCTGAGATGGTAAACAATACTGATGGCATCTAAATTATTATTAGAAATCAAATTGCTTTCACTAGTGATGAGCTCAACAGCTGCTTTTAATCCTAAAGCTGGCAAAAAAGATAAAGTTTTGTAAAATCTGATACAGTTGCTTTTCTCAATTCTTTGTTGTTAGCATTCTTCAAATCCAGCTGTGATAATTGTTGCCTTAAGCTGCAGAAATAGTTTATTGTTTTAACACAATTATAATATAATAGAAGTAGGAAAGGTAGAACATGGAATATGAAGTTCCACGTGGTACACACGCAGAGTATGGAGCATGAAACTGGTACATCTTACTGCTGTGAAATAAGTGGAACTTGGAGCACAGTTTGGCAGACAACTGCTTTTCTCCTTTGTGCATGTTAATTATGTGTTTGCAATTGAAAATCACAAGATGATAAAACAGTTTGTATCTCCTCCAGCAAGAAGTGTATCTGCTGCTCTTTTCTTTTTACAAGCTCTTGTATATATTTGCACGTAGCTTTCTGATCCTAATCTGACCTAGCACTTTCTCTCTCTCCTACTACTACTTTTCTGTGAGATTGCTTTTACCAAGAGGTGTCCAACAACAGTAGCAGTCATCTTGGAAATATAATAATTGTCCTCTAAATAATTCCTTAATTTGAATCTTGGGAAGGCTGCACAAATTTGTTACAGCCTCTGAGCACAGTAAGAGCACAGTGGAACCTCAGAGTGGTCCATTAAGCAAGTTCCTACATAAAACAAAACCCCATTCTTCAGTTAACAGCTACATTTTTAATTAGTCATTCATTTTACCACAAATTTAGCTTTATTTTTTCCTATGTCCGTCTTGGTAAAGCAATTACAGCAGAATAAATTCTATGCAATCCCTCACGCCATAACTTTTTTCATACATTTCTTTACTAAATACAGCTATTGTACACATGTGATTCTAATTTGTGTCTATAAAATAATACTTTACTATATAATATGTTACTATATAACATATAAAACACTGTTGTTATTATTAGGCTTCCATGTGACAATGAGAGCTTTTAAGAAATTACCCAGCTGTTGAGAACACAGCCACGTGCTACCATTGGTATTCTAGTAGCCATTGTGACCTTAGTTTTCAGGAATGCCTTCTACTCTTCTGAAACCATACTGTGACATAACATATGCAACAGCATGCATTGCTGCCATTATTTGTATTCATATATCAATTTCCAAGCTGCAGAAACTGTGCGAATTACTTCCTTTAAACATGATTAACTAAAAATGTATCTTTTAATATTATGATGTGGTTAAAAAATAAGGCCTAGGGTAAATTTTCATCTGCTGTACTTGTTTAACCTTCACATTCTTAGCATTGCTTTTGGATTTTTTTATGCAAGAATTCCCAATGACTTTTGAAAGACCTTTACTGAGATAAATCTGTAACTGAGAGTTGCTTAACTGGGATGGTGTGTTTATGCAAGTTCATATGTAACTGATGTAAAGCAGGGAAGAATGCTGTGGCTGCTGAGTATCAGTCTTTTTTTTTTTTTTCCAGGTACAGTAATTGATATAGATATTCACTGTGCTCCCCAGATGATATCTACCATAATAAGCCCTGTGCAGCGTAAACCACAAATGCTGTGGTAACATTTGCTGTGCCTGTAAAGGCATTTTTAGAGATTTGCTGTCTCAGCAAGATTGGAAACAAGAAAAGTATTTCAATAGCCCTAAAAACTTTGTCCTTTAACACCAAAGTTTCAGTACCAGCTGTTAGGCACTTTAGTGTTTCTCTTGGAGCTGAATTTTTTTTCCAATGAAGTCCAATAGTGAGGTAAAACAAACTAATTCTGCATTCTTATCTTGAGTCTGCATTGATCAGGTAGCTTTCTAACATCTTTCCACACAAAGAATGTGTCTTCCTTGTGGTTGTTGAATATGGAGTGGAAATATTAACAGATACTGTAGAAAAGCTTGTTTTTTAACAAAAGAAGCAAAAACCACCCCCACTCCAAATCTAGAAGTTGGTGCCTCTCTAGTACAACAAACAAAATTGACTGGAGAGCAGTGTTCATATCCATCATGAAGCAGAGTCTGTTGAAAAACAGCTTTTGCTACTCCCACACATACAGAAAACTGCAATTGTCTGTGGAGTGTTTCACTGAGTTCTAGGCACTTCTCTGCAGGTACCAGTCTGTGTGTAATAAAGTGAAACTTCACTTAGACTAGTCAGCAGCTCAAAGGTAAGGTGCTGTTTCAGAGGTTCAGACTTAAGTTTGAAGGAAACAACTGGAAAAGATATTTGAAGATGGATGTGATGTTCCAGAACTCAGTGTCTTGCCACGTGATATCTGTCATACAACAGCTTAGAGTTCAGTTCCTTGCTACAGAATGTTTATGGTGAACATCAGCAATATCCAGTGTGGGTGTGAGATGCCTAGAATGAGTACTGGGAATAACATGGACTTCCTGAAGCAGAAAATTTTGTCCAGGATTGTAGCTGTAAAGCTCATCTGAAATCGTATGTATGTTTTGAGTTCTGAGTAAGAACATATTGCTTATTGCATAGGTATATGTAGTTTATATATATATATATATATATATATATACATGTACACACAGTATCATATAGATAAAGGTAAATTAAGTCTCTTATTAAAATTTCTGTCTTCTTCCTCTAATAGATTGAACAAATGAGGACAGAGCTACTTCAGGAAAGAGCTATAAAGCAAGACTTGGAGTGTGACAAAATTTCATTGGAAAGACAGGTAATTATGTCTGGTTGTGAATGCTTTGACCACTTTCGGAGGAGCTGTTCTGCCAAGGCTTAACAGTACTCCAGGAACACTGTTGAAGATATAATTTCAAGCAATTGTGATTTTAGCTGAGTGTTTTCTTCTGTAGTAGTAAACAATTCTTCTGCAGTTCAATGGTCTTTGAAAGCAAGATTACTTATCATAGCCCTTAGCTGAGATCCAGAGGAAAGCTATCTTAACATGTCGTAGTATTATTTACAAACTCGAGAACATTAAACAGATTGTAATGGGAATTTAGGGAACATGTTTGTACAACACACCTAATTTGGTACCTGAAATTATGTGACATTGATCTTAACTGTTTGAGAAAAAAGAATGCCACCTACTGGTATATACTGTGTACATTCTTATACTTTAGGTCTGGTTTTCCTGTCTTAGTCCTTTTTTCTGTGTTTGATACCTGAGATCATGCTTTGAATTTCTGTAACAAATAGCTTTATTTTTCTGTTCCTCATGTAACTTTATTTGTTGGGGGATTTTCTTCTGTCAACTCTTTCACTAGGTCCCCATTGAAAACCTAAATTACCTAGCCTCAGAAAAATGAAAGTGCAAATCTGAGCAAAAGTCTGCTTTTACAAATCTTTTTCAAACTATTTTTTTAGTAGGAGTAGCATTGGATAGTTAAGAAAGAGGGAGGGAAACCCCAGTAATACCTTTGATAAGGTAAAGTGGTATTGGATGTAAATAATTTCTTTGTCTACTTGTTCTAGCCATACATCAGTGATTTCTGGGGAGGAACACAGAATTTTACAAAGTAATTTTGTGGGGCATAAGACAGATCTGACTGAGTATTTGAACAAAAAAATTGGCATATTAAAAAGTACAGCTAGAAGGTGCTTGCACTATCTGAAGTTTAGGGTGTATTTAATCCTAAAACTTTTGGCTGAAGCTGAACAGTGAAGTCTTTTCAATAAGGCACAGTAATAGAAAATTTGTTTGTAGTAAACTGTAAAATCTCAATGACTTTCCATGTTTACTAAATAGTATACTGATCACTGTACATACTGGTATATGTTTTCTGGAGACATGAATTTGGTGTTAAGGTGATACTTGTCAATCTGAGTAAGTGTGTATTAACAACTGTGTTCCAACTATAGAATAAGGACTTGAAGAGCCGAATCCTTCACCTGGAGAGTTCTTACCGGTCCAGTAAAGAGGGGCTTGTTGCTCAGATGGAGGCACGGATCACAGAGCTGGAAGAACGACTTGAAAATGAAGAGAGGTAAAACCAGTTATGTTAAGATCAAAACATGCATGTTTGTGTTTGTTATGGCCTCTTGCTAATATTAGGACTCTATTAAAATTAACCTTTCATCAAATTAAAATGGTTACTGTTTCATAAAAGTATTGCAAATTTTCTTTTTGGCTGCAAGCACAGTAGAAGTTTGTCTTAAAATTTAAAACTGGGCACAGTGCTAACATGGTTCCATAGCTCCTTATTTTATAAATACCTAATATCAGTAACAGGCTTAGAAATATTAACTGTACTATGAGACATCCACTTGCATGTTCACTTTTTGTTTAATCTTGGAGGAGTGTATTTTTGTTACTAAATGTTGCTCTGGTGACAGACGAAATTCTCCTTAGTCATTCCTGCTTTTGAACAAAATTTTCCATGTGTTGCATGGAATCAGTAATTCCAAGCAGGGACCCTTAGTATTTATTTAATTCTTAGAAGATTGCTAAGGAATTATATTATCAGGATTGGGAGTATTTCAGTTCCTTTTTTACAAACCGGTCTTTTGTTTGTTTTGGTTTTTTTCCTAGGGATAGAGCTAATTTCCAACTAAATAACCGCAGACTTGAGAGAAAAGTGAAGGAGTTAATGTTGCAAGTGGATGATGAACATCTGTCATTGACTGATCAGAAGGACCAGGTAGAGGGAAAGACTAATATGCAAATATCTGATATTAATCCTACTAGCATAAACCATCATGTATAAAAGATACGAGAAGAATGTAGGTAGATTCTGATTACTCTGTTGTTTATGAACTCCCATTTAGTGATATTTGCAGCTGCCATTGCATCATGTGCTTTTGTCTAGTACTCAATTGTTATTAATTTTGGAAATTATTGAAAGAAAGCAGTTACAGAAGCAATGCTAATTTAAGAAATAAAGCAAATAACAGACAGTAATTGATCCTATAAACACACCAACACATAATATATTCTGTTTTGCCACCATAAAATTCTTCTTAAAGAAAGAAGCTGTTTACTTGTTAGATATAGGCTGTAAGTATTAAGCTTTCACTGATGTTCTGATAGCAATGTGCTCTACCATTTACTGTGGTCTTTGTTGATTCCTTGCTTAAAACATGGTTTATTTCAGCACATGAGCCAACAGTTAACATTCTGCCTGGAGGATGAAGAGTGTGTTTCAAATTGCAGACATTGATTATGGGAATGATCTTAAAAAATCCTCTGGGTTTTTGAAATGTATTTTATAGTGTCTGTCTGTTAAAGTTGCTTAGCTTAGACACACTTACAACTCTAGTCTGTCCTAACTGATAACCAGCTCTTGCTATCACATAATACTGTCTTACTCTACCAAAGCTCTCTCGCTTTTTGCTGGTTTTTCTTTGTAAAAAAACCGTATCACATTATTTTTCTTAAAGTCTAATGCTGACTTTCAAATATTTCTGAAGCAGAGGATTACAGTGTCACTACACTGGCAAAGTCTTGTCTTTATTCTCCCTCTCATAGATGCTGGAAGAATAAAATTCCTTTATTAAAATAGTCCTCTAATCAGATGACATGTAAATATTGCAGTTGAGTTTGCGTTTGAAAGCAATGAAACGTCAAGTTGAAGAAGCTGAAGAAGAAATAGACAGACTGGAAAATGCTAAAAAGAAACTTCAGAGAGAACTTGAAGAGCAACTAGACATAAATGAACAATTGCAAGGACAGCTTAACACTGCAAAAAAAGAATTAAGGTAGGATGAGTTGTCAGACCTTTCAGTTCTGTATCACACCACTACTCACACGTTTGACCGCTTGCTCCTGTTTAGCCATCTGTGAACATCCCAGTGTGCAAAGTTTACAGTTTCTTCTCTCTGCCACTTTAGTTAGAGGTGCTGGAAAATGTCATTGCTTGATCTTGTGCATGTTTCTTTCATGTAAGATGTAGTCTATGATAAACTACCCCTGCTCTGGAGCACTTTGACATCCTTCAAAAGTGTAAATCCTGCCTGGAAATGTTTTAAGCTTTGTGTAAGTGTTTTGTGTGTAGATGTGCTGTTTTAATAGCAAATATGTGTATTTTTGTTCTAGTAGACTGAAGAAGTCACCAAGTAAAGTGTTGGCTGATTCTGATGATGATGACGACGACGATGATGATTTCAGCACAGATGGTGATAGTGTCTCTGAAGTACCTTCAGGAAATAACTTTTCAAAAGATGATGACACAAAAATCTAAATAAGTATGGATGCAATTCCTTGAAAGTACTGGAAAAATAACATAAAATATCAAGAAACTGGATATTCTAGAAGCCAAATGACATAAAGGGATTTAAGAGTTGGGAATATAATGTTTCCATCCATACTGTGCCACTTGCTTATTTAGATCTCCACTGTTTATTATAGAAAACAGGACTGCATTGTAAAACATCTATAAAACAAGATACATATATATATATATAAATATATATATAACTGCTACTGAAAACGTGGGGATAGTGTTTCACATTGGAAATGGGATTTTGCTAAAATTCTGTTCAAGTAAAAAGCCATCTAATAGTAATTCAAAATTAGTTTTTAGTTATTAAAAGCTCTTCCCTAAAATTAAGGAAACCATGAAAGATTATTTAATAATTGTAAGTAAGGGGAAATTATGTATAAAATGTAAATATTTTAAATTTGATCTTTTTATTGACTACTTTAGTACTATTTTGTAAAGTTTTGAATATTATATAAATCAGTTTGATATTTAAAATCTTTAAATTTATATTGAATGCTATGTTTGGGTTTTCACTAAGAGGAAAACAAATGAAAATGAATACATTTCATGCATTACAGAGCAGATTCATAGTTCCTGGGCCAGGAAGTACATTTTAAAACCAGTGTAAGTTTTAGAGGTCAAATGTTAATCCTGCCTGTTGACTTTAAAAGGACCATCACATCTGCATGGTGAGAGAGGCTTGCCTTCAACTTCCTTGTAACTTCATTTGAGAAGCTTTCTGTTCTTAGTAGGGAAGGGTGAGAGTGATGTCAGTTATTACTTGGTATCTTTCATTTCCTGAAAGGAATTCAGTTCTGCCAGAGGCAGGATGTTGTAGGCCTGCTGATTTGAGGACATTGGGACAGTCTTATCTTGCAAGTTCTAAAGAGTCCCACTTGTTCCAGTAAAATTACTTATGGTCTTGGAATTAAGTACGTGCTTAAATCTGCTAATTGATACGAAAATTTTATGCTCCTGGCAAGAAATTGCACCAAGGAAACAGAAAGCATGTATCTGATTTTTCTTTCCAAGTTCTTCTTGACCATCTTCTGGTGATACGTTGCAGCGTATGGTCATATGTGCAGATATATATTAGTATTTCAGTTTACAGAAGTGTCTGTATTTTGGGTTATCCATCTATTCAACAAAATTTATGGGAAATTTAAAAGAAAGAGCATTGAAGATTTTATTTTAAAAACATTTTCGATTTTGTTGCTAAAAATATTTTTTGCCATTTATATTACACCAGAGTGGTTTTGCTCCTTTGCAAATCTAGAATTCTAAGGAAAGGGCATTACTACAAAATTTTGTTAATAAACCATAGTTAGGTCCTGTCTGTTTATCAGTATTTGTCCTCAGTTACAGGTTAGCGAGCACTCCTTCATTGATTTGATCAAGTAATCATGGAATTGTGAAAAATACTTTGAACTGAAGTTGGTGGGAGCTTCCATTATTCCCACAAAGGAATCTGCTGAGGAAAACAAATTTAACAGCTCTGAAAGTGAGGCTGATGGATGTGGTTAAGGCAAAAGTCCTGACAATGGCAGTATCCATTTTCATACAGTTACATGAAATGAAACTCCTGCCTGCGAGCTCAGAAATACGTTCCTGCACAGCAGATCACAGACTCTCTACCTTCTAATTCCCTTCAACTTGCTTTTGATCATTTTAGTTACATGGGAAATAATAGGAACGGCATAGTTGTAATACTTTGTCTCTGAATCTTGTACCTTTTCCAGTAGCATACGCATGGAATTTTTTGCAGTATTAGCATTACTGTTTTGACATCACAGAAACAGCCTTTCGTCCAAGAAGTCCTGTGCTACACTGTACTGACAATCATCATAGACACTGCTGTGGTTTATTTGTTGTTTCATTTGCATGTTTATGTAGACTTAACTTCAAGCAACTGCTTCCAATCCCCAGTACTCTATCCTATAATGTTCATAGATGACTTATTTCAAACCACTGGAAAAAAATTACTTAATATTGCATCTACCTCCAGTTACACTAAACTGTAAAAGAAAAATTCACTTAAAATAAACAGTCAGCGCTCTCAGTTCTACTTTGTGCATATAGCTTGATATGAAAATTGAATTTTGTATAGAAGACACGTGTTTAAAACATAACAAGAAAATAATTATCTGCGAAACACTGATGCTGTAAACAAATTTCTGCATTTTCTTCTCTTTGGATAGCTACTTTCTTTGTAACTTGTAAAGCAGGTGGCAGGTGTAACATCTAGAAGACTCCTCATTTGATCTTAGAAGGAGGAAGACAATATTGTTGCGGACTCCTAGTAGCAGTGATCCTTCTTAGTAAACCTCCCTCCCCACCTGTGTTTTCAGAAAAAGCACTTGTCTTTAGTTTGTTCATTTAGACTTGCCAATGGCATTTCCTCTTTAGAGTTCTCAAATAATATGACTAAAAGTCTTAAGACACTAGAAAGGGTATTTCAGTTCATTCACCAAGCAGTTGGTAGCTCTGTTTTTGGATACATGCTAGCTATGGTGATAGTAAAATCATCTGAATTGACACAAACAAAATTTATAATTGTTCACGGTCATCTTATTTGTTCACTGTATCTCCTGTTTGCTTTGATCAAAGCTCATCTTAAGTCAAAGTTCAGTTTATAAAAATTTTCCTGTTTTTTTCTTGTAATCTATTTTTAAATGAATTTCATTAGAAGCTCTTGACCCATAAAAGGAAGGAAGAGGGGGGTATATGTGAAGAAGAGTGGTTAGAAGACATTCAATCCCTAGAAATTTGTATAAACATCAGAGTTTCTGGTGTATTATGGAGATGTGGCTTGAATTCTGAGCTGTAGAGACCTTCAGTTTTCTTCCATTGTACTATAATACCTCTTAAACAAACAGACCCAAGCTAGATCATGTTTTCCATAAGCCTAACCTGATGACTTTTATAGTGGATGCTTGTCTCTCAGTGTAAGTAATCTGTGGTGAGCTGTGAACTTTTTATCCTTTCTGGGATTAATGGCCTTGGTTTTCTGAGTCTGTATTTGTAGATAGGAGAAGACAAATTAACTTCTACAAGGGTTTTTTTATATTTTAAATCACCAACATTTGGCAAGTGCTCCAAGATTTTTACATGGCAGCTTCTATACAGTGCAAAATATGCAAATGTTAAACAAGTGAAGAAAAACCTCCTGTCCTCCATAGACTCCTCACTCACTAAGTAATGAAATTAAAGATACTTGTCACAATAATGCATTTTAATGCCCTTGAGTTTGGAAGGTATCTGTTTTCTTAAAAGCACTTAGATCTTTCAGGCATCGTATCTCTTGTTAGTGCCTGAAGAAATAAAAAGGAAAAGATGTCATCTTCTTGCTGTCCCCTGTACCTGTTTCACTGCACTGCACTTTCTTTAAGGAAACTCCTGTACTATGCAAATACTTTGATTCATCACTGTGCTTTTTACTGTTCAATCACGAGGCACGTTTTACCCCCACATCTCTTGATGATGAGACTGTAACTTGTTGATTGATCTCTGTATTCCTCTGATTTATCCTCTTTCTTTTCAACTTAATTCTTCCCTCTGCCTGATTAAATAGTCTGTTCTGATTTATAAATGATTTTCTAAACTATTCCAGAAGCCATGTGTTTTCCTCATTTTTTACAGACCAGCTGTGTGCTTTGCTGAGTGAGCTACACAGTGCAATAGCTTCAGCTTTTAAGCCTTTTCTGGATCACACAGCATATTTTAGTAATTAAATGTTGATTCTTTTAGCTTACTGGAGCTTCCTACCCTGTGAGTAGAACTACACATTTCAGCTGCTTAATTTCTACCAACTGCAGTTATCAAGTAACATTGCAAAATGTTCAAAGACTTTGCTGAAAGAGCAACATTCTTTAGAAATTGCCAGGGTTTCAAACGCACTTAATTTCTTCTTTTCTGCATAAGGTTCTGACTAGGTCACGTGTTTAACCCCCTGACCCTACTATGTTATACTGAGGGAAATTTCACTATCATCTCAACATTTCCTCATGAGCACTGGGCTATTGAGAAAAAGGTATAGAAATTAATAGAAAGAGTTTTTTGTATTACAGGTTTTTCTTTTAACATGTAAGAAAAGAAAGACTTAAGAAGAAGTGGGGTGGAGTTCAACAGACAAGGCCAAGTGCAGTAGTCTGCCTCACCTAACTCAGCAGCAGCATGACAGCCATTAAAGAATGGTTAGTACCTCTGAACCTTATGTGAGGTCAGCAGAGAGTGTTTTATGTAAGCTGGAACATTTGATCTTTTCTCCACTTCTAGTAACAATTTACTTATTTATTTAGATCCTGAAGCTTCATGCCATTAGCAGAAGAACAGGTAATAAAAAAAATTTACTTAAATTCAAAGCACAGGTGGATGATGAAAGTTTAAGCACTCCAAGTTGTCAGTAGGAAAACTGTAGGAACACTTCTGTGTGAATGCAGAGGAGGAACTCATTACAGGTAATCTGAGTTTTGCTTTGCCTTCTGTGTACTTCTGGTTCCTCAGCAGAATGGGCTTTCTGAACAATGCTTCATATATTAGGTTACAAAGCTATTTTCACCAGTTTGGAGTACTCCTTTGATCTTGGTTGCATGCAGGCTGGCTAGAATGGACCCTACCAAAAGGCATAATGGGAAGTAAAGAAGAAATACAGACAGCAGGTAAGATTCAACTCAGGATCCATTTCTGGTTAATTTGATTTTGACCTTCCCTTCAGTCTTAAGGATCCTGGCACACATCTGACATTGAGGGTCTTGTGCTGGCTCTGCAGTAACCAGCAGGCTCTGTGGAGTACCTTTTCTGCAGAACAACTGCCTTAAGTATAGATTTCTTTGCTTTATGGGAGATTTTCAAATCTGGTTGTCTTCAAATAAGGAAATGGTTTATTGTGTAACAGGTAGAATGGCTATGAAAAGTGGAAAGGAAAAAGAATAAAGTCCAATAAAGCTATGTAAGCCAACCAAAGAAAGGAAGCTTCCTGAATTAGACTATGTCTACTTTAAACACAGCCCACTGTGCTTTGCTATTTCAGTACATATTGTGTATGGTGTCCAGCTATTTTAGAGATAAGATCACATTCATAATTTAGATCAAAATGTCCCTCCCAACTGTGAACTTCTTGAGCATTACTGAGTCACAATGGAAAACTATGGTCTACGTGAATATAACAAACCAACTCAAAAATGCTCACAAACTTGGAAATCTGGTTTTTTAAATGAAACAGGTTCTATTCAGAGACCCTGCTGGGCCAACTGCTTACAACGCAGCAGCCCTATAAAGGTGCAGGTACGTGTCTCGGGACTACCAGTCTGTGCTGTGACATGGTGTGCTTTCTAACACAGTACCTGGCTGATGGTCTCTCTTGCCCTTCCCAGTTGTGGTTCTTCCTTCATCAGTGACAAGTGCGGACTCTGTTGGAAGACCCAATGCGTGGCTTAGATGCATCAGGCCAGAGAGGAAGTGAAGAGACCTGACCAGCAGGTGTCTGGGAAACAGAGCTTATTCACAGCAAGTACAGGTTCCCAGGTGATGTCAGAAAGGTGTGGCTATTTGATAGGTGGCTGTTGAGACATTCTGCTTTTTTTGGCAAGTTTAGAGTTTTGGGGTATTTTGGTCAGAGGACAGGAAAGAAAAAAACCAACTGAAAAAAACCAACCCTCTCCTGGTTGTACTCTCCAGGTGTCTGCTGGGTCTTCTCTTTCTTGTGGGTGATATCTGTACTATATGCCTGGAGTTTTATTTTACTTCACTTCTTGCTGACCATGTGTCTACAAGTCCAGCGAGACGCAGGCAGTGTCTGTGGTGTGCTGTGGTGACATTGCCAGGGTGGTAGCGCAGGAAATGTCACGATGCACTGTGGCCATGACATTGAACACCTGTCTTTCAGCTTCATTTGAGCAAAACAAGGAGCTTTTTGTACTTGTTCAACATCTGCTTACCTCGCCTGTTGGTGAATGTTTGTATTCACCTGGTGGCTCTTACTGTAAAGCCTCACAATGCTTTTCCAGGGAATGCAGGTACTTATGACTCAAAGCTGGATGAGCCAAGCCTCAGGAGGCTGTGTCTAAACTGCAGCATCCGTCAATGTCAATATGCCATTAAATGACATGAGCAGCTGCAGCTGAAGGGCACTGCAGGTGCAGAGAACTGGATACCGGGAAGCTCAGTGGGTGGTGCAGTTGGCTCAGGTCTGTTCTGTGGGGCGTTGAGCTTAGCACCAGTGCACAGGGTAACTCCTGCATTGAATAGGTGTCCACACCGAGTGATTAAATAGTCCTGTACCTCCTATGCCTGCCAAGCCTAGAGCACTAGATATCACGTAACTGAGCTTTGATTCCACAAACTTAACTTGCAAAGTCTTGTCATTTTAGCTTTTCTTCTCAAGTATATAAAAATACCAACCAGGCACAGAGGAACAGTGTCTTTTACCACAGTCGTGAGTGTGTCCCGCTGCCAGCTGTCAGCCCTGGAAGGATGCTCTGAGGATGAACTGAGTGGAGAGAGTCAGATACAAGCCACACGTTTTAACTTTGAATGGCACTTTATCTTGTCAGTGCAATTTTTCTTATCACCATTATCATTTTTACAAATTAGAAGTAATATAGAGGGAAAATGGGACATTAACACCCAATTAACTTTGCTGCTGCTCTGGAACTATTCTGTGCTTAGCAGAGCTTGGCATTTCTGCCTCTTGAGAAAAATTACTGGTTTTCGCCGGAAAACGTTTGGAAATCTTAAACGTGGGAACTGCAGTGGAGACCAAGATGCCTCGGAGAAGTCGCTGGGGAGCGCGGCCCGCAGGGGGCAGCAGAGAGGGGCGGCTCCGGCCCCTTGGGCGGGAGTGGTTCGCTGCATCTTCGATGCATCCTCCGTGGGTATCAATTCTCCATTGGAATGCAAGACAGAACAGCCAGGTTTCCATTCAAGAAGTAGTCTGTTCAGAAAGTGGCGTGCTGCTCCACAAAAATCCTTTTCAGTATAGAACCACCAAGTAGCATTCAAGTTGTAAAGGTGCACAAAGTGACTGATGTGAGGAGGAGGATGGTGCTTCCTATAAAAATGCTGCTGCTCTAAGTACTCAGATACTATGGCATGACTCAGTAAGAGGACAGAAAATTGAGTGGTTCTGAGTCTGAAGAAATTAATTTATGAAGGACAGAAAAAGCTCAGAGTATCTAGTCTTGACTGTTCAGTGACAGTATAACAAGGTGACAGTCTCCAGAATAGAGCAAGGATAATGAAAATTGGTACTTTTTTTATACAGCATGATTAGACACACTGGTATTGTTGGGGATAATTTATCGAAAACCAGAAGTTCACAGCTGGTAAGAACAGCCATTATTCATGAAAATGTGTTGGCTGGAGTTATGCCAGACAAAGATCAATCTAACCATACCATCTGTATGTGTGCTTGTGTGCCTTTCCTGCACTGCAAACATTCAGCCTAGAGATGTGGAAGGTTATGTCAGGTTCCCATCAGGGTCAAAACTTCCGCCAAATATGTTTCAAGTCATTGTTTTTCTAGATGCTTCTACTCTTGTCAGAAAATCACCTTTAAACGGAAATGATTCCAAATGATGATGAGATCCTGCATATGGTTATAGCAGATTTATACAGAAAAGGCATCCTATTAAACAGGAAGACTTGTCTGTCTGAGTAGGATGCAGGAAGTGTTCTAGTTATACTCATCTTCCTTTGCAATTTACGCCCACGTTGGGCACTGTCCTTTGCATAAACCAAGGAGAGGAAAACAATATTCTATTGAGAAATCAACATTGTCTCCCTAAGGATAGGAACAGAAATGTTCAGCAGGAATACAATTATGGAGGGCACTTTAACATTTTTTGTCCAATGTTAAATTCTATAGGATCTTTTTGTCCAAGTATGTTCTTTTGTTAATCCGTCAAAATACTAAATGTCTGTATTAACAGAGGAAAACTCTGAAATTCATAGAGATTCTGTAACTCCAGTCGTATGAGAACTGGGAAATGTACCAAAATGCCTCATTAAGAGCTTGCTAGCCTGTCTGCTGTCAGAATATTTTGGTGTGTTTTCATTCTAATCCTTTAGCTAAAGTACACTGCATGTCATAGGACAGTGGATTACGATTTTGAAAGTGTTTGTATCTCCTCCAAATGATTAACTAAAAACAAGCTAGAAAATGAACAGCCATCAGGTGTTTTCAACATGTCCAGTGCATGCTATTATATGTTATAGCCTCTGTTCTACAGATGTAGAAATTACTGGGAATTTGGCTATTGATTTTAGAGGGAGGAGGATTGGATCTTGTGTTACTATATAAATCACTGGGGAAATGTTTCTCTAAAAGTTAGGAATATAGAAATTTCCAGGGCCAGAGTGATGGTCTAACATCCTGTTTTCACAGTGGCCAATTCCCAGGGCCCCATAGGAAGGCAAATCCTCTCCTTTCCTTCCCCCCATATCAGTTGTGTCAGAGACTACTGTCAGTCTCTCTCAGGTTGTCATTAGCCATGAGGTAAATCTGGCTGATAACTCAGGCTGATTTCATGCCAGCCAGCTCACCATTCTGCCTGACCCAAACCTGAGCCTGTAAAGCCACCCACGATCACGTGTGTATCAACCTCTTCCTTCGGTGCTTCTTCACTCCATGACCTATGGCAGCAATGGATCTCCAGGTTACTTATAAAAAGCAATAAGATGTTTCCTTTGTGCTACTTTAATTCTATTAACCCACATTAATATCCAGAGCATCTCCGTTTACTTCTCAGTTATTATCGGACAGATGCTAGTGAAAAATGAGAGCACAAGTAGGGCAATTGTCTTTTCATGATTTTTGGTGTCTTTTTGTTCTTGTTCTGCACCAGGGAGAACTGGTGTTTCAGACAGGTCTGTTCTAAGCATTCATTGCTATCCATACCCCTCTTGTATCTGTTTTTTCCGCTTACATCCAAAGAACTGTCATGCATGTGACTGTGTATGTGTGAATTTAAAAAAGCTTTGTGAGTTCTTCTTAGACAAAGCTAATGGGAGAATACCCCTTGCAGAAGCTGCATTTTGAAATAAATACAGCAGCCCTATGCTGTTTGCTTTCCATGCAAAGCTGCAACAGAGAAGAGTTTAAACACACCTCTTGATATGCCATTTCTGTTTACCCCTGCAAGGTGATACAATTCTGCCCCAGCAAGAAATATAGGAAAATGTGCCCTATTAGGCCAACTCAAGGAGGCTTAATAGAATTCCATGTGTTAGTCAGTCCAGCACTCTGGTAGCTTTTCAGTCCTTCTGTAACTCCTCTCAAAGATTTCCTGAAGTGGGAATGGTGCTCTATTATCCTATAATAAACTTCTCAAAGAAGTAACCTGGTAGGCCAGAAGTGCAGCAAAATGCCTAAGCATGGTGAGGTTATGAGAAAAAGAATAGCAGCTAATTGTTCAGGGAAATGGAATTTTTAAGTTAATGCTAATGACAGAAGTCTTTATCTCCTTCTGGGCTGCAGTGTCCTGAAGGATGATACACAGGAAATCTGGGGAGTGACCATCCAGATTCACAGATACAGTGTGTGACCAAATATATAAGTGGTTAGGTGTGTAAATCAATTTCCTTCCTTGGACCAATGTTAGAGGGGCAGTCCCATAAGAAATATTTAGTCATTGTGGCTCAGCTATTATTAAGTACCTTAACTATTTAGTCCTTCCTACATTCCCTCCTAATAACTTTACTCCAGTTAGACCCAACATTATCTTCTGTATTGATTATGACTTTACTTTCTTCTAGTGTTATGACTTGGGCACAGAGGAGATGAGACAGTTCTTGGTGACAGGATAAGAAAATTCCATTATACTGTAGATACAGATATGTCTGCTAGAATGTTTTTGGAGCGGGAGGAACCAAAGTTTCCTGATGAAGGTCCCCTGATTTCACGAGTCAGTATGACCTGATATTTTATGGTTAAAATACCTCCCTTTCCTCCTCTTCCACATTATTTTCTTTTTATATGACTTCTAATAAACATCTTTTTTAGTATGTAGAAAGGAAATAAGTAATAGAACAAATAGAAGATCTTTCACTTACACTAAACAACTTTTATGGACAGCTCCCTGTCCCAGCTGTGTGTGTGAATAGGCCGTGGGCTGTGAGAGTCCATTTTCTGAGATGGGAGAACATGGAGGTCTTAAACCAGATCTGAAACAAGGGACAAGCCAAATAGCTGAGAACTTCTGTAGCACCCGTGCAGGTATTCTAGACAAATGCCTGGTTTCTTTGTTGTTTTGAAAAACTTTCCATCATCTTCTGCCCTGAAGCAGGGCTGAAGTCAACCACTTTCTATTCTGGTCTTCTATCACAAAATAGAGCTGAAGCAGAATATTGGTTTTGCCCTTCTTACTCTACTATGTTTCCTTTCCTGTGGAGAAACAAAGATGAAATGTGTCATCTTCCCCTTTGTAAACTAAAAGAAGTCAGTCAAATACATGTAGTGATTCCCTGTCCTTAATGCTCCCACTCTCTGAAATATGTACATTCCTCTCACTTACAGAAGAACTTGCACTCCACAATTTATTTCTGCCTCTAAAATTTCCTTATTTCCTGCCACAACGACAATGCTGGAATCAGAAGAGATCTATCATTTGCTATTATCTCCAGGGAGTGGAATATGATTTTAAATGCAGCTAGCTGACAATGTAACAGTGGTGCTAATGGTGGGGTGTGCCTGTTTTCTACTCTCCTACCTACCTTAACCAGTTCCATTGCATGACTTGGCCAAGCCACGCCCCAGTGTGAACAATGCTGCTGCTCCTGTGCTGCATTATTTTCAGATGACATCTATGCTGAACTGTCCTGCTTGCATGGACTGACTGACCCAAACCTCCTGCTGGAGAATGAGTGACGGGCTTCCGGCATTTCACATGCATCTGGAGCCACGTTGCCGTGGGCTGTGACCCAGTTGTGAACTGAATGGGAGACCTACATGAAGAAGGAAACTGTGAAGATGAATCAGGGGGTGGTACTTTTTCTGCTGAATCAGAACTGTATTGATGCCGTATATGCTTCAGCAACATCTGAAGTGATGCTATCTAAATCCCTAAGAATTTGTGACTGAAAAATTAGAGTGCTATCTTTTCATTCGGATACAGACATGTATGATAAATTAAACTGTCCTATATTTGTCTCAATGCATTTTATATTTCTCAGTTGATTTTAAATTCCAGGTTTTTTAATTTAATAAAATAAAAGCCATGACTACAGAAGTATAAAATTATGATTTATAGACATGCTTAATGAAAAGCCCTCCCAAATAAAGGTAAAAATACCACTTATTGAAAAACATGCCCTTCTAGAGCTTTGCAGCCTTCTTTAAAATCTTAGTAGTAGTAATTTCTGTTTCTCTATAAACTGCTTTCAACAGTCTGGCTCTAGAGATCACATCTACCAGGTGTAATTCTCATTTTTCCCACTGCTCAGGGTACAACCTGTGTGAAATGCACTGACATGGATGCATAAAGGCACATGTCAGAATCCTGTTACTATTGTCATTACCTGATTGGCTTCAATGGACTTGCTCTGTGTTCTTGCCCAGATACAGCTTTTCCTGACTAACCCATTCCCTTTGTCCTTTCTGTCTGTTCCAGGGGAAATTACTGTGCATGTGCCATTGTATTATTTCTTGAACTATCTAGCATTTTTTTACTTTGTTGCTATATAGTTAAAAAATACTTTGAGAACTCAACAGGAACATGGACATGGAACATGTATAAGTAGAGAGTAGGACAACAATTAAAAGAAGAAGATATTAAAAGAAACATTTTCTGCAGTTATAGTCTGTGACTCTACATTATCAGTAAAGACTGAAGCAAGGTCTTATTGCAGGTAACTCCAGGAATTTCTTTTTTATTCAATTCAACCATAACTGAAATAATTACATAAAATACATACAGAGGGCTTTGCACAAATAAAATGTGTATTCTGCATTTCAAACTCCTGGTGTGGGAATGCCTAATTATAGATTTGTGTGTGTGAGATCAGCAGGAAAGGCTCTGAGTTTTTGTAGTAATCTTGTATTAGCCATGTACCAAAAGTGTTAAGTGAGAGCAAACAGTTGTATCAATAGGTCTGAGAAGTGATATGATGCCTGTAGCTGGACATTCAGGTAGCTTTATGTGTTATGTCAAGTCAGAAGGGTAACAGTAGCTGCAAATGCAGCAAAGATGTATTTGGCAGTGAAAGACAAAATACTACTCAAGAGAAAAACTGCACAATATTATATATTGGTTTGTATATTGCATATAAGAGCACTTGTGGCAACTGACTTTGGGGGCTCAGTTTCTGATATGTGTCAGGCTGTTTTATGACCATTAGCAGGCTAAAATTTTCACATGGGCTGTAATACCCAAAAAAGAGAGCCTGATAGTTACATGGTGCTGAGCTAAGTGTGTGTTTGTAGAATACAACAGTGAGACCTGGCAGGAAAAAGAAACAGCTTTGAGAAAACATAGTTGATCAAGCCTCCGATTCTTACTACGTCTCGTTCTGAAATATTTTACATTTTACATCTGTCCATTTGATAATCTCTGCTATAAATGGGTTTCATGCCTTAGGGATGATGAAGGCAGAATAGATTTAATCCCCCTGGAAAGTGAAGACTATTAGAAGTTAATTATAACCTCATTTTTGTCGCAATGCAAATGGGACTTTATAACCTCAATGACCACAGGTGTGAGTTCTTGTACAGTTTGTAACTGCAATTATTCCCAAATCTCATAGTATTAATATTCCAGTTGATCATATGTTAACTTCTAGGAGGGTAGACCTTCTTCCTTCTCTGTGTATTGCATGCTCTGTGTCCATCTTGTGATCAAGGGCTTTTCATAGAAAGGCCTGTTGATTCTGTGACATCCCGTTTCATTTTTTCCTGCAGCATAATGGTCTTTGGGCCTCCTGGGAAATAAATATTTGATGGTGATGGGAAACAAGATAGTTACAAAAAAACCAAAGAGGGTGCCTACACTTTAAATTTCTTGCTGTTTCTATGTAATTATATTAACTGTTTCACAATAACTATTGCTTCAGATATCCATACTGTAGTGTCATCTTGTAATTAACCTACTGTGCCTTTGGACCATTGTAGTCACAGAGTGGTGGCAGGTTTTGAACTGAAAGCACAGCATCCTGGTCAGAATATGTTCTGCCACCATATTGTATATTGTCTATGAGCAGTCTGTATGATTATGTATACCTTTTGGGCAGTCTGTCCAGCTGTAAAAATCAGTAGAATCCTGTTATTTTAGTCAAATTAATCCCCAAGTAGTGATTTACTTTCTATTCCCCCATCTTTTTCAGTAAACTAGTGCCACGTCCCAAGCACAGTATGAAATGCCCACAACAGTGTACAATGACTCTTGCAGGAAAACAGAGCTGTAAACTGTGGCAAAGCTACTTCAGATTATCAGAACCAAGGAGGTAAGGTCATGGGGCCTGGCAAACAGGGACAAGCTGAAAGCAAGCAGATACTTCTCCCTGAGGTCCCAGGGAGTGAAAGAGGGAGACTGTGGAGAAAGAGGGAGTGACTCTGTTAAACCCCCACAGGGGGTGAGAGAGAATGGCAAACGTGCAGTAATGAGCTGCAGCCATGAATACATGCAGAGTGTGCCCAAGGCAAGCAGCAGCTGGGCACGGGAGCATCTTTTCTGAGCAGAGGAGACCTGTTGCTTGCTAGAAGCCTGTCACCTCTAATACTGTTGGTGGGGAGTCAATCATGCCCAGGAGGACAAGGGAGTGGTCAGAGGTCCTTTGACTGGGGAGCTATCAACAAAGCAAACCCACAGTTCGGGGACCTCCTGAGTCAGTAGTTGTAGACGTATCTTCATGTTTCATAGCCCTTGTAACTTGTTTTCCATGAGTTTACCCAGCTACTTTTTGGGAACATTTATACTCTTCATGATCAGTGATTCTTCTGACTTAATTTTACACAGAAATGTGGTGCCTCGTTTTCTTCAAATCCACTGTTCTCAAGGGTAGGAAAAAATGAACAGCTATTCCCTGTTCACTTCTGCATACCAGTTATGATCTTCTATGCTTCTGTTGCCCATTCCCTGCCACTGTCTTTTGTCCAAGCTGAAGATCACAGATCTGTTTATCCTTTCTTAATCCAAAAATAATTCCAGAGCTTTTTTTCAGCTCTGCTGTGTACATCTCATATTGCTTCAACAGCTTCTCTTGAGCTTTCTTTTTTGCCACTTGGGGAGTACCAGGTGTTCACTCCATACAAGTGGTTGGCTTCATAATCCCTGGAGTGTAGGCAGAGCTTTGGGGATGAAGAAAAAGTTGTTCCAAATGTTGCTTTCATGCAAAGAGGGGTCACACAGGCTACACGAGGGCTGAAGAGAATGCAAATGGTTGCACAGTCAGCTAGTAAGGCAGCAAAGAAATTACACTCATTACTACACCTGTGCATCTTGCTGCTGGGGGAAAGGAAGGAGATTCAGAGAGTATCCAAAAAAAAGGAGACTACTAACCCTGCATATAGGTTACCCTTTCTTGGAGGATATTAATTTGAGGATTGAATAGAAGGTGCTCCTTTTCAAACAAATATTGGTAAATCAGGTAAACATGTCCTGCTGCTATTTTCCAAGAAATGGGGAGAGCTGCTACTAAGATAGACATAACTGAGAAAACCATATTTTTATTGACTGTGTATTATCCATGGACAAGTCTTTTCCTCATCTGCATTTAGAAGATTTCCATCAAAATTAACAATATTCTCAAAGTTGATGCAGACCTTGCAAGTTTTCTCAGAGATCTGATTATTGAGGCTTACTCTCTCATGCCAATGATTATTGTGCCATACTCTTATCATACAGGAAGGTCATATATATGACCTTTTCCATACTGTAGTACAAGTTTAGTCTCTGTGCCTGTTCATAGAAAAGCACTTGTGTTTGTGCCTTGCAGTGACTGGGCAGCCCCATACACACGGCTTTTTCCAGAGGGAAATAAAGTCCAGAAGGCAGAACTTGTAACTAACCAGGGCAATCTCACAGGTCTGTGAACTCCTTCTCAGCTGAAACTACAAAGGTCACCAGCTGTCTGCATACCAGAATTTAAATAGACATTTCTGCTCACCAGAATGACCAGGAACAAGTGCTAAGGGATAGCCCTGTGGGTAGACAACATACTTGTGAAGGAACTTGTTCCTGTTGATGATGATATACCTATTATCCGCCTGCAAACCCACAAAAGCAGCGTTATAACCAGGACTTAAGACAGGGAGTGATTCATATGGAAATGCAATTGTTTGTAGGAACAAGACACCTTGCCACAAAAAGAATCGTGTAACACACAGCCAATCTTGCCTTGAGAGAAATCCAAATACAAGTGGATGTTCTAATTCATTTGCCGTGGGCTAATGAATTTACCTTCCCTGGGAGGAGAAGACAATAGGGAAAACAACAAAAATGCAGACCCTTCATTCATTCCTGTGGGCTGGGCAATGATTTCTTCCTCTCTTCCTCAGATCCTTGTCATGTCGATAGCTCAATAGCCTGCCCTGGGGACAGGGAGCTGAGAGGCAGAAGCGAACAGAGGCATTGTACACAGAGAGGGTGAGGCACCCATAGTTCAGTGCAGTTTCAATTTTTCCAGTGCAAATTTTTTTCCTCTCTTCAACACTCTGGTCGTTAACATTTCAAGTGGTAAGGACATTGCATAGCCATAACTCTGTTTTCTCATGGTCTTAATTTAATTACATGGAGACAAGAGATAAATTTTTTTTAAAATGCTGTTTAAGATATTTATTCTGCCATTTCTTTCAAACAAAAGCATCTCCATTCCTTATAACTCCCATGATTACCGAGGAATGTAGTGCTCGTGACAGATGCCCAAGGCTGCAGATGAAGATGTGCGTGCCTAGGCCGTGTAGGGTGGTGTAGGGTTATGGCGTTCCCTCAGCCCAGATCCGGAAGAGCTGAGCATCTGAAATGCTGAAGTCCACACCTGCAATCTGGCTCGGGGCCAGCCGGCTCGGGCAGACCACACTCACCTGGCTGGACCTTTGGCACTGAGGCTGACGCTGTCATTCATGCACTGAGCTGCACCGGCTTTGTGCCTGTCAACCCCAAGGCTGGCTGGGATCTGGGTGCTTTCTGATGAGCCTGGTACCCATTCCCCGAGCACGGATAACAACCGACAGACCTGGGTGGCTCACGAATTGCTGTGGGAAGAAGGGGAGGACAGTGCCCGGCTTTCACACAGCACTCTCTGCTGACAGTGCTCAGAGGTGGGTGCCGGAGAACGGGACTGAGTGGCTGCCAGTGGCTCCTGCGAGCCCTAACCCCCGTTTTCCAGTGCCGGGAGGCGGCTGTGTGACAGATGGACCTGTCTGGGTCTCCCCTCGAAGCCTCTCTCCCCAGGCTGCACCCCGACACCCACTGTTCCCGTGAGCGGAGGGAATGCCACCCTGCACTGGCACCTCAGCGTCCCATAGCGACTCTGCCCGGCGTCACCCCACGCGAGGCAGTCGGGCACTTCAGCAGCCCGAGAGCCGGCGCGGGGCCGCGAGTTCCGCGGGGCGGAGGGGGAAGCGGAGCCCGCGCAGCCCCGGCCCGCCCCCGCCCGGCCCCTGCGGCCGCCCGCGGCCAAGT
>VZTE01003320.1:1980717-2022001 GCA_013397775.1 Eulacestoma nigropectus | reverse complement strand
TCTCTCTTTTTTTTTTTTTTCCCCTCTCTTTCCTTATTTTCGGTGTTCTCAGGTGAAGCTTGCGGTGTGCGAGAGCATCTTGTTGTGCGTTCGTTGTAGGTGTGGGGAAGGAAAGAGTTTTTGGAGAGTCCTGTCAGGCTTTTGTAGTTCTAGACCCTGGCCTGTTCTGTAAACCTGCGAGGAAGGTGTACTTGTGTTGGAGACTTCCCCCGCATCCTTGAAATGCGCCTGGATATTTACAATTGAGAACTCGCCTATCCTATAGAACTTGCCTATCGTGAGAAAGCTCACCGTAATGATTTAGACGGCAATAGTAATTTAATTGTATAATCAGTTCCTCAAATGCAGATATATAATTTGCTGATTTTTAAATATTTTCATAAATGCAATAAATAATAACCATGTATTAATCTGCTGGGCTTCTAAAAAGTTGGTTAAACTCAGACAGATATGACAAGAATGCTCTACAGCTACCCAGCTTTAAATAGCCCTTTTCTTGCTGCTGTAACTACGCTGCTATCAATGTGAATGCTGATTCCACATGTGAAGAAAAAAATCAAAATCAGTGATAATCTTATCCTTACCAAAAATACATCCATGTGATCATGATGTTTCTTGAATTATGCCGTTATTGTTCTGATGCTCAAAAATATGAGTTCATAATTGAAAAAGTGAAGAATGTTGTGTTGCTGTGGTTTTACATGACAGCAAGGTCAGAATGGTCTTCCTCAGAAAAAGATCCCTGGTCTTCATAAAAAATGAAATTGCTCATGTATGTGGAAAAAATTAAGATGACTTGAAAATCATAGTTATGTTCCTTATATGTCTTCTGTGTTCCCATTGAGTTTCCCTCTTTTAGTATTTCTTAAAGAAGTTACAGTAAGGGAACTTCTGTTCAGGTGATAAACTTCTTATTTTCATCCCCTTGATAGATTTCCTGGAAATGATGAACTGTATTTGATACATTCTTTAAGGAAACTGGTAAAAAATTAATTTGCAACTACAACCCACTGGGAAGCTCTTGTCCCTTTTTTTTAGTGAAATGTGACTCCCTTATCATGAGTTGTCAGAAGAGGGGAGAAAGAGAGTTAGAATAACTGCTGAATAAATGAAAGATGTATGTCACATTCCTGTGTGCCTGTGGTCACAGGAAAAGTGCCCTTTAATTGTGTGTGGAATCTCATGGCAGAGATTTCATAAATGGAGCAGGCTAATCAACAGAAAAATGACCAAAGAAAGTACTTTCTTCTTTGCTTTTTAGGACTGAAATTAAACATGCACTGTTTTTCTGCTTTTACCTTCAAAAGTCTGAAGCTAACACTGGACCTTAGGCAGATGGAGTGATTTTTGGCCACTGAGCTGATACGGTAGTAGATAGTTCCTCGACAAATATGTTATCCCCATTTCTTTTATCAGTATCAACAATATTAAATTCTGGTGGTGTTGAACTTCAGAGTTGGTTTGAAGCTAGATCAGTATTGAACCACATCTTTTTCCTGTGGGGTTCCTGTGAAAATCTTAGAGACTGGTTGCTAGTAGAATAGCCTGTATTTTTCTGTTGCTGTACTAGTAACTTTGGTTATTCTCTAACAGCATTGCTCATTAATTTAACAATTAATTTTAATGAAAGAATGTGTAATTATTTCAGCCCATAGTTAACTATGATTAATGCCTGAGTGCTTTGTTTTTTGGAAAGGGGGAAGAAGAGGCTGAAGAACATTACTCAAACTGAATCTGTCATCTGTATTTGTTTTAAGTTGCACTGTAGTGATTTGAGTAGGATGGTAAATGTAAATGGGGATTGTGGATCTGGGCCATGAATTCTCAACATTTTAAACTAAGCTAGATTGGTTTTTTTTTTCCCTTAACTGCCATATTACAGTAGTTCTCCTCTATGCTGTTCCACTAGGCTCTTAGAAATTCGGTAAAAAAGCATGTTTTCAAGGTTACTTTTCATTGCAGTCAGGAAACTTCTGCTGTCTGGTGTTGTGTTGGAGTGAACCTGTCAGTCTTTGTTTTCCTGTCTGTGTCTTTATTTCACAAATGATGTCAGATGAGCTTTGGAAATGCCACTCATGGGTTGTTGGTGTCAAAAAGCCAGGAGCGAACATAAAATGTTGGCACAATTAAGATTATTTATATTGTTGACTAGCCAAAGCTACAGATGCTGCAAATTAAACAAAAATCTGACAGTCTTGTAGGATTGTGAGAAAGATACCTGGTTATTCTTCTACCCAATATTTATTTTTAAAAGTTATGCTCACCAAGTTACAATGTCAATGACATAAAGGTAAGGTGGAAGTCGTGTCTGTCCCTGTTTTTTCTCACTTGTTCTTACTGTCAATAAGCAGATGAAGGAAATTGAATCAAAGCTCTTTCCCTGTTAGAGTAGTTCTCATTCTCCTCCCCATTTTCTCTCTGCATTACCCAGTTTGTTTCTGGAAATTACTTTTTCATCCTCAGTTGCACGTTATCCTGCCATTGTTTGGCACTGAGTCGAGGCTCTTCCTGTTAGGATTTCATTTCCATTTTAAGGCATCACTACAGCAGTGTTTGCTGTGGGAGGAGGGCTTGCTGTGATTTTCATGTAAGTCTGCTCATTGATTTGGTCAAGTAAACTCACCGACAAATGGCACAGTGTGTTGTTCCTTCAGGAAGCCCCGCAGAGCAAGAACAGTGTATGTACAGTGTTCAGAACTGCTTCTGGGGGCTGGAGGAAAAAGCAGTGCCTGTTGTTTTTCCTTTCCAGTCTCCGCAGTGTTCCTGAATTTTAGCAGATGGGTCTGTAGTTCTGTCCTTAGGTAGAATGCATCATCTGGGGCCTAGGAGGAGCAGGACTGCATGGCTACTTCATACATTTGCTGCTGTTTCCCCAGGGATGCTGAGGAAGTCCTATTGTTGTGAACAATAGCAGAGTACAGCCTGTGTAAGTTTGTTCTAGCAAGGAACTGGGTGGTACTTTGCCACTGCTGTAAAAGCCTTGCTGGGCAACTTCAAGGCTGGAATCCTTATGGTTGCCAACTGGGGAGGGGTGGGGTAAGTGCTTTGGGGGTAATAGATAAGGCAAGGTGAAAAGGGCAAGAAAAAACAGCTTAAATGATAACAGCCTTTTGATTGTACAGTGGTTTTAGTCTCAACAAATGACTATTGTTAATTTATATTTCCAACCTAGTTGTTATGACTTGACTGCCATTTGTACTGGACTTATGTGATTTCCTCCATAGTAGCCCTATAACACTTGTGATGTGAAGGGCAGTCGTGGTTCACTCACTGTAGAGGTACAGGGTTTGTCACTTATTTACAGTCACTGCACTGTGAATCTGTGTTGGCTATAATTAGCCTCGTACTGATTTATAGGCAAGTTATTTGCTTCAGAGAATCATACACAACCCCATTTCTCCTAACTTTGAGTTGCTAGTCATTATCTATTCCTGGTTATTTCAGGCATTTTTAACGTTTAATCCTAGCAATATGTTCATTCCTTTTTGTCCAGTTTTCCTTTGTTCGAAATCACTGTAAGAAAAAGTTGGCCTCATCTATCACTTCCTGTACAGCACAAATTCACTTCTATTTCCTATTTATGGCTCTGGTCTTTGTTTGCCTACATGGAGGAATGCCAGTCTCTGTTTCCCTTCTTGTTGTAAACAGGCATGTTTTAAGAGGAAAGAGCCTTAATAAGCTAATGGGAGGAAAGGGCAGGGGGAAATAGATGAGAAAAGAGGATGTTAATTACCTTATGAATCAATGAGTTCCAAAGATGAGGCGTTTATTATTAATTTATTTGGATAACTAATCTGTAAGTAGAAAGTACCACCAGCTTCTGTAGTATATGGAGAGAGTCTGGTGTTCTTGGAACAAACATAGCAGCCCATCAGTATCAAAAGCCAATGTACCAAGTTTCATAACTTTTAAATGCATTTCATTGTTTCAGTATTCTTTAGCAAATGTGAAAGCATAAACTGCTTTTATACTAAGTTTCAGGGGCTTTATGTCACTTTGTGGCTTCTTGTTCTAGATTTGCTAGTATATGAATGAATGATAAATTAACAGTGAGGAGGCCACTGCACAAAACATTGCTTTCACAGGTATGTCTAAAGAGTAGGTTATATTTCACCTTGATCTTCTTATAGACTTTCCCCCCCTTATTCTTTATAGTACAGACACATCTCACATATTTTATAAGAACTTCATCTATCTCAGGACATTGTTTCTTACTGGCCTTGCAGACCTGAAAGACCAAACTGAGAGAAAGATGGAAGGCAGTACATGACATTTTAAAAATACAAGTTTATTTAAAAATAAAAGTTGACAACCTACCAGTAGTCTAAATGTTAGTGATTTTTCCTCTCAACAGATTTAAAGAAATGCCAAAAGAAAAATAGTGAAGTTGCAGATAGCTCTTCCAATTCCTTTTGCTTGGGAAGAAGAAAAAGTTAAAGCCTGTTTGAAAAGTTGAAAAAGGACTTTCGTCTGGAAATGGAAAATAGGGATCCTTGTTGTGATGCTGAATAGTCTTCTCTGGGGAAGTTGTATTGTAAAGAGGCTTGAAAGTGCAGTCAAGGCAGCTTAAATGATATATAAGATAGTTGGAAGAAATTAATTGTAAAATGGTAACATTTGGGGTGTATGGGAAGGGCTTTGCTGCAGTGCTCTGAATGCAGTGAACAGAACATTATTGCCATTTTCAAGGCAAAAGGAGGTGCTGTAATGTCCAAGATGTGAGCTGGGACAAGTGCAGTGGGAAGGTGGGTGTGAGAGAGAGAGACACATTCAGCATGACTCCAGGAGAAACTGGAGAGATCTAGATCAGATGAGATGCAGGGCTATGAAAGAAAAGGGATGATGGCCCACAGTAATCATGAAAGAGATACTTCAGAGGTTTTGAGGAAGAGCTTTAAGAGCTCTCTTTGTTGCCAACAGACAGCTGGGATTTCACAGGAAGGTATTGTTCAGCTTTGAATTCAGACAGCCAAATTTCTCATTTCATCATTTGCTGTGCTCTGCTTAGGACTTAGAGTTGTTTTCCACAAAAATGTCTCATGAATAGGACTAAGACTGAATGTTTTAACCAAGTTTCTTGTATGCAATGCAGTGCTTTGAAAACACCATTAAACCAAAGATGTCTCAGCCCAAAGCAAGGCAAACTGCAACTGGGGACAGAAAGGTGTCGTGCCTGTTGGCAAGAGAAGGGCTGTTCTAAAATCAGTTAGGAAACAACACCTCTTACATTTTTTCTGAAGTGTTTTGAAGCTTAGTATTTACACACCAGTTGTATGTATCAGATTTCAATAATATTCTTATTCCACATTAAGTGGACTTGCAGTACTGAGGTATCCTTGGATCAAATATTTGGCTATATGCTGAGCAGAAAAGAAGCATTTACTCTAAAATACACTCTGTGTTTCTAAATAATCCCTTTTGAAAAATAAAAGTATGCCAAATCAGCAAACAAAACTCAGAAAGTAGAAAATTATGTTCATTGTTCTGTTATGTCAGCTCTCAATGTCGTTTATGAGTACCTAGGAACAAGTTGTTGATTGAAATGGATTTTTGCTATTTCAGATATGTTTGTAATTATGGGGATGCCCTTGAATTATTTTTTGCCAGCTAAAAACCCCTCTAACCTTTAAAAAATAATATTTTGTTAGCTGTGTGGTAGAAAACAGAAAATACTAGTTCAAATTTGAATTTCAGTACAGCTCATTCTGTAAAGAAAATTATTAAAATTATTTTTGTAACCTCTAAATCTTGTTCTTCTTTCAGATGAACGTGTGTAGGTTACGCTTAACAGTACCACCTGATGAAGTGTCACAGCCTGAACAGGGACCAAAGGAAACTGAGAGAAAGAAAAGTGTAAGTTTTAAGAATCAAAAGTTAAATTCTCTATAAATAAGAAGTAAATATTGCCCTCCACAGATGTTGATATTTGTTGTTTTGGCAGCCTAAAGCCCAGTCATCTTAGAAGATTTAAGAACATGTGTAAGGTCATCAAGTTGGGTGTGAGCTTTGAGTCTAAGCCTTGGAGTTAGGGATGGCAAAACTGCATGTAAAATAGGACAGTGGTAGAGAAACAATAGAGATTGTAGGTGATTTGTGACTGAGGTACCTTTAAAACTTGATTATTTCCTATTTATGTATTAAAGAACTGGAAACTGTTATCAGGAACAGGGTCCTGTATTAAACAAGATCTTGATCGGGATCCTCTTGATCCTAAAAGAGGGTTTTATATTTCATGTAGGCTTAACAGTGCGCAAGATTTGAGCATTAATGTAGGTGGTGTGCTGGGGATCTTGATGTTCTGTGTGTGTCAGCTAGTTTTGGTAAAGGGTGATGTACAAATAAGAAATATAAAATAAAGAATTGAAGATTGTTCTGAAGTGAAAGTGATTTGAAGGTCATCTCCTTAGAAGGGTTCAGAAGGGCATTTTTTTTTTCAGAACTGAGTAGTGTGTGCACAGAAAAAAATTTTACAATCTGCTTTGGTGCAGAACTTGTTCTTTAAGAGCAGTTTCACAGCAAGAGATGTTTAATTAGTCTCAAGGATGAAGACTAAAAGGTGAAGCTGGACAGGCTCCACTACTTCACCACGTTTATACTTTGATAAACCAAAATCAAACAAGAAGTTGGTGAAGTTTGCCAGACTCAATGTCTGAATAGCAGTATGACAACCAGAAGAAAAACAACAATAGGATTTACTAGAAGTAATTTCTTAGTGATACTTATAGGCAAAAATAACTGTAAAATTACTGAGAAAGACTAAAATTCTAAGCAATAAAAATAAATGCAAATTAAAATGCTCAAGATAAGGATTCCTTATCAGTTATTTTTTGTCCTGGAATCTTTTATACACTCTGGTTTAACCAGGTTTTCACACACTGGTCTGGCAGAGTAATTGGTTCTTCAGGATCTAGAAATGTTACTTACACTATAGATTAAATAGACCTTAATGGAAACTAAATTTGGGCCACCATTAAAGAGTAATAATTCATTTTGGGCAGCGGTGTTTGGTTGTAGCACGTAGAGTAGCTTCTCTGTCAGTCTCTTGTCAGCTTGTGCCTGATTGCAGAAACCCTCAGACTGGCCTAAGCTTATGGGCCTATTGCCCTAAGGGGAATCTGAGTTTGCTTTTGAGGAGGATAGATATTTACTCATGAATTACTCACTTTATGGTTCTGAGTAATGTGATAATGAGAAAGAATTGTTAATGATTAGGGTTGGACAATTTGTAGTGGCTTTCTTACGTGACCAGTTTTTTTCTCTGTGGAACCTTGTATTTAATGAGCTGTTAATTCCCCTATAATACAAGTAAAGGCAAGTGGGCTTTATATCAGAGAATGTTAAGGACAGGATAGGAAGATAATAAATACATTACTTGGCTCAATGTGCAAAACAGGGATGTTTAAGAGATGGGTCCTTATAGTTGAGACCAGGAAAAACCAAATGCAGTTTAAATATTGTATGTTCTGAGTAGTTTCTAAAATTCAGTACTTTTAGACAATTTAAAGACTTAAAAAGGCTTCAGACCTGGATGGGATCTACTCAGCCAATTTCATAGCAATTAAAAAACACAGAGGAATTGTGCCAACTACTTGTGTTTTATAGTTTCTGTGTAATTAAAAAAAAATACCCCACAGATATTATAGCCATAGTGTATGGAAGCAGCTACAAAAAAATCACTGCTCATGAACTGGTTTTTCCTCCTGTCTCTAAAGCCAACAGCAATGTATTACTTGTTGATTTTTACTGTCTGTGTAATCGATTGCTTTATGTATTCAAATTAGTTACACAGTAACTTACAGTGCACACATGCCTCATGACTAATCATGCTGTGATGCTTTTACTGCACATTTAATTTTTAAAAAATCTAAAAGCAGTGATCAGGTATCTTTGCTGATGACCTGTGTTCAGCTGACTTCGTGTTAATGAAATTGCTTAAAGCACTTTGAGAACAAGTTCTACAAATGTTAGATAATCCTCACACAGTCCTATGAGAACTGTGCCCCCTTTTTGGAAACAGGGATAATAAAAGTTAGGGAACTGCTCTGTTTTCTACCTTGCACTTTACAATTTAAGGTCAAAAAATCCAGCTTCAGCAAGAATCAAATTTAACATCAGATCCCTTGTTGGAATCTAGACTTCTGTGCTGACTTTAATTGCTGACTCCTAAGAAAATGGGAACATGAAAAATGCTTTTGGTATTTAAAATATGTTGGTGTGACTTACAGAAACGAACTGCAGGGGTAATCTGTGAGATTGTACTGGTTTTGCTGGAGTGCTCAACTAAGTCAGGCAGTCAGAGCCTGGCTGCAGGTGCTCTCCTGTTCGGGCAGGACAAGTCTCTGCCTCTGCTGCTGAGGGAGGAGAGCAAAGAGCTTACAGTGTCAGAGGGAATGCCAGAAAACTATAAATACACCATGGCGTGACATTTGGTTGTAATCTCCTCTTTCAACTCTTTCATTAGAAGGAGGTGATTTTGAGCTGCCCTAATGTGACACGGTGATGGCTCACTGTGTTTGTTACTTTTCTGCATCTCTCAGGCTCAGTACCATTAAGAGGTGCTTCAGTTGCAGAATCAGCTAATGAACTGCACAGCAGCTCTTGCTAGTGCTGATCCTCCCAATAACTTGTTTTGCTGCTTGATGTCAGACCAGAAGTGATTCTTTATCAGTTATGTTGGTAGCTCTTGGCTTAGCCTTTTTCATTGGACTACAAACTTTGCAGGAAATTTATGCTGTATTTAATTCAATCTATATCAGTGCAGTAAGTTTCTAGATGAACTTTTTTCTGTTATGCATCCATGAAATAAAAGTGAACCAGTGTAAGAGATTAAAATGAAGCGATGGATCTGGGTGGTTTTGTAGCAACAAAATTGCTGCAGGCAGTACTGTACTAGGGTGGCCTCTCCCTGCCTTTTGTGAAAGGCTGGCAGATGGTGCAGTTAGAGACTGATCTCAAAAACTGAAGGGGGAGTGAGCTTGTGTCAGGTTGGATTTTTATACTCTTATTTAGAATATGATACCCTGAAAGTGGCATAAGAGAACTTAACTCACAGGTAGAGGCTGGTTGGCTGGGTTGTTCAAATTGTTAGTGCTTTAGATAGAGAGAACCACAAACTATTCTGATTTTGTTCCCTCATTTCTGTCCGTGATAGACAATGGGGGACAGTAGTGTAAGGCTGTTTACTTCACCATGAAGGACAAAGGAATATTGTGCTTGGCAGATTGTATGCAAAATCTGCATGTCCTGAAGCCTGTCTTGTCTTGCATAATAAAGGACTACCAGACAATTGTATTGTCCCTCTTTGGGATTGGGCTTATTTTTATCCAGCAGTCTCTTTCTTCACTGTCATGGGTAAATTTGGAAGTGTCATTGGAAGCTGCAGCTAAGCTTCTGAGAGCAGAATGTGGAGATATGTTTCTTTTTCATTTGGATATGTGGACAAGAGAATGGAAATGAGATAACACTCTGGAAATTTGTGTCACTTTACTGTCTTTGTGGCTTTCAGCCAAGTTTGAGCAGTGTTTGGTCTTAAACTCAACTTGGTACTTTGGCTGTATATATCCTCAAACACTTTAATTTTCTCGGTTTTTTTCTTTAAGCATCACAATTAAGAAGTGAAATTCTTTTTAATTCCTAAGCAAGAATACAGAAGCATAGCAAACATTTTTTTTCCCAGCAAAAAAGTAGGCTGTAAAGAAGCCAGAAGGGGAGTTTGCTTCTGTACGTCATGGTGAGAATCAAGCAGAAACTTGTGTCAGGCTTGGTTCAAGAATATGAGTGCAGTGAACATGGGGCTGTGGTGCACATGGAATCTAGGACAGTGCCTATTTTCTCTGCTGCTGCCAGCCCACTCCTGTCAGCAGAACAGAACTTGTGCCTGAACAAATTTTGTTCATCTGCTACAGGTGATGTTACTCTTTCTCACCCTCTCCAGCACTGATTGCTTGGTTTTTGATGTGTACTAATTTAGCAACACCTTTGTTAAAAACCAGCGCTACATGAAAAATACAGAAAGAATTCCGCTGACTTCTGAGGTCACTGCTGTATTTGTTGTATCTTAGTTTCCCCGTGTGTAAATGTTGGCATTCTGTGTACAGATTTCATGGGTTAGATATGACTTTGAATAATATCTGGCACTTCTCTTTTGAGATGGACACCTAAATTCTACACCCAAGGAACTTCACAGTGGGAATGTGTTTAGCGATGTGTCTTGCATTCTTCATGAATTTAAGAACACTCATGTCTATTGTGGCATCTTTTCCCTATTGCAATACTATTTTTATGTAAAACATTCCTAAATGTAACATGGTTTTCATGGGCTGTAGAGGAATATGAAAAGGCACAAAAACAGAGCTACCTTTTGTCAGAGCAGAATAACTTTTCTTGGTGAGCTCAAAGTTATAAATGTGTCATTTTACTGAATAGAAAATATGTGACCTCAGTAACAGTGTGAATATTCTTGTTCCTTGTGTAACTAGTGAACAGGTAAAAGATAACTGGATATTTTAGAAACGTCTGGAATGTGGCTGTTAAGGAAAAGATAAAGCCTCACTTAACTGATACAATTCTTGTTAAAAGTTTTTTGATGGTGTAGGTAAACATGTGAAGATCATGAGTCAGGAATATTTTAAGGCTATGGGGTACTAAACAGAATTTTGTTAAGCATTACATTAGACGTCCTTTTTTCTCAAAAAAGATATGTCTTCTGTGCTTTTCTTTCAATTTTGGGGCAGAGAGAAGTAAAAATATGAGCCTATCTGACTTTAATTTAAAAAACTGATATATTAGGAAGCAAATCATCCCTCAGTGTTATTTACATAATGCAAATAAAACCATGGGCCATAGAAAAACCAGCTAAAAACTTAAATTTAGGCTTTGGTTTTATAGTGTCTTCACCTGTTTCATGCTATTTGTGCTGCGTCCTTGGACAAACATAAACAGGATACAAGGTAACTATCAAGCCTTTTGCAACCTTGGGGTGTAGGCTTCTGTTTTAAATATTTATTAGTTAAGTAAACACAGTCTGTGTTTCTTTGGTACATTCTGTGTGGTCACACCAAGTGCAGCTGTTGCTGCAACACAGACAGGACACGTTCCTGGAGGCTGGTACAGGATGTGTGTGCATCCACACGATGTGTCCTTGCTGTCACCTTGGACTGTTGCAGAACTGACTACAGATATAAAGAAATATTCACAAATTGATTAAGCTAACTGCCTTTTCAGATCATTAGCTCACATTAGAAGGGATTTGGCTGATATTTTGACCTTAAACAGCAGTGGTTGATTAAGCTAATGAAGCCGTCTTCAAACACTGTTCTGTACCTTTACAGTATTTACTTGCTCCTAAAGACTTGCATGTATTTGCTTATGCTGTTATCTTCACTGAGATGCCTCACTGTAGAAGAGTGGAGACCACTGAAGACCTGCTTGGAAAAGTATCTGAGTTCTGAGAGTGGGTATATATGGGACATAGAGGAAAATAAGGGGAAGTATTTGACTTTAAAAAACTGTTCTGTAGTTCTTGAGGATGTGGAAAATGCAGGATTTGTGAAAGAGGAAGCATGGGAGAGAGGACGTGCCAGAGGAAGAACAGAGTACAAGGCAGAAAAGGAAAAAACAGTGAAGGGAGAAAAATAAACAAAGGTGGGTGGAAGTAGCTTAAGAGAGGAGGCAAACTGGCAGAAGTATACTCGATGCATGCTTAGTGCTGCAGTTCTGTGGACATACTTGAGAACTGAGCTACTCAGCAAGGCCTCCTTTAGAGGCAAAGCTGTATTGAAAAAGTAGTCAGCAAACAAAGCAACCCATCCACCTCTCAACCCTGCATTCAAAGGAGTTTTCTGATTGTAACCCTTCCCCTAAGAGGAGACTGCATCAGGTGAGCCCTTTTTTGGCTATTTATACAGAACCCTGAAGCTAGTGGTCACTGAGTAGGAATTAAGAGTTGCTAAACAGAAAAGGGTGAGTAGAAGATAAGCATGGCTGGAATAGAACAGCAATGGAAAAGGTTAAAGAAACATGAGAACAGTTATTTGTGTAGCTGTTGGCTCGCACACTTTTAAAACAAGCAAGAACTGAAATTTTGACATGCACTTGTCTGGGGATTGTGATATGAAGGAAGAATGAGAGGGTAAAAACAACATCCTGTATTTTAAGTAGCACATAGAACTGGAACAGTCAACAGATGATGGAGATTCTTTTAATCTTCTGAAAGAGAAGTAACAAAAGCATCTTAGGAGGCTTGTGCAAATACAGACAACTGGCAAGTTTAGCATTGTTGCAAGAGACATGTAACCAGTCTGCCTTTGTGTGTTCCTAATCCTGCATGTTCTGTCCATTATAATGTAAATTTAAGTCTGTTCATCTCTGAAATACATATGTAAGTGCCATGGGTGATTCTCCAGCTGCAAACCCATTGGTCTGAATTTGTAGGTCTTTCTTAGAGGGGGGAAAAATCCTTCAAAGCATTCCTTAGGAATGTGTTCATAATATTTTAAAAATAAGGAACTTGATCATAATTTTTATTCCAGAACTCTGCAAACAACACTTTAGACAATTCTGTTCATGCTTCAGAGGCACAAAGGACCTTGGTATTGCTGGTATTCAGCTGTTCACCTCATTAAAAATGAATGATCATGGGCAAAGGGTATGGATTTATGAATTCAATGTCTGGTGCCTTGGTAACCTCTAAACAATCAAAGTGATTATTCATTCTGTTATCAGGAAGATGGAAACTTGTGTGTAATCCCTTTTTCCAGATGCAGGGGAGGAGCTGCAATGAACTATGAAAGAAACTGTACAACCCTGGAAGCAAACAAACACAAAATAATTTTGAGCCATGTCCCCATCTAGTTTCTGTATTTCTCTATTTCAAAGTACGAGGTATGGGGCTTTTGTTTGTGCACATCCAAACAGCAAAACGAAACCCCCAATAATACATAATTATGAAACGTCTCATTATGAGGATATGAAGCTTTGCATGTAATGTTTTCGAAGTGCAAAATTATATCATGTATAGGTAGGGCTGGTTGCCCAATGTTTTCTTCATTAAGTGGTTTTAAGGCTTTCTTTTCAAATGAAGGCTTACAGCTTTGTTGTTTTTTACCCGAAATGTTCTCTATCAGGTGTCTGCTCTGTGATTGTTCCTCTCCCAGCCCTGCACACACACACACATATACACAGAGCTTCAGCAACATGGTTAAAATATTAATGATGTGATAAAGAAGAGCGTGTAGGATACGGTGTTGAGGAAAATGTCAGTGCCATGTGGGAAGGACACAATGTGAAACAATTGTCTGTCTCTATCCATTTTTCTTAATACAAGTAAATTTTCCTGTTCATTTTCCCCTTACCCAAAGAAGTATTTATTCTTACATTGCCAGCACAGTTGTGTTGGTTCGGCTCCTATAATCTGAGTGCTGCTGCTTTAGACTGCAGATGGTGTTCTCTCTTCACGGTCATGGTAAGGACTGGAGATCTCTAGGACGCAGCTGCAGATGGATATAAGATTCTGAGCTTCATCTCTTCCAGGCTCTGTTTGGTATTTAGACAATGCTTAGAACAAAAAACCAAACCAAAACATATTCTAAAGTCAATGTAGTAAATGTCCTCAAATGTACCTGTACCCTGGGATATCCAGCATAAGAAGGTAAGTTCAGTACCATCACCTATACCTGATTTTTCTCTAGAACTGACCTTTCAAAAACAATGTGCAAAGCTTATCAGTAACAGCTGTGTTTCCAAACTTTTCATTCTAACTTTCCCTTCAGAAATCACTGATTATTTTTAGGTTCCTAGTTGGCAAATATTTCAAGTTCGGCAAGAATATTTTCCCATTTTTTAAAAAAAGTCATAATGTGGATGTCTTCACCTGAGGTAGTTGTTTAAATACCTTGTAATCAAGAAGAGAAATGAGTCGTTCTGAGGACTGACTCATTTCAGATGCTTGCTACAGAAGGATATTGCCCTGGGTCGATTAGAAGGGAGGAGAGGTGAGTAGTCAGGTCAGGTGGTTGATCTGACCTTGCAGATATTTATTTACATGCAGAGGGAAATGATTCCTGCTGTTTGCATGAATATTTTTCTTACTAAGTGTATTGATGAGATGAACAAGAGGAGTCTATTGTGAAGGGTGCCTTGAAGCAAGACATGCAATTATTATGAGTATGTTTCACAAATTTCTGCAGATCATTAAAATAAAACATGTCAGCTCTTTAAAACAACCTCTATTTACATAGCAAGACCTGATTTAGAAGGTTTATCCTTCTACAGTAGTTAATAACACTGGAACACCCACATAAATGCTGTTTCATAGCTTTTCTTTAGCTCTTACAGTTTCAGTTCTGCAATATCTTTAAAAGAAATGAAGATCTGAAATGAGTTTGATTGCTTTGGAGGTTCTTGCTTAGCTTTAAATGCAAACTGAAATTCTACTTGGTTTATCTTCAAGAGAAACAGATATTTTCTTTTTTAAGGAACCCTGCCTAAAAGGTTTTAATTTCAGTTACCTAGAACTTTCTATAGTTTTTGAGTGAATTTGTGAATTTTTGTTTCCTGCAGCAGAGAGTTTGAGAAGTGAGGGATAATTCTGTGGTTGCAAGAGTTTATAGGGAACTAGAGACCTGACAGTGCTCTGCAAGAATGCAGAAGAGTAGCATATGGTGGTGAATGAAAATAAGCCAGGATAACCTTTTCTTACATGACTCTACCTCTCCTTGTACTTGTAAGTCCAGCCTTGTTGTCTTTAGCTGTGCCTACATCACTTCCATTGAAGGCAGTGGTAATTAGGCATCTTTATATTCTTTATCAATTATAAGTTGGTCATTGTTCTTTCCAAAAACATGAAGGCTGACAGGTTGGCTCCAGAATGTTTGAGAGTTAGTGTTCATATGTACTGTTGTGCTTTCACTATAACTGGTGTCTCTCCTGGCCCTAAGTAACTGTGGTTTTATTAGATTTTTTTTATTCTAGTACTGATTTTTAATTTTTTTTTCTTTTTAGGAGCTCTATCATGTACCAAACGGGATGTCTCCAGGAAAGCTCTCTCATGGGATGGTGTATGGTGTTGTGCACCGAACTGACAACAACCATAAGAGAGAAATGGTGGTTTATGGCTGGTCAGCTGATCAGCTGAAAGAGGAGATGAATTACATTAAAGAAGTGAGTTACATTAAAGAAGTGAGTTACATTTTCACCTCAAAATGTGTCCAATACCCTTTCCATATATCCATGTAGAGCTGTGACTGTATAATGGGATGATTGATGTCTAGCCCAACACCTGAGTTTGAACTGGGAACCTACTCTGAAGCTAGAGGCTGGCCTTTTTAGTATTTGAGTTGGGAAAAAAGCATGCTCTATGCCTGGGAGCTGTGCTTGCTGATGGAAGAAACTATGTAAGCAGACACCTGAAAGGATAAAGTCTCTCTCTTAGTCTGCTTCCCCCATTCCCAAATTCCCCCCAGCTTTGAAAAGGCTTCTAAATTAGGTGACATAGTAAAATCACTTGGGTGTATTTTGGGGCAGCCTTAAAATAGTCAGCCTAATAAGGATGTCTTTGTACTACTTTCTCTGTGCCTGCTCATTTATCACAGTTGGCAGAAGATCTCCTGAAAAACAAAAAATGCATTTCTGATCCTGCTTGAAATTTTTCTGTGCTTGAAACTCAGCATTTCTTTGCCCATCAGTCTTTGGCTCTCAGGCTGTGGCAGTGACACCTTCATTACCTCAGGGCAAATAATCTGACCTTCCATTTCCATCCACCTTCACCACCCAGGAGGCTGTTGGTCAGTGCTTATAGTGTTACCCTGATTCAAGTGCAAACTGAGTTGATACAAAAGGGAGGAACTCTGAGTCAAGCAAACAGTGTAAGGCAGTGTAATCATGTGTGCTCCTAACATCTGCCTGGTCTGTGGCTATCAGCACTTGCTTCTCTCCCTTGGTACTCCAGTTTGTCAGCTCCCAGTGTTCACCACTCTCAAGCTGCTGATCTTAGGGACTGGCAGGGTATGTCAGTGCTGCAGTGCTGGCGAGGCACACAAGCTGCCTTGGCTGCTGTTTTCCTGCCTGGGTAGTTTCTCTGCCTTGCTGGGGTGGTGTCAAGGGACAGGTGAATTGGCACACAGCAGGGCCAGCTCCCCAAACTGCACTGCCTGTGGTACCTGGTGCAGATTGCTTGGGCTGGGACCATCTCCCTGCCCTTTTCTGTCCCTTATGGAGGGACACGTCAGATCAGGTGAACTGCATGTCTTGCTTGTGCATTCAGGGTACTGATGCTTTCAGGAAAAAGTGGGAAAGACATGGGAAGAGACATGCTGGCTCTTCTGTCTTCTGGAAGCTGTGTTTAGCTCTGCTAATTGTGATCTTTGGTCTGCCAGAGTAGTGTCATCTTTAAAAGCAGAATCTTAAACAGGAGTCCTCAGCTTGTGCCATGCATGTGCTGACTTAAATAGACCATAAATGCTGGGCCATGTCAGACCTGCTGACAGCTTCCTCTGCCTGAGTCAGATTTGCATCTTGCAAGAGGGTGTGTGTGTGCCTGTGCCTGTGCGTGGGGAGGCACAGGGCGAGCGGTGCTTTCCTGAGGTGACGGGCAGGAGTCAGCTCCCTTCTCTCTTCCTCATCCCAAAGGGAGCACGTGGGTAGGGAGCACTCCTTGCATAGGTTTGGTGGCCAGTGCTCCCCTTTCTGGGAGGCAGTGGGGGTATTCTGTGCAGAGCTGCTAAAAACATCCCCTGCTGAAGTTTTCCCCTCACCCCACTGTGCAGAGACATGGTAAACTCACTGCCCTAAACGATCTGCAATCAGCCTGTGTTTGGTAGAGGTGAGGAAGGGAAAAAAAGAGGTTGAATTACATAGGCTGTAGGCAGACATGTTTGCAGTGGTGTGTGGATACCGAAATGCTGCTAGCAGATGAATTTTCCAGCTTCTTGCATTAATTCTTTGAGAACCTTTCCTTTCTCACACAAGATATAAAAACAGTAGGACAGTTTATCCAGATGATAGTCACATCTGGTGTTTTGCTAAGTTCTGTTTATGGTACACTGAGAAATGTTTTACCATGGATGTGATAGAACCTGAACCAATCACCCTCGGAGGAGTGTGAACACTGTCCAATCGCTTTATGGAACTAGACTATACAAAAATGATTGTAAAATTAATAAATAATTCTTTCGCTGGATTTGTGTGTTGCCACATCTCTCCGTTCCTGGCTCTACAGCGACAGTGGTGTGTAAAGCCAAACTGGAAGCTAGCTTGGGGTTTTTTTGAGGTTTTTTTTTCTAGAAAGGCAAGGAATAATTAGCATCCATAGTTCTTGAAATCAAATTGAGTTTTCCATTCTTCAGATTTAGAATTGCATTGGTAAATGTAAGCTAGTTTGTTGTTTAGCTAGATACAAGTCTAAAAGACTGAAATTAAAAGTGTTTATCTGCAAAGGATACCCAGGGGAAACCAACAACTTTTAAAAGTATGCAAGTGTATTAAGTCCATGCCTTTTTTTCAGAAATAAAACAATATATGATCAAATTAATTTTAATTCATTTAGTAATTAGGTTAGAATGACTTATGGATAATTTAATTGAAATTATTTTTTAAAAATTATTTATTTACCAGTGTTTAAGCATGTACAGAGAAGTTTAGAATTACTCATAGTGACAGTTATTTGCATATTCCCTACGTAGACAAGTCTTGAGAGTTAAGCTTTTATCTTTTTCTTGAGAGTAAATTGCTGTTATGCAGAGGTAGATTAACAATGGAAATTATGGAAAGTAAAAATGAAGAACATAGAGAAAAATTCATGTCGTACTATAAACAGTATAATCCAAAATTTTGATAAAGACATTTGATTTTTCTGACACCAGGTGAGAGCAACTCTGGAAAAAGTAAGAAAGAAAATGTATGGTGAATATGATGAAATGAAACGAAAAATACAGCAGCTTACAAATGAACTGAAAGTAAGTATCCATTCATTTGTAGGGAAAGCATATGGGAATAACTGCTCTGGTGTTATCTAGAAACTTTTCTTTTGCTTTAGCAGAACAGAACTAATCTCCCAAACCACTCCAGTTCACTGTTTTATGTGATATCTGTAGTTTCCTTTCTTTATTTATTTTTCCATCCAGGAAGGTAAAGCTGGACAGGGATGCTTTTGCATATGAAATTACTAATTGCCTGGAAATTCTTGGAAATAAAAGAATGATCTTGATACCATTGCCTGTGGGTATTGGTAATCAGTGGAGATGTATGTAAGAGCTTCCAGGTGAATTGAATAAATAACATTCATGATTAGGGGAAACTGATGACTTGGTGTCATTTTAACACTTTGCTCTGTTTTACTGACTCTATTGCTTAAACACTAAGTAAAAGAAATAGCAATATTCTGTAGTATTAAAGTGCTAAAAAATGACTTACCTTTTGGTTTTTAACAGAACATTTCAATGGCCATTCGATGACCTGTCTTTCTTCTGACATGCTGCTTTAGCAATAAAAGCTGTTGTACTCTGTAAAAATAGCCTTCATATTAAACTGCTGAGTTGTTTGATCCAAAAAATCTCCCTGAAGAATTGCTTTGAATTTATGTTCAGCATTGATTTTCAGAGCCCTGGTTCAGAGGAAGCTTTGGCAATTAAAGGTACTCTGACTTCAAGGGACTGGGACCTTGACTTAGGCCCTTTTGCCATCCTCATTTGGAGGCTGTCAGTTCCCTGCACGCTGTATTAGGTACAAAAATCAGAACTTGCTGTAAACTGGTACTTTTATTCTGTGCAACTGGTCTCAAAAGAGAAAAAAAAAATCCCCCTGACTTGAGAGGAAGAGAGAGAGAAAACTCAGTTTCTGCAAACTGTGTTAAATAGTCGTAATGCTGCCAGCAAGGCTCCCTCTCCACCCCAGCATGCATGTAGGTAAATGCTGACTCAGGTGCAACTTTGTTGTCTTTGCTGCTGATCTTTACTGAATAGCAGTGATGATATCCTGTACTTCCAGGTCTTCTGTCAGACCAGTAGAAATCCTGCATGAGTCAGAAAATCTTCCTTAATTAAAGGTTTCTGACGAGCTCTGACAGAATATCTAGTTCTGCAGCAAATTAGCAGTTCATGAAGCTTCCTTCTGACATAAATGGCACATTAGGAGACATCCTTCCCCTTTTTTAATACTCTAGACTGCCTGAAAGGAAGCACAAGTGTTGTTCTTCCCAATAAAATGAGTTTTTTGGTTGGTTGGTTATTTGGGAGTTGATTTTGGTTTTATGTGACTGTTGTCTTTCATCCTATTTGCAGATCCTGTTTCAAATCCTTTCTACACTCTTTGCTTCAGCTTTCAATCACTGTGCTTTTATCCTATCAATTTCCAGGACAACTTTTTGTTCATAAAGTTTGTTTGAAATTTGCTTTTCCAGTATCCTGCCCTGGGCTTCTTCACACAAGTTCCTATCTTGTAACTTTCTTAATCCATTCAAAGCATTTCTGCTTTTGTTTGTTTAACATGAGCACACATTTATATAAGGTTAACAGTAACTACTTGTTACTCTACTCCCTATGCTGACCTAATCTGTGTATGGCTTGGTTACTACACACTTGTCCCCTGTATCCGTCCCTGGTGTTCTTATGTTTTGACCAAGAAACAAATCTGGTCCATCTAAGAATGTGAGCTGGGCTGGCCTCCATTAGTAACACTCTTTCCCTCTTCATTATTGGATCATTCGTAATTATTTACACTGTTTCGATTTTGGTCTCTTCTTGAATAATGTCATTTTGTGCCTTTTTCCCCCCCGTCAGTTTTTAAGTATGTGTGTGTGTACATAACAGAAAATGACTAATTTTCACACAACAAAGCTCTCTGGCTCCTCCTCCCTGCTTTGTACTGTTTCATCCTTATGTCTTCTTGATGTTGCTTCTTTATGTACCTGATTAGTCAGTTCCTTCTTAGTTAAGGCTTTTCTACAATTCACAGTTCTAGATTTCCTTATTTCTTGCATTCTTCTGCTTTTCGCTCTGAATTTTTACAATCTGCCCACTCTATGTATATAATCTTTCTGAATAGACAGCTGCCAATTGTCCTCTTGTTCTTTCAAAAAGAACATCTTAGACAGTGATTGCAGATTAACAATAAACTTAGATGTTTCTTGCCTTATTTCTCTTAGATTATTTGGATTTTAAGTTTTGTTTGGTTTTTTGTGAGGTGCAAGAATATACTTTGAGGCCTGTATATTTTAAGCATCACAGTACTGTGAGAATGACCTTGGGGTCTTTCTCTTCTGTAGCTCCCTTGGAAAGAATAGGTAAACTTGATCATTATTCTATATAAAACCTTTTTTTTTTTTTTTTTTTCCTGCTCAGGTGACAAATGCTCATCAGGAGTCCTTAGAGAATCATGTGCGAGTGCAGGCTGCAGCCTTAGATAGCTTTAGCGAAATGAACAGCTCCTTGACTTCAGCATCAATAGACTTGCAGGTACATCTTCATAGCTGCTTCCCAGCTGCCAGCTGCATTTTCTAGCATGGATTTCAAAGCATACAGAAAACATGGATAACAGATACAGATTCTAACACTAAGCAGGACCATAAAGTACTGTCTTGGTTATCTAAAGCACCTAATTTAGGAAACAAAGAAAAACGTTTCAGAAGTTCCTGTGTTTAAAAAAAAAATTTAAAAATAGTGTACAATAAAGAGATCTAAAGAGATACTGATACGCAGCAGACTAATAGCACAAGTCGTCCTATGAAGGATCTAAGGTGAAAATGGGATTTGGTCTGTATAATGCAAAATGGTGCATCCCCTGACTTAATTCTGCCTTCAGTTGGTAACAGAAATGGAAGTGGCATATTTGGATGCCAGACACTTGTGAGATTTTACATACCTGTGAAATGCAGGGGGAGGGACAAGGTGGGAATGAATTTTCTTTTTAAAGACTTCTAAATTCCCGTGTATCTGAGCTGAACAACTTAATGTCCCTTTCTTGTATGTCACAGTTGTTTTCAGTCCACTGATTTTATATGTATGGCATGGCCCTCGGAGAGAAGGGAAGATTATTCATACTGAAATGTATCCATGTTCCTTTTTTTTTTTTTTTAATAGTGTTCCAGGACTTGATTTCACTGAGTACACTTCTCATGTAAATACCTTCTAGCAACAACAAAAGCCATAATTTTAAATATTAAAACTTGCAAAACTGTTCACACTGCATTAATATCTCAGGAAGCTCTTTAAACGTGCTGTGTGTTTTGTAATCTCTTGACTATATTAATTCATCAATTATTTCTGGTTTTTAATATGTGGTTTGCCTCTTTCTTCTAGAAAACTCTAGTGGACGTTACATTGGAGAACACTGATATAAGGGAACAAATAAGAAATTTAAAACATACGCACGAGCAGTCAATGGAAAAGCTGAGAGAGAAGCAAAAGCAACTGGAAACAGCACAAATTGAAAATCAGTTACTGAAGTTAAAGGTGTGGTATATAAACTCCACTAAAAATACTGCACAGTAAGGGCATTAGGTGGATGTTAAGTGAATTCCTTGGCCTTATTTGTAAAGGGTTCTTCATTCTTCATGCCCTTGTCATGCCCTCGAGCTCACTTATTCCTGTGAATCAATACTGGTTTAATAACAAAGAATCTCAGCTGGCGACAGGCACTCTTCCCATAATATGGGATGTAACATAGGAGTCAGGGGTGTTGACAGGTGAAAATTCAGACCATTAAATGGTTATTAGCATCCATTCCTATTAAGTGAAGGAGTATTACAACTCTACACATTACTACATGAATTTCTTGGTGTTGAGTTTCTTTGGTATTGCACCATTTTTAATAGGTAATCTGTTAAGTCTTATGAGCATGTGGTCAGCACATATTAGGTGTAACAGCAGGCATCTTCAAAAGAGAATTAATCTATTTCTTTCAGAGAAATGCAAGGGAATAAAACACAAACTGCAAGGTTTAATATGACAGAAAGCTTGACCATATTCTCCCTCTTCTCCCCTCATCTGCCAGAGTCCTTTAATCGCCAAGAAAACCAAGCCCACAAAAAACCCAAATAAAACAAACACCACCCTCCCCCCCCCCTCCTTCTGGGAACCATTGTCTCTCTTAAAATTGCTCAAAGTAGACTAATTTGGATATAGTACTGTATCAGAATTTGTCAAATTTTGAAAAATCTGTGATTTTTTTGGTTAAGTTTGTGAAATTAAGGTGACTGCAGCTCTGTTTAATTTTGTCAGAGAAGGTATTTCTTCTTGGCTGTTTTGCTAGTGACTTAATGCTTAATGATGAATGGTTAAACAAGAAAACGTAAGTGGATTTCATATTCTGCTTTCCTCTCAATGAAGCTTTACAGGCTATAAAAGTAGCTGTATTTTGCACCTGCTGTTGTCAGCAGGAAATAAAAAGAGGGAAAAACCAAGTAACAGAAGCAAAAGTGATGCAATTAAGATTTTAAAACAGAAATTTGGGCTTCACTATAATATTAAGGACATGCCCCAGCAAGTCAGGGAAAGGTATGTCCGCTTCTAAGAGTGGGGAACTGCAGCTTACAGCTCAGTTCAACGGAATGCATCAGGATTTGTTTATCTTCAAGCATATCAAGCTCTGCAGAATACATGCCCTGCATTTACACAGAAAAAGTGTAAATTTTGCCCTCAGACTTGCAGTTTTAGTATCAAATTAGTGAATAAAATACTGCATTATTGTCTTTGACAGTTAAATATAAAATTGTGTCTCAAAGGTGCCAAGACATCTGGGAATTCATTCTAGGGGTGAATGTAAGAGGATGGTGTGGAATCTGGGAGGTTAGCGTTGAAAAGCAGTGCCTACTGTATACCATGATTACATTCTGGGTGGAGAACACACCTGTGGGGCTTATTTAGGAGGTTTGGTTTATTCATACATCTGTAACAACTTAGAGTGGAGATGTTGCTTAAGCATATTATAACAGATGTCGTGATACATCCACTTTTTTATGCTTGTTTTTACTGTCCTTATTGCTCAAGGTGTAAGGAAAGGAATGATGGAGATAAAAGGCCAGAGATCCTATTCCAGTTCAGTGTATCTTAAGGAATCTGGGGTTTGATAATTGGCTTTCTCTAAATGGTACAATTCTTTCAGACTTCCTGAAATGTGGAAGGTTCATTTAACTCCACACCCTCTCATAAAGTGCAGGTCACTACCTGTGCCCCAGGGTTGGCCTAGGTGAGATGACAAAGGGGACAATTACAGTACAAGTGGAGTCCTTCAGAGCTCATCCCTTTTCAAAGAATGAAATGCAGTGCTGTTTTTCTACAGTGTACTAAACAAGCTTGTTTCTGCCATGCAAGATGAACCTAAGGGTTTACTAAACCTTTTGGTCCTTGAAATAGAAAAAAAATCCAACCCAAAACCTTAATCATCAGAACTCTCTATTTGGTAGCTGTGTTAAGTGTGCAGGGTGCATCAGCAGGGAACACTTTATTCTTCCTCTTCCTGTCACTTTTGTAGCACCCCCACAGCATTTCGCTATAACATTGGCTGATTCATAGCATCTCTAGGAAGAGAACTAAGTCCTGGACTAGCTGTTTTACTTCACTTTTATTGTGGTTTACATAGTAGATGGGCTTAAGCTGTGGATATCCTACCTGGTATTTAATTACTGAGGGTGTGGTTCAGTCAGTGTTTTCAGCCAACAGCAGGAAATCCTGTCTCTGAATTACCATTCTGCCCTCTTCCCTGTAGTTCTAGTAAAGTTTCTGGTTCTGTTCTTAAAAATTAACCCTTCCACACACCTGAGAATTTTCATTTTAAGTTTGATTGCTTTGCTGCATGATTACCCCTGTTCTTATGCCTACACAAAGAGCAGTGAAAAGCCAAGAGAGAGCAGGGAGGGTACTGCAATAAAGTGTTGCTTTGAGTGTTCATGGTCATTTAGAAACAGGAGTTGAGGCTAGTCCGTCTCTAGTCTATGCTTCAGTAGAGCTGGGGGAGACAATATCATTTCCATGGGGAAACAAACCAAGTGACTTGGAGGCTGTTATGGAAGGGTTCAGTAAAGAGGCATGGCCTGATCTTGGATAAGCAATGCCTAAATGAGCTGAATTCAGACAACATGGAACTTGATGGAACAGTAACTTCTACAGATTCAAATTATGTGAATATTGGCAGAATGCTGTAAATGGTCTTGATGCAAATGGAAATCTACTTTTGCAATGCCAGATTTATAACAAGGTGGAGCTTAACTTCAAACTCATATTTTCTCATCATGTGAACTCTCTTTCTCCTGCTGCCAGCAATACTGTACTTACTGATGGGTCAACCTTCCTCTCTCATAGGTGGAATCATCGCAGGAAGCCAATGCTGAAGTCATGAGAGAGATGACAAGAAAGCTGTATAGTCAGTATGAGGACAAAATGCGAGAAGAGGAACAGAAACATAAAGCTGAGAAAGAAATACTCCTAGTATGTATAGCCAGTCTGTAAGAGTGGTGCTTAGCTTGGGTGTCATTTCTCAATCACTTCATACTCCACAGAGTTGATGAGTGTTCCTTCACTTCTGTCTCTGTGACTAGTCTTGCCATAGTTACTAAGCTTTCCAAACTTTTGGGGTTGTAGGACTAAGAAAAATATGTGTTGAAACATAGTAATGTCAGATAATAATGTAGATTTCAAAATCTGAAATAGGGTAAGTAGATGTCTCAAAACCGGGACAGTAGGTTTTGTTAACTTCTGATTCTCTAAAAAAGGAAAATATAATGTCCAACTTTAAGTGACAGTTTAAGAAGGAGAAAGGGAAGAACTTCACTGAATGCTACTGGAGCAAGAATTCTCCTGTCCCCCAGTTCCCCTCCATCCCCAAGTTAAACCTTTCTATCAACAGTCAGTTATTGCATTTTTTAAAATGATAAGAGTCAGATAATGACAGAGATTAAAGATAGATGCTCCTTTTTATTCATATTGCTTTACATGTGAGGAAAGTACAAAGCTAAACATGGCTAACTATGGTGTTTAAAAAGCTGTCTTTTGCAGCAGCATATTTTTCTCATGCTGTTACTTAACAGCATCCTCAGAAGGGAAATCAGCTATCTAAGAAATGGGTACAAGTTTCTCTTGGATTGTCTTAATGACTCTTTACTAATACCTGTGTATTTCAAAGTACCCCAAATCCTTTGCTCTATATAATTCACATTTAGGGTCATAAGTCTTCCAGATTTCTGAGTAGGTGTAGTGAGAAGCTTTGAGCTCTTTAAGAGCTCTTAGCCTGGCTCTGTAGCTGAAAAGAGAAATAAATATTCCTCATTAATATATTAGATGCTAATGTGACTGTAAATGTTCTTACTTGTAGGAGGAAACAAACCGGCTTCTGAAGGCTATTGAAGAGGCAAATAAGAAGATGCAGATTACAGAAACGAGCATACAGGAGAAAGACCAGAGGATTGGTGAGCTGGACCGGCTGATTGAACGTATGGAAGAGGTACGAGAGCTGATTGCTGCCTTGAGAGGAAACCCACAAGCGCATGGAGGAAATTTCACTTCTTCTTACTGTTCTGCTGCTCAGTTCCCTGCTCAGTGACATACCATTGCTGTTTGAATCTCAGTTACTGTATTTGTATCAGTAAATGCACTTGGACTGCCATAGAGACACTGTGATTAGGAGGTGGTTCTGTCTTTCTGGTGGTCCTTACAGGACTATGGTGTCAGCATTTATTTAGAAAATGAACCACTATTTTAAAGAGAGAATTTAAAAACCATTCAGTGTCCCTTCAGTGTGCAAGGTCTCCTAAGCCTAATCAAGTAATAATCATAAATGACCCAGAGTCTCTTTGAAATGTTGTTGTGGTAGGTTTGTGGAGTGCACAGAGCTCCATCTGGGGCTGGGTGAGAAGCTGATGGAGAACCTGCGGGTCAGGATTAAAGGAAGGGTAGGGACAGGTGACATAACAGTGGGGGCCACCCAGCCAGGAAGACTAAAAGGATGAGGCCCTTTACAGACAATGGGAGCAGCCTCTTGTTCACAAGCCCTGGTCCTCATGGGGATTTTCAACTACCCTGACATCATTTGGAGGGACAGCACAGCAGAGCATAAGCAATCCAGGTTCCTGGAATGTGTTGATGGTAACTTCCTTCTCCAGTTGCTAGAGGAGCCAGTGAGGAGAGGTGCTGTTCTGGACCTTGTTCTCACCAACAAGGAGGAGTTGCTGGGGAATGTGAAGCTCAAGGGCAGCCTTGGCTGCAGTGACTATGAAATGGTCTTGGATGTACTCTGGCATTTCTTATTTCATTCAATAGCAGGCATCTCATTATCTTTAAAGATCCGTGCCTCACTATCTCAAATACAAGAGCAGAGAGTGTTTTAGTCAGTGGAGGGAATAAAATCTTCTGCTCTTACAAATGAAGTGGTTTTTTTCAGCAATTTTACTTTAGTGTAGTACATATTTAATATCAGTATCTACTGAGAAGTAGGTTTTTATAAGCCAGTCTTGTTGGCTTGACTGGTCAGTCTAATGGGCATTGAGCCCCTTTTGTCTAATGCTTGCAAATCCATTAGTAGAATTAGTGATTACACTGAGAAATTACTCAGCTTAATATGCCCCTGTAGTGGCTTCATTAATTTCATATGGGCTTCAGCCTACAACTTTTAAGTATTATACAGTGAATATAGGATTCCAGTATAGTTCACAAGTACAGATGAGTTCCTTCACATTAGTTATTTAATCTGCTCTTATCTGGCTGATACTCGCCCACTGAGACTGAATGCCTCTTAAATTCCCATTAAAGTGGGTAACACACTTACTTCTCTGCTAACTTGTTTTGACTCAGTCCCCAGGTTCTCATAGATCTTCACAAGCACAGTGCTGGTGGCACTTAAAAATAAACAGGAATACTCTGGGGGAAGAAAATGCAGCAATACCTTTTATCTCAGCCTTGGATTGGGAGATCTTTTTGGAGTGATAACGTGGACAATTGGACATTTATGTAGTTAAAGATTTTGATGACTCGTCTTTTTATTGAAAAAATTCAGTTTCAAGTGCAGCCGTACATCTTCAAATAGAAAATTGAAAAGTGATCTTATTTCCATGCATAGCTGGGAAATTGATTTTGTTATTACATATTCTGTGCTCCTTGGCGATAGGAAATGCATGAATTTTGTTTAATCAGTTTCTATTTTAATTTCACAAATGATGCTCTGAATTGCAATGAAATATGCTTTGTGAAGCCTTTACATTTTGATACATGGAGAACTGAAAGATAACTTTTCTTGTTTAGGAACGTCACCAGCTGCAAAAACAACTTGAATTAAATGAACTACAAATATCTGGAGCAAGATCTGAAAGCAACTCCGACAGTGAAAGGTGAGATATGACTTGTCTGTGGAACTTCTAGTATTGCTAGGAAACTTCAGGGGTTTCTTTGTTTTGGAAGACATCTGAATTTTGCCTTTTCTGACCTTAAAACTGCAGTTTGGTAGGGATTGTCCATCTGAATATAGGTTTATTTACATGTAAAATATCAAGACAATTATTTTTTGCGATAAAGACCACCTTCATGCATCTTTTCTGAAAAGTTGTTTGCAAATGTGTGGAGTCCATTGTAGATGGAAAAAGCTGCGACATATCTGTGGCTTGCATTTTTATTAAATCTGCATTCCCAAATTCAGGGGAGTATTATCCTGACTATGAATACTTTCACTATCTAAACTCAAAGGTTTATATGACAGTGCTTGAGTGGGTAAAGATGAATTATAACCAGAGACTGAATAATTGTACTTGATTACTACTTACGGTTCTGTGGCACCCAGAAATTCAGTTTTAAGGTTTTGGGCATCCTGCTGTTCTTTGGGAAGCATAAACATAAAAGGAGGTCCCTGCTGAGAGCTTCTCAGTGCCTTGTATTGATCTGTGACCAGCTTCTCTGGTTTCAGGGTAAGAATGGCTTTTCACAGCAGCCTGTTAAAATAATAACTTAGAGTGAACAGATGTCGCTTGCATACAACATAGAATATGGAGATGAAAGATAATTGCTGTTTTCCTTTACCTCTGAATAACACAGACTCTCCTCGCTTCAGTGAATCCTTTTCAGTGTGAAAAGTTACACTGCAGTAAAAAGGGTAAAGGCAATGTTCAGGCAGGAATTTGTGCAATGCAAGCAAGCTCTCAGTTGCAGTCTATGCTATGCAAGCAATAAATCTGTGTTCAGATGATGCTGGTTTGTTCTTAAGTTGTCTTTACCTGTCTGTACCTTATCAGACACTCAAGCTCCACCTTAGAAAGGATGTCTGTTCCGTTTCTCCATTGCTATCAACACTTAAGATCCTGAATCTTCCAATGAGATACAAAATATGTGCTACAGTTGCAATCAAAATATAAATTAAAGTTTTGTGAGACCTTAATACGCACAACTGAAAAACCTGCAGCAATGCCTTGAATTTTTTGAGTCCTTGTCAAAGTGCTGCAGTTACATTTCTGCAGAGTACTTCACAGTTAATAGACACTCTTTTAGGGGGGAAACAGCATACAATTCAGTCATTCACTGGAATCATGTCTTACAGTTTGCCATCTGCTGCTTTGTCTTAGAATGGTTTTTCTATTTGCAGCTTTAACAGTTTTTTTTTCTGCTGTGCACAGACCAAGATGAAAAAAGCCTTTTTGTTTTTGATTCCCCTCCTCCTGTTCTCAAATTCTGTCCAGTCCTGAACCTAGGACTACAGCAGTTTATTTTGTAAGCAAGCGATTGCTTCTTTGACAAATTTTAAGAATTGGACATTCAGATAAAAATGGAGACTCCCATGGCCAAAGAGACAAAAACTTAAGGAAAAGCTTCACTCCTGTTTCCTTGCATATTCTAAAGCTCCTTTTCTGACAAGCTGACAAACCAACTTGAGGCAGGAGTTCTATGGGCGTTCACTTTCTGTATTAAACAGATCTGAAGAAATGCAGAATCTGTCTGAAGAGTTGTATGCACAAATTTAAACCATTCATAGCATTCTTGCTGACTGTTACGGAGTTAATACTATTCCAGTTAGCATTGTGCTGCTGTTGGCAGCTCTGCCAAATTCTTGACTCAAGGCTCCCCTGCAGTAAGACAGCTTTGAAAGCAGACCTGCTTCCTTGGCTTTTGTTTAGTATACATTTCCAAAATACTTGCAGGTAGTAGTAAGTCGGGCTAAATGTGTCTCTCTGAAGCTAAAGATCTAGTTGTCTAAAAGCCTTTCACTTAAAGGAAAACACATCTTGAGATGAGTTTTGTCACACTGTTTAATTGTCAGCACTTCAGGCTCTGACTAAGCATGTCAGTATGCAAGACAAAGATGAGTTAACTTGGGTGGAGATGGCCACTTGGACTAAGATCACATTAAAATGTACTTTGGACAATTTGACATCTGTCAGTGCAATTTGACTTGCCTGTCCTGATTTATGGTGGATTATGGGGGTTGTTCTTGTTCTGCTTATACTGCATAGCTCCCCACTTACATGCTTGATTCTTGCATGTTTTGCCAGGTCGCAGCACTTGGAGGAGGTAGCAGCCAGCCTGAGAGAGCGGATCAAGCATCTGGATGACATGGTCCACTGCCAACAGAAGAAAGTCAAGCATATGGTTGAGGAGGTGAGATGTAGTAAAACAACTCTGGGTCTTTGAGAAGCACTGATTCTTTTAGTACATAATGCAAAGAGAACTGTGTTCTTTGTGCAATTGCCTTATGCCACCTTAGTTACACTGGAAGTTGAGTTAAGCATCTGGAGCCAGTGAAACAGAAGGAGGAGATGAAAGCAGTTCAATCCAGTGGCTGTGGGTTATATACTACGATCTTTAGGCTGACACTAATTCTGTACCTCTTCATGGGTGTTCAGGAAATGCAGCATACAACTTCCAGCTCAATTTGAACTATTCAGAGGGTACCTGCTGACACGATGCAGTCTAGTCATGAAGGGTCTCCCTCCTGTACAGAAGGGGAAGGCAAGAACTGACCTTTATTGTTTTGTTCTTTTAGTTTTGGGGGGGATTTTTTTTGTTTGTTTGTTTAATGTGATTCCTCACAGAAATAGGTGAGTGTGGTGGTTGATGTCAAACCATGACAGTGAGTAAGCACAGTTTTTCACTGCTCATCTCTTCTTACCCTGGTCTGGGGACATCATCTTCGTGGATACCATTTCCTGCAAAATTTTAAGTGGAATTTTGCTGCATAGATGCTTTAAGTTACAGGCTACCTATGTGTCAGGAAACTTTTGCAGTCAGAAGGCTGTAATTGCAAACATTTCTGTTTCTCCAAGCGGAAAGAATGACGTGGGAAATAGATAAGTTTAAATTGGAGCTTTACAAAGCAGACTGACAGCTCTATTAGATGAGCCTTCCTACTGCACAGAGGATAGGCATTCATGAGATACCTTTGATTTGTATCTGGACATCATATATTCAAAATATCAAATATTTAGAAACCACTCAAATCTAAGGCATTCTTTCTGCATTCACAATGTGCTATTACAGGATTTCTGATTAGACATGGAGTTGTTCCATTTTTGTCAAGTTTGTATTTATATGTATTTATGTATATCTGCTTTGTTTTATAAGATTCTGATGTAGTCCTTCTGTATGATCAGATGTGTGATACTAAGTGTCTTTTACACAGAAGGATTAAAGTCATATCAGACATGTCAAGTCTTGAGGTTTTGGTTTTAGTTTAGTTTGCCATTATCACTGTTTTCAAGCATCATAGCTGGTCTAAAACTGAACTAACAGTCTTTATTCCATGGTATTCTATTAAGGACAATTTCTCCAGTCTAATAATCCAATCCATCTAATTAATGGATTATGGAAACAGTTATTTAATCTGATTTGTATCTGTGTACACCAGACATTGTATTACGAGTTTTTTCTATCTGCTCTAAACAAAAGTTCTAAAGGATTTGTGATACATGTGGCACCCTGAATGATACCAGGAATATATGAGGATGGTGGCCTAAATTTTGCCCTTTATTACTAAATATATTTTAAACTGCTGGTTGACCTCTAATGGGCTGCATTGATATAACAAATCCTGTCTGCTCCATGTTTTGTTTTGGAATAAAACCACATATAAAGCCTGAGCCAATGAGTATGATATCATAAATATTAGATTTAATGGGTGAGTTTAGCTTGCTTATTCCTTGTAATGAATCTCTGTTGTGCCTTCATATACACAGAAAGCCCTTCTAGATCATCTGGTTATCCTATTTAACGAGTGTTAGGTGACCAAGTCACTCCTTAATTGTCAAACATGTCTGCTTCTAACTGCTGTCTGACTGCCTGCTTTTCAGATTCAGTTAAACCTCTACCAGTGGCTATCTATGGCTATGTGGCAGTTCTTGACTGCCACATAGCCATAGATATTTTTGCTCTCTCCTTTAGTCCTTGTGTGTTTTAATTTTCATTTTAATTCAGCTTCCTTGAGAACTGCATGAACACCTGTAGCTACATCTGTATTATCACTAGTGAGGTAGCTAAAGACTCCTATGCCAGAGGTTTGATCAGGTCAGGTGGTACCAAATACATCAGGCATTTAATATTAGGGGCTTTGTTTTTTAATTTCATGCTGTTTGTTGCTTGTGTTTGTACTGTGTTCAAGAAAATATCCACAATATAGTTGGCATTCCCTATTTTAAACTGGACTCTTAATTAAAGGCCTAAAACCAGAAACATTAATAATGTAGAGAAGAGTACATGGGGCAAGAGAAAAAGCATTTCAGGTACGTATGCCCTCAACTATCCAAGCATGTGGTGCTTTTCATGATTTTGTGCTCTTCTCTACGTAACATTAGATAAGTATTTTTTTGGCTCATTTTAAGCAAGCACTTGCTAACTATGCCATAGAACCTGAGAAACTGGCAATGAAAATACTGAAAAGGAATGCTATCTGAAGAGTCTGAAGTTAGGTTAAAAACTAGTGAGCAGCAGCACCAAAAATATCTGCTAGAGTAAATAGGGAAGATTGCACTACTATTTAAGTCCCGGAAGACATGTTCATCAGGGTATATTTAAACACACATCCTCCCTACACTAAATTTAACTGATTGCAGAATTTAATGGCAAGGAATAGAAAAAGAAGTGTAATGAAAACCTGCCATGTTACTCATTATTGCAGTATTTTCATGGCTGGTATCTGTAAAATAACATGCCATCTTAGGGTTTATGAGGGTGTTATAATGATACTGATAACTTGCATTTAAATAATTGAGAAAGAATAATCAAATAATTCAAAAGCTAGAAATCTGGCTTTCTGAAACTCTTAGCTTCTCTTTGACATGACAACAGAGTGAGAACAGGCTAACCTGGGAAACTCAGGAGAGAAGTGGAAGGAAAGTAAGTAGTCAAAATTATCAGCAGTGCTTTTGTTGGAAGCTGGAACAGAGCTCCTGTATGAGTGGCTAGGTGAGAAAGCCTGTACTCGCTTGACTGCAAGATGAGATTTATTTAGTATTAATCTTTGTATATTGGACACAAATCTGAAGTATAAATAAGGGGTTTATTCTTCCAGTGTAAATCACAATGAGTTTATGCTGTTACCATCTCCAATTCAGAGAAATTGGAGAAATGAACATCACTTCAAAGGGATGCTGAACAAACAAGATACAATGCTTCAAACTCATATGGAGAACTGGCAAAGTTGGACAAGTACTGAGATGAATCTCCTGGCTGAAAAAAATCACAAAAGAGATTGCTCTTAAGCCCATTTTGGGAAAGATGATGGATCATTTGCAAGTGGCAGACGCAAGGCATTCTGTAAAGAACAGCAAGCAGTCAGGACAAAGTGAAAGAGAAGCTTTATTAGTGGAGTTTTGTGATGCAGCAGGCAGCTCTAACACCTCTGGTGCTGTTTTGATGGCATTTAAAAATGTGTTAGGAGGTGGTGGTCAGTCCTAACTTAGGCATAAAAGGAGATGCTGGCAGAGAAGCACCAAATGTAGGAGGCCATGGAGGGAAAGTGTATTAACACCTTCCTCTTCATAGGCTCATCATGTTGGTACTGAATGCAGTGGTTGTGTGAACTAGGGAATTGAGCCTAGGCAGAGAAGGACACTCACAATTCAGTGTGCTTATACTCCTTAGCAAAGAAATCATTTGCTTCTAATTTTTTTCCTCTGAAAATAAATCCTTCCATCTCAGGTATTAATAGAACCTTTTTCAACTTGATCTAGTCAAACCAGTCATAAATTAAATAGGAGCACAGAAAATAACTTTCAGAAGAAAAATAAATGGAAGAAATAAAATGGAAGTATGCTGGAGTCGGTGACCTTCAACATCTCTGTGTTAGCTCTCATGCACACACATTTTTCATCCTCATAGGGATTCTTTTCTGTGAGAGCAGAAAATTGCTGCCCATTAGTGCAGCAGCTGAGCAGAAAGTTATCCTGCATAGTCTTAAAGCCTCATGTTCTCATTAGAGAGAGATTGTAGGTGATTTACGGCTGACAAATTTCTCCCTGTGCTGAACTTGTTTGTTAAACAAATCTATTTGTTCACAGCTTAGTGTAGGACATTTTAAATGAAGTGCTGGCAGTTAAAAGTGCAGAACTTGCATTTGGCAGGTGTTTAGAAATCCAGCCCTTTTCTTATACTATTTGTACATCGCAGGCTTTCAAAAAACGAGTGAGGAGAGACAGATGGCCAGAGTGGGTCACCCAAAGCTCAGAGATTTTTTAGCCTTTGCCTTTGTAGCTGTCTTAAAGTATGGCTGGGCAGAGAGAGACTTTCAAAGACAATCCAGTAAAAAAACAGTTTGATGAGAGGAAGAATTTGCAGGGAGACTCAGGTGAAAGGCAGAGGCACACAAACTTCAGGCCCTTCCACTAAGGAGTTTCCCCTGCACAGATGGGACTGGGCAGGCAGATGCAGGCACAGAGGCACCACGGCAGGGCATGGGAAGCTGCTACCATATTGGTTCCTTCAGGGTTGAAGTTGCTCTTGTTCCATGAGAGGGGTAAAAGCTTCTCTTCTAAGTATCTATCTGATAGGGTCAACCAGTTCATCCTGTTGACCTGCCAGTGTAGGAAATGAAACTTTCATGTAAGATAAATGAAATATAAAACATTGATTTTAAATTAGCAAAATAATTATTTTGTGGCTTGATCTCAATTTCAAACCTGGAGAGATTTAAGAGAGGTTTAGTTTTGAGATTTGTGCAATTCACTTTGAAATGGATTGCAATTTAATTGCACAATAAGCTTATTTTAGATGTAATGTTTCATTGTTGAGAAGCAGGAGAGGGAAGGAAATAAGCATTTATATTTTGTAAGCAAGGCAAGGGGGTTGATGCAGATATAGGAAGCTGTTCTGAAGGGGTCTGAAGAAAAAATCCTTATTTGATTTCATGCCAAGAAATTATCTACAGAACTCAGATTTCATGTGAAATTCCCCTAACTACTGAATTGAACTGTCTCTAGGTCATGGCCCATGAGCTGTTCTCCAGCTTTAGTCTCAGATTCGTTGGATAATAAATGGTGACCAGACACCAAGGAGAAGCTGTCTCCTGTTCTGTCGTGGAAGATACTTGCATGAAAGGACAAAGTGCTAATGAGCAAATGATATCCCAAATACAGAAGATACTTTGTATTGCACAAATGGGGTATAAAAGAAGAAATTTTTCCACAAAAGACTTAACCACCTGAAAACATCTGTATCAAGACAGTCCAACTGCAGATATACAGAGATATTTCCCTCTTTTAATATGGAAGAACAGTTTCAAGGTCAAGTAAAAGAAGCCATGCAGAAGCACAGAAGAGGAGAAGATGGAATTACCAACAACAGATGCCAAACTTTTATTAACCAAAATCTGCATTGCATAGTACCTACCATAAAAACAAAACAACAACAAAAATGCAGAGCAAGAAATGTAGAAAGAGAAACCCACCTTGGGAGCTTGGAGAAAGAAGATAAAGGACAGAACATTAATAAATTGCCACACCCTCCTCCCCCTTCCCCCCCAATAAAAGTGTTTGGCATTCCTCAGTAGACTTAAGCAAGCAGTACACTGCTTATCTATTGGCAGAAGTAGGATCACTGCTGGTGTTTGGTGAGAGTGTTTATATATGCATAACATCAGCACTTTCAGCTGGGAATTGCCAAGTCATTAATTAGAAAACTTGCCTCATACTGAGGTAGTGCTTAACGAGGTGGGTTGATGTGCAGACAATGAGCCAATGTCTGTGACTCAGTAGGACATGCCAGCCCCTGCTTTAGCCATACGTGGACATCAACCACTGGCATAGTGTGTTCACAGAGCTCGTTCATTTAGGAAGGTCTCTATGTTGGTGCATTAACCTAAATCAAATCAGTTGTTACTTTTTCTGTAAATGCAATATGAGTTTTAAAATACAAAAAGCATTGATCAGTTGCTCAGGTGATTTAAGAAGGATTAAAAGGCAAAGGTGCTCATTCCTATTTACTGTATTATGCTCCCTGAAAAAATTTCAACTCTTTTCTAGCCTCTCACAAATACCAGTTAAGGTCCAGTGAAATACTGGACTGAGGAAAATCCTGTTCTCCTTGTACACCAATTACCTCTGACAGTTCAGGCTGATGTTGCAATGTGTTGTCTGTCTTGTTTTGTGCATGCTGTGTAGCATGAGCTTGTCCTGTGTAGTCATATTTATGACCAGTTTGTTCATCTCTCTGTATCGGTGCTACTGATGCCCAGTCCATTAATGGTAGATGAATAAGGAAAATATAAGTATACTTGAATAATATGATACTTACATACATTAAAACTATGTTCTGATAAATATTTTAAACTAATGGATAATACTATCAAGTGGTAAATGTTGACTGAGTTTACCTAATAGCTGGATGTATTCTAATCCAGGAGATCACTGTATAGTTTAATGCCTCCAAATCTGTGTCTGAGTTACACAGAATAAAATAAAGTTTCCTATTTCAGGCTTTCTTTATAAAGGCTCTACATTTAAACACAATTTTAGTTTTCTCTCAAGATGCCTTTTCCTTCTGCTTTAATAGCTTTGTAATTCTGTTGACTTTTCATTCTAATACCACTACTCACATATCCAGCATTTCTTTAGACACTCTTCCTTTTATGTCTTGAAATTCTCCAATTCTCCTCTTGACTGTTCTTCTTAGGTATTCTGTCCATGAGATCAGTTTAGTGCTGTTGACTCTTACATCTCACTTTGCATTTTAGTGATGGCAAAGTTTAATTGCTTGATGGTGCAGGAGAAAGTCAGAAGTGCAGCTCCTCCTAGAAAGTATTTACACAACCCATTCAAGTACTGTGACAATTGTTTGGTATTTGGAGACTCTATATAAGGTGCAGCAGTGAGAAAGAAAGAGATCTTCATCGATGGGATGGACAAGAAGAATTGAATTTTCTGGGAGATGCAGCAAGATAAAGTGACAGTCTGAAGGTTGAGGCAGTTTAAGAAATGACCTCAAGGTTTCAGGAGGCAAAAGCATAGAGGTGGTAACAGCAGTAGGGTGGAAACAAGGATGAGAGAGCTTAAAAAGAAGTGTGTGACCACAGTAATCCTGAGTCAGTGGATAAATTCAGGATGATTCACATTCCATGTTGGACCTTACGTACTGATTCAGATCATTAGAAATTGCAGTGCGTATGTGAAATGCAAGCTGCACACCCAGCACCACTGGCAGGGAATTTCATGGATCGTGCCAGAATGGGGAGAGATCAGGTGCCCTTTCTCTGCCCAACAGGGAAGTGCCGGGGACTGAGGTGGGGTGGCTGAAGGGCTGAGAGCACGTGATGCCCCCTCAGTTGCTGGCACACTGTGGCTTGGGCCTTGTAGCTTTTCTCTTCCCTGTTTTGGAATAGTCAGATGTCTCCCAACAGGAGAAAGGAAAGCAGTAACGATGGATACAGTGGGTTGGGGGAGGTAAGAGAGAATGAAGTGGTAAGAAAAAGGGTGACCGTGGCCCAGGGTTTCTAAAGTTACATTATTACTGTTAGCAGAACTGTTTTGAAAGGAATGAATGGGTCATTAATGTAATGTGATATTTCTAAGTAGGTTGCCAGTTTTGTTTGAGTGTTTAATGTAGACATGAAGGTTATAGAAACACAGGTAGAAACATAGAGTCTTAACAGTGCAAGTCAGGTCAAGAATTAAGTGCTAGGGAAAGTCTGTCTGGACAGTTCTAGAGAAGGCTGGAAGAGAGAACCTGAAGGATGTACCTGAATAGTGTTTGTAGAAAATTATGAAGACATCTGAGAGGGTAGTTGTGCAAAAGCCAGGTTTGGGAGCAAGTTGCTGAGTTCAGTGAGCTGAAATGCTGAAGTCTGCAGACAGCAAGGATGAAGTGGCTTATAGGCTGTGGACAATGACCAAAGAAAACAGGAACATCTTGATGATAATTTTATCCTGGAGTCAGTCCAGAAATTACTTGGATACAAGAGTCAGTCCATGGAATTTGAGAGTCTTTGGCTTGCACTGATTTGTTTCTGACCATTCTGACCAGACTTTTCTAGCCACCACTCAGGCCTGGAGTTCAGTATTGTGTTTGACCCATCTTGCTTCTCCTCTCCTCCTCCTTACCTTGTATTCAACCCAGAGTCAAAGTCTATTGCACTGTCACCTGCTGGTTGTTCTCTTGCTTTATGAAGCTTCTAGAAACAAAGAAACTTTCAAGACTTGGATTTGTGGGTTTGGGGGTTTTTAAAATTTAATATAATAATATATTAATATAATCTCATAGAGTTATTCCTGTTTTTCCTGGTTGCCTGTGACATACCCTCTCAAGGATTAATAAAATCAGTTTTTTCATTCCTGGGGCTAATGGCATAAGACGATGTGTACCCAAGTCCTAATTCAGTAAATAAACTTATTTTTATACTAAATTACTCTGCTGGGATGTGTCATCTCTGTCAGGCCACTTGTTTGTAGCTGCTGAGGCAACTGTTTGGCCATGTGTCTGGGGGTGCAGCATTCCTGCTCCATTCTGATCCTGCTTTCCCTCTGCAGTGGCCTCGCAGGGTGCTCTGTTGCATCCAGGGAGCACGACTGCAGGACATTTTCCCTGGTGCTGAAACAGCCTCTCATTTTAGCCACTGTTGCATTTATTTCTCCTGAAATGTATTTGGGGTGCGTGGCTGTGTCTGAGTTCCTAATGTTTAAAGATCCACCAAAAGGTTTTATATAAGTTACACAATTCACAGCCTGATCATTCTGTAACCTGCGTGGTCTAACCACACCATTCTGTTTGACTGCTAGACTGAGACACTGAGCATGTGATGATGTAGTACCATGTTCTCTGCAGAAAAGAAGGCATATTTAAAAATCTGGTGTAATTCTGGGGCAAGGGCATGGTTTTAATGGGTTCTTACTGGTACTATGTTACAGAGAGGCTGAAGGTACTGTTGTGTATGCTTCAGTCTGCTGCACCCTAGAGCATCCTCACCAAACTATAAAATGTCTTCTTGGAGTTCAGTTCTGTGTTTGGGAAGGGGAGGAAGCTGTCAAAGTCTTCCTTTTTGTATTCTTTGTAAGATTTTAAGGTGTCCATGCTCATCTTTGCCTTCAGACTATTCTAATTAAAGAAACTCAGAAACATCCTTACAGAGCTTGTCTCTCTGTAGCCAACGTGAAGAATAAACAGACCTTTAATTTTAACTTACACAAAATCTATTTGTACATGAAACTGGTGAACATAATGGTTACTGTCAGTTTATTTCATGTCTTAGAATCTTTCTATCATAGAATGAATATAAGTTAAGGTACATGCCTGTGAAACACAAGAGTTTGATCTTGCTTTTGAATGACAGATAATTTGATTTCGTATTTGGAAACAGAAATATTTTGTGTTTGATGTAAAAACCAGCCTAGGCAGCTGATGGAGTTGATTATTCTCAGTAAGAAGCAAGAATGGCTGTGTGTCAGTGTGATCACACAGCTGTGCTTGGCTTTGGGCTTCTTTGTGTGGCACTGATTATTGATGTTTGTATTATTTCCTTATATGCATAGTAGGAGAACAGAATATTAATAGAAAAGATCCACTTGAAAGTCCTAAGAGAACAGTTTATCTTTTTAAAGTGGAGTTTATTGGCAGGACTGAAGCTATTGAACCAGTGAAGACATAGCTGACTTAATTCAGTCATACTATTAAACAACGTTGTAATTAAATATAAAGATCAAGGTATGTTCTCAGATTTTCTGAAAATGCTACAAGCTTTGTGTTTCTGTGAGTTGAAAACTGAAATTATAATAGCTTTAGATGACATGGGTAGTTTTTACATCGACTTTAAAAGAGAAAAAAAGGAAATACCTGATTTTGAGAAAGATGGATGATGATAGCACTCCTGTATTCTGTAACTGTTCAGCTGAAAACACGGTATGGTGTTTATGTTTTAGCTTTTCCAAGTAACAACTGATCATTGTGTCAGTGAGATGTGATACCTGAAGGTCACAGAGACGAAATTAAAGTTCAGTTGGTGTTATAACTTTTCTTTTTTTGGTTTAATATATGTATTTGTTTTGCTTCATTTCTTTCATAGTTCTGCATTTTTTTGTTTAAATATTTTATAATTTTCTAGCAGTAAATTTTTGGGAGGGTGGTAGTACTGCTGTTGTTTTCATTATTGTGCCTTGAGTATTTTATCTTTCTCTTTTAGCAGGATGGGAATATTTCTATTAATCCCTGTTTCCAGATATGCTGAAAAATTTTACACTAGTGGTTTTGAAGGGGATATTAGTGTTTGTTCACAGCACTGATTTTAAGATACAGAGTTAAAAAGTGACTGGTGAGAATGCATGGAAAATTTGACCCAAGTATTCAGAAATGGTCATTCTTGCAATGACTGCCAGAAAAAAATGAATGTATTCTGAGTGTTCCTTGATTTCAGTTTAGCTGTTCTACAGAATGAATTCACTTTAGTAGAAGTCCACTAAATTTGGTAGCTAATCCAGTGATTAAAGCAGTTTGTGAATACTTACAGGTAATTCAGTTGTTGCTGAACAATATTATTAAACATGTTTTCTTCCTGTGATACCTAGATCCTTTTCTTCCTTTTCCCTTCCCCATCAGACTAAATGTCTTTGTTTTTCTTCATAGATTGAAATGCTAAGGAAGAAAGTAAAAGAAAAGGAATTATTTATAATACAGCTTTTAGAAAAAATCTCTTTCTTAGAATGCGAGGTAAGGCATTACCTTTTAAGTTTACATGATTGTGATTATTTTATGAAACCAAATTAAATTTGAACCAATGTCATCCAGTGTTATCTGGATGTATAATTGCTGTATGTATTTGCTGTTCTTCAAATGGAAATTAAACTTACGACACCAGTCATATAGTCAGGAACGTATGTAATAAAGTCTCAATATTCACACTAAGTTTCTTAACTTACAATTTTATAGTGGTTTTATAATGACTTAAACCAGAAGCTTCTGAATAAAACTGTTGGTTTACTTTATATTCTTTCCAGAATTAAGGATTCCTTTATTTTGTCAATAAATACTTATACACAATTTCTTGTGGGGAGAGTGCAATGTGCAATTTTATTTCCTCGTTTAATTAACATAAATAAAATAAACTTGTGATGAAAATTACTGTCTCCCAGAATAAAGAATTACAAGATAAACTGGACTACTTTATGGAAAATCAACCAAAGACCAATATAGAAACCAGAGATACAGCTGTAGAATGTCATCTTCCATACAGGTATTTACTTTTTCTGCTTGTTTGTAGGACAATTCCTCATAATGTCCCTTATCAGTGCTGTATTAGTAAACCATTTTGCTAATAAACTGTTAGAGTGGATTGTGGAGTTTAAAAGAGCACTTCACTCCTAGGTGCAGTTTACTTCAGTGATTTATGGTTTAGGATTTATTCTTTTCGTAAAGATGCAAACATGCTGCAAACCCTTGGGGAGTAGTTATTGCCAATAATGCGATTTAAGTCAAGAGGAAAGCTGAATTCAGAGAGGGGACTGTGAGGTGTGAGAAGTACTGGTGCAGAGTGGCTGCTGGCAGCGCAGCCACAGACACTGCACAGCGCGGCCCGAGGCTGCTCAGCGCTGGCTCCGGGCACTCTTTACCCTGCCTGCCCGGAGGTGTGACCAGGACCATTGGGAGGGCAGGTAACACCGACAGTGGAGGGCTGCAGTAATTCCTGGAGGTCTCCTGGCCCAGGGTGGAGGATTGCCAGGTAAACAGTGCGGTAACTGCGGTGACATCGCGACGTCTGCACACGAACGCTGTCGCTGCTCTGTCGTGCCAGTGGCTCTGGAGCCTGGTTTGTAAAGATCGAGTATGGTGCCAATTGCTCTGGAGCCTGGCTCGTAAAGATCGGGTGTGGTGCCAGTGGCTCTGGAGCCTGGTTTGTAAAGATCGGGTGTGGTGCC
>VZTE01003320.1:1958731-1980688 GCA_013397775.1 Eulacestoma nigropectus | reverse complement strand
CTCGTACAGATCGGGTGTGGTGCCAGTGGCTCTGGAGCCTGGCTCGTAAAGATCGGGTGTGGTGCCAGTGGCTCTGGAGCCTGGTTTGTAAAGATCGGGTGTGGTGCCTCCCCTCCTCCTCTGCTTTCTCTGCCCTGAGCCTGCAGCAGGGCACTGGGCGCTGGGAGCAGGGCTCTGCACTTGCACTTCAGTCTTCCCCACAAGTCGCCACAGGGAAGGGCAAAACAGGAAAAAACCAGTAAGATAACGAGGACCACTTCACATTACTTTTATTACCAACAAGTAAACTTGTTCATTGTAACTGCCCTGCAAACTGAATCGTTTCATTTGAGGAATGTAAATTAGCATATGAAATCAGCAAGCAAACTAAAATTTCCTTCATAGTTTAAAAATACACTCATTTCAGAGTGCAGCCTAGAGCATATTTTAATGGCATGTGTTTTGAAACCTTAAATACAGTGTTTTTCACTCAGGTTGTCAACAGAAACCTATCTTTGTTGCCCTCTCTCAGGCCCCTCTATATGTAAGCACAGCCCCTACTTATCTGATATTTTTCCTATTTTTGAGATTTATCTCTGTGCAGGAATGCACCTCTGTGCAGTTTAGATTTCATAGAATTACTCTTAATGATTAATTGTGTTCTTCAATCTTTTTTTGTTGCAGGATCCTTAGTCCTAATAACTTTATAGCTGGACATGAGCTCCAGCAAATGCTGGGCTGTAAACGTGTCAGTATCTGCCACGGTTTTTATCAAATATTCTTTGTGGCTCTAGAGAAAAGAAATACGGAACAAACCAAATACACTGATTAGTTCAATTTTAGCCTGACAGTATCAACCCAATGGCACAAGTTCATTGCCATGGCACTGTGAGCCCAGCTGTGTGATATTCTGACCTTAATTCTGTAAGCTTTCTCTTGTCTCCTGAACAGCACAAGCACTGAGAACAGATCCCCTGAAAGTCTGAGGCCGGTGAGGACCTACACCCCGTTCAAGAGAGTGCTGGAATTTAGCACAAAGAACAGTACATCCTGAGCATTCAACTCATTGAGCTTTCTAAATATGAGGAGATATCTTGCGCCTTCGCAGCTTAGTTAGATAAATTTTTATCAATTCATAGAGAAGAACAGCAGTATGGAGTCTTGCTAAATTTATCCTGAAAGCAGCTCTTTAGTAACTTCATACCTGAAGTTACTACTGATGTTATCTGTGAGGGGATAGGGAAGCAGCAGGCTGAGTGAAGCAGCAGTCAGGCAATATTGCTTCTTTAGAAGCTGTCTAGTGCAATGTGTCATTTCAAATGCCTGTAAGAAGGACTTGTATAGCTGTACAGTTGGTTTTTTTCTTCAATTGTGTTGTAATTTGGTTGCATACCAAAGCTCTAATATATTCTGTTGTCACTACTACTGGAAGCAGTATCTGAAGCTGTGCTGGCAGAGGGAATTAGTGTGGAAGCTCCGAATCTGTCCAAACTGAGGGTGGATCACACCTGTCACAGAGACCTGCTGCAGTCGAGGGCTCTCTTCACCTGGGAGCAGCTCTCTTGTACTCAGCACTGTTTGGTTGGGAGGGAGAGATGAACCAGGCTGTTTGAAACAATTCCCTCAACACATGCAGGAATATAGTGTTTGCTGCTCAAAATAATACGGGATAGAGCAGATTACAGTAGAATTTGCTTTGTTGGACTGAGGCACTGGTTTGCTCTTCCTGAGTCGTGGGATAGAGTGACCATGGGTGATACATTCAGTAGTAACTGTGTAGGAACATCCCTGACACTTTATTTATTTACTTTTCCATTTGAGGAAGGAGTTTTCATTAAACAAAATTTTGCCCACTGCAACCTTCAGCAGTCCTTGCAATTCCAACAGCAATAGCAATCCTGAATCAGGATTTGAGGGTTTGAGTACTATTTTTTTGTCCAAAGCACTTAAAATCTTATCTTTGGCTTCAAAGTAGCAACAGGAATGACTGTATCTAGTACTGAACTAATTTAAATATATATATAGGGTATTATTTACATCTTGTTTTGATCTTCCACTCATAGTGAACTTGAAATTAATTAGGAATATTTTATTGTAATTCTGTTAACATGAATGAAGGATCTTTTTGTTTTAATTACAGTAAGTGCAACAGAAAAGAAACAACTTAGATTCTTTATGATCAGTATTGTTCTTGCATGCAGTGTCAATCCCAGCAGGTTCACAAAGGGATTGCTTTTATCTCCAGCCTAATGCAATTCAGTCCTGTCTATTCAAATCAAGTACACTTACTAAAGTTGTATTTAAAATAATAATATTGACCTCATATTGAACCCACAAGAAGATGAATAATGACTCAACTCTGATTTCAGGGATAAGCTTTGTACCTGTGAAATCTTATCTCCATCTAGTGGCTGATAACAGCAAATATTTGGACAGTATCTGTTTTGGAAGAGAAAGACACTAAAAATTGATCTCAACAGGTATACTAATGTCCATTAGGGATGCAGCTTTAGGTCTTACAGAACGTCTTTTAGCATTTTTGTGCCCAAATAGTCCCTCTGTAATTCAGGACTTGAATTCTGCACCATGGTTTGTGAAAATTACCTTCAAACTTAAGATGAATGGAGGAAGGTGGTATTTTTAGATAAAAGGAAATGCATGTTGTCGTAAAAGACATTGACTGACAAGTTTAAATAAGTCAAAATCCTTCATTCCTCTGATTTTGGCCAAAATTCAGAAAACAGAAGCTGAAGACTGTGAGGTGCTCAATGAATGGTAGGAGAGGGCAGGATAAGTATCAAAATGCTGTTTTGACACAGACTCAAAGGAAGTTCACTCTACTTTTGATATACTCCTGAGGATTTCCTGAAAATGCTGCAAGCTATTTTAACTCTGAGACTTGCAACATTATGATAATCTGCTCAAGACTTTACCAGGAATGCAGCAAGGCCTTAAGTTTTTACTGTAAAGGTTTTCTGTGTAAATTCTGTCTTGACTGTTTGATGAAATATGGTATTTTTTTCTAAACCAAGTAAGGACTGAAGTCTAAGCTGTATTTTAAGAGCATTTTGATATGCAGTGAGCTGGATGACCATCATTGATTGGACTACTGGTCTAAATTTGGTAACTGTGAAGAACAGGAGAGGAACTGTATTTATGTAATTGTGTTACATGAAAATGTAGAGCTTTCCAGTCAAATGAGCAGTAATGTAAATTAGCATAGATAATAACAAACCTGACTGAAAAGACTGTAACACTTCTGTATAAATTTTCTCAATTTGAGACTGAGTAATTAGTACTATAACATTAGAAACTAGTAAAATTTCTGTAAACAGCAATAAAAGCCATATAGAAAGGTCCCAGAAAGTACTATAAATGTAAGTCAATTGTATGACTACATTTGTACCATGACAAGTATTTTTTGTGATTTATTCCAGATACTCTGGAAAGTATTTTGGGATACACTTTTCATATATGCTGTATAAATAATGTATTACATTGTATGCTTTTAATACATCTGGTATGTAGGACATGAAAAGGATAAACTGCAATAAATACTGTATTTAAACTTGTTGTTCTGTTGTGTCAACAGTCATTTAGAAATAAACCTACCTTAAAACGTTGCAAACTCATACTGTTCACAACCTTGTTTTTTCAAAACATGTGGGAATGGAAAGTGGCTCCTGCAGAGCCTCGATGTTCTCGTCAGTGTTTCCTTTGGCAGACGGGCTCTTGAGAACAGGAAGGCGCTCCCTTGCTAAAGACCTTCTCAAAGCCAAGTAACAAAAGTAGATGAACTCTTTCATGAAATAAAAAACTATTGACTTGCACAGGATAAACAAGAACTGGGCAGCACAGCTCTTGCAAAAAACCCCAACAGCTTCAGATCCTGCAGATAACATCTGAATCCATCTGGGATGATGCTCTCCAGGTTTCAGCAGGATGAGACTGGGATGGCTGTGGCCCATCTTTATTTACAGTTTATATCCACTTACTGATAATAGAGATTTATTTTTAAGACTATAACAATAAAGCAATCTACATGTCAACTAAAGAAGAAGAGGTCGTGCAAACATGACAGTCACAGTGTTACAGGTTTGCAATGCTCAGAGCAAGAATGTCAAGTTTTTTACTCAAATAATGCTTCCCTGTATATGTGTATTCAGTTCAGATTGCCAACAAGCCTTGACACAGTCTTGAGATCAGCAGTGCTTGGTGCTGTACCTACGACGTGGGATTCTGGGAGCTGGATATTGATGCTTTTCAGATAGCTTTAAATATTTGACATCTGAAAAGTTTTACATATGCAAAGACAAGAAGTAAGTTCTCTGTGTATTAAGTCTGTAATTCTGCACAGGAAATCCCTGCTCCACAGAATGGAGTGTACATGCTGAAAGTTTCATTCCACTTACATTTTATTTCATTCCTGTTTAGCACCTGGGGCTATTTGCTTGGGTAAAAGAAGAAAAGTGCTTGAGAGACCAGAGTTAAGGCCCTTCCAGCCCTACCTCAAGCACAACATGGAAGGAGGACAAGAAAATAAGGACACAGGAGCCATTTACAACTCAAGGTATATGAATATTTTCAAAAGAAAAGTTTAAGAGACCCTTTCACTGTCTGTTATGCACTACCTGGATCAGCTGTGGAAAATCCCTTGGGGAGTTTTGCCTAGAAGTTCAGGGAAGAGGAAATCTCTTTTCTCACCCTGTGGTATTTTTTCCATGGGTAGCTGCCTACTTGACCTCATTTTTCCCTGGCCCTCAGCCTTTCCCTTGGCTGTCCACCTGTGTAAGCAAAGGGGCAGCAGACATTTCAGAGCACTTCCTTGTCCAGTCCCTCCGGCTCGGCCCTGCCTTCGTCCTGCTCATAGAACAACGGCTCTAACAGTCCCTGAGCAATGTGCCTCTCACTACTGCTCGGATCGAGAAACCTCCACTGGGATCAACTTTAAAAAGCTGCCAGCTCCCACCTGGGAACCACCATTCACTAATGAACCCACTGCTGCAACACGGAGAGGCTCAGTGAGGGTGCGTGTGCCGGTTCGGGGGGTCTGGAGGCAGTGCTACCCCGCAGTCCGCAATGCTGCGCGGTTCTGGAGTTGTTTCTGGGATGCCGCGGCCTTCGCGCAGCCGGACCCGCCCGCGCCGACACGAACAGGCACCGCGTTAGGCACGCGAGACCCTGCAGCAAAGTTTTGCTAATTATTCACTTTAAAATGTGGCTGGAGCATAACCACTGAAAGATTCGTATTTCACAAGAAAAAGTACTTAAATTTTAAAATAAAGTATAGTAAATGTAGCATAACATAGGCAAGGAAAGACGAACTCCTGGATTTTAAAGTTATGCATTGACCAAAAATGATAGCAGAAATGTACAGAATTTTGTGGGAAAAAAATTGTTTTCAGACTTTGCTTAATAATTTCCACAGACAAAAGATGTCGAAAAACTTAGAATACCAGATTGGTGTCTGGGGAGCGGGAAGAGTCAGAGTCTGCTGAGGTGCTGCCCCAAAAAATTGCTAAAAGCTGTCAAATTGGTCCCAAACCCACAGCCTTTCAGCTGCTGCTCCGCACGTGTCACACGTGCCGTACAGGGCACAAAACGCGGCTTTCCCAGCGGTTGTTGCAATTCTCGTACGATCAGGGCGAGTCCCCAGCGCGGGGTGAGCGGCCCCGGGCCCGCACCGGGACCTCCCTCAGGGCTCTGCCGCCGCTGGGCGGGCGCGGTGGAGGATCCGTGTCGGCGTTCGCGTTCCGAGCAAGTCGGGCCCTGCCGCCGTGCCGTCGCTTCCGGCAAGATGGCGGCCCGCAGGGCGCTGCCGGGCGCCCATGGCGGCGGCTCCGGGGCTGCGCGGGCGGGCGCTGCCCGAGCTCCGCGAGATGCTGAGGCGGCAGGAGCGGCTGCTGGCCGACCGGTGAGGGCGGCGGGAGCGCGGGCGCCGAGGAGCGGGCCGGGCTTACCGCCGGCTTCGCCCGTCCCCGCGCAGGCGGCAGAGGACGAACCGCTCGCTGTCGTTCAGCGCCTGCGGGTACCCCCGGGGCTCCAGCGGGGATGCGGAGCAGCGCTCAGCAGCAACTCTGCAGTCTGCGGGCACAGGGATGGACACCTGTCCTGTGAGGAAGGGCTGAGAGAACTGGGGTTGTTCAGCCTGGAACAGAGAAGGCTTTGGGGTAACCTAATTGCGGCCTTCCAGAACCTGAGGGAAATTTACAGGAAAAAGGGGGCGAAACTATTTACAAGAGCATGCATGTAGTGACGGACAAGGAGAGATCGGGTTCAAATTGAAAGCGAGCAGGTTAAATTAGATACCGAAGGAAGAAATTATTCCCTGTGAGGGTGCTGAGGCACTGGAACAGAACCTGGGGCTGCCCCATCCCTGGAAGTGTTCAGGGTTGGATGGGGCCCTGAGCAACCTGGTATGGTGGAAGATGTCCGTGCCCGTGGCAGGGGTGCAGCGAGGTGATCTCTAAGGTCCCTTCCCACCCAAACCATTTCATGGCTTGTATGTTTCACTAACAACACGTAGTTACTGCTGTGCTGCAAGGGCTTTGCATCTTGCCGTGTTTCAGAAGTTTAGTATGTAAATAAGAAGCTGATGTTACCGTGTGAAACCTGCCCCATTAGCTATTCTAATAAAATACCTCTATCTCAGATTGAAATAGGATTGTTTATAATATTTTGTTTGTTTCTTTCCTTCTTTCTTTCTTTTAGGAAGTTCATTGCTAGACTTCCAGATAAGGGTAAGAAGATCTCTGATTTTGCTGAAAAGCTGAAGCTTGCCATTTTCCAAGAGGAAGAACTAGCCAGGACAGCTGAGTTGTTATCTGCTGTCAGGTTGGAGTTTCAGGCAAAACAGGAGGAGATTAATACAAGCAAACGGGAAGTTGTCCTAAATGACACAGTGAACAGTGCAGTTTCCTCAGTCTTTCATGAAAACTCTAATATTAAAGACATTTCTGCTGAAAGGCAGGAGGCAGAATGTATTGAGGAAGATGCCACAAATACAGCTTTGGAAAATCAAAGGACTCAGAGGAAAAATGATAAAGTAAAGACTGTTACAAAGGATCAGAATTGTTTTTGTGAAGTTGTCTCCGAGTCAGCCACGAGCAATCATCTGAACAATGATCAGCAAGTCTCTCAGAGCAATACTGAGGATGGTACAGAAAGTACAGCTGCTTTGGACAGTAGTAAAGATGCCTTGGTTGATGCCTTTCAAAGAGTTACAATTGCAGATGGAGAAAATAGTGAAAAAATACTGGAAAAAGAGCGGGATGTGGCAAAACATAAGGGCAATGTATTTGGAAGCCAGCATCCCAAGACACCACATTATATTGAAGTTCTAGAGGCTAGAGCCAAGAATCCAGTCATAAAAAAACCCAAATTTAAAACAAATGTGTAAGTATTATGAAATAGAAAAACCTTTTGTAAGATACTTGATGTGCATAAAATTGGAAATGGTATGGAACAAGCATGATGGCTTTATTTTCTAGTGATGATTAAAGAGATCTAAAGTTTCATGACACACGACGTTCACATGTTGGCTCTTTAGCTTCAAATGCCACAGAATCTCAGTACTGAGCAGTGGTCTCATTGTACCCATTAAAACAATTGTCATGAATCTTCATAAAATTTCATAGCTTAAGGTGCAAAACTACTAAACAATCGGCAAAAATTTTGGATCCGTTCTAGAACATGTAGAACTTTAATAGCTGGAAGCCTTTTTCTTTTTCTACACTTTTAGGAAAATTACAGTTCACATTGTCTGTTCTGGTAGCAGTAGCAGTTTGTCCCTTGTGTGGCTCCCAAAGCATGGCTACCTCAGTTTGCTAATAAACCAGCAAACTAGTTTGGTTCACTGTCAGGAGGAGCTTGTGATATCGTCTCTCTGCAGAGAAATAGTTCTAGTTTTTCTCAGTGCTGCTTACTTTTTATTTGTCTATATTTTCATAGTACTTCAGATTTATTTTCCACTCTTACGTGTTAAAAGTAAGTTTTGGAACTGGAGTTGTTCAACCTTGTGATGCAAATTTGGGTCACAGCTTAGGTGTTTTATGTCTCCCAGACTATCAGGAGAGCAGAGTGGATCATCTCATGGTTCCTCATCCAGTCGATCACCTGGGGGATTTGGCTCTCCAGTTCCTCCAGAAGAAAGACGACTCAGAGATAAGAAACATTTGGATGACATCACAGCAGCTCGGCTGCCACCACTTCACCACTCCCCTGCTAAGCTGTTATCCATAGAGGAATCCATAGCAATTCAGATACAGCAGAAAGAAGCTTATGAGGTATGAATTTACAGTTTGGTCTGAAAATTGTGTAATCAGGATCACTCCTAATTCCTAATTTTTAACTCCTAATTTTTTTTCCTGAAAAAGAAAACATAAACATTTTCATGATGGTAAATTGAGATGGGCAGACTTTGAGGAAGGGCACTTTGTCTTGTACTTGATTCTTTTAATGATATAATTAAAGAATGTATTATTGGCCTCTGAAAGTATTAGTCCTACATTAAACAAAATCTCTGTGTGTTGATATGCTGACCTTATTGCACTTTCTTCACTCACTTCACTCTTCATTAAAGAATTTTTGTCCCTTGCATAAATGAAGGCCTAGCAGTATTTGTTATTGTTAAAATATGCAAGTATCTACATTTGCCTTTATTTCTGCTGTGTCTGAAGAATCCAAGTTCTGAGGTTCTTCAAAATCTGTTGTAATGGATTTCAACTTTCCAGGTAGTGTCAGGCTAATGTTTAAATTAGACACTGTTGTAGAAGTGTTCTGTTAAAACTGACCTTAGTGTATCATGGGTGGGGGCTGCCACATGGGGAATTTCAACTCTTATTAAAAAGAATCAAATATTAATAGCATAGTTATGTATAAGTGTGAAAAGAAACCTGAAATGTTTTGCTAGTTACTAAAACTTTTAATTAAGCCCGCTTTGGAATTACTGGTAGTATGATGTCCAGTTTATACTTTAGTATATTACTTTATTCATGAAAATGACAAATGAACACTTTTTCTGACCTGTATCCTTTTCTTTCTTACATAGGAAATGCAAGCCAAGCTTGCAGCACAGAAGCTTGCAGAGAGACTGAATATAAAAATGCTCAGGTTTGAACCAGAGGGGGAGGCCTCAATGCAGTACAGAGAAGTGAGAGATGAAGATTATTTTTCAGCAGAAGACTGAATACACGGAAGGATGAGCCATGTAACTGATCTTTATGCAGTACTTCTTAAAACCCAAACCTGAATATTGGGAATGCTTGATCTAGTCAGTTTTTTCTTAAAATTTTCACATGACAGCTCCAGGAAGGGCTCAGTGTAGACATCATAAATATACATGTGACATGTATTTATCAGTCTTATTTGGGGACTGTTTTTTGAGCACTTGGGGCAGTCAGTCCTTGTGGAATGCCCCACAGTGCTCAGCTTTAATAAAGTGAGCTCTCTAATACACTTCTGCAGGCTATGATGGATCAGCAACAAAAGAAGGTTTCTTCTGTGCAGAAATGTGATTGCAAAGGGCTTTGGCACAAAACATGTCCATAAAGTAAGCTGAGGTGCCTGTGAACTGTTCACATGTATGAAAGCTCTTGTCTTGTATAAATGTGAGATACTTCTTTTACCTATTTAATATTACCTTGCTTTTACCATATGGTGAAAATACCTGCCCAGAAATCTACAATAAATACCTGATCTTCAGGCTGTGAAGTAGCTTCTTATCACATGGAACTTGTTTCTGTGCCTGCACCTTAAAATAACACTTGCTGCCCTTATGTTGTAAATAGGTAAGAATTTAAAGTTATTTTGTAACTCAAATTCCATTTGGGCTTTAAGGGACTCTGCTGTTTGGTTTTTGGTTATTATGGCAAAGCACATCAAGAGATCAAGTTAATCTGAAGACTTTACTATTTTTATTAAAGATTTTTAAGTTTTTCCTTATTTTTATACACTGCTTTCATACTTTGGAGTACTATTTTTTCATAGTCCAATACTGTAAATTAAGAGATCCACCCTCTGTTTTTCTTGGAGAAAGTGTTCTGTGTATTTTTAAGTTTTGGCTGTTATTTGAAGACAAAAAACAACCTTCCTTACAAGAGCATGAATAATAATAAGAATTTTGAAAGATAAGGAACACACCTGACAAGTATTTCACAATGATATTTCACTGTGGACTAGGATTTTCTAAGCCTAGTTTGAGTGCAGTTCTTAAAAACAAACCTCAGAGATTCCTTGTATAGCCTGGCAACACCTGTTTTCCAAGATGCTGCCACAGCTGTGTGTGCAGGGCTGTCCCTGGATGTGTACATGTTCCTGCAGGAATGATGTCTTTGGAAACCAAGGCTGCTCCAGCTGCAGGTCATTTAAAAAGCTGCATGGCATGAAAATGGGGAAGGAAGGTCTCTGCCACTTCCTGAGTGCATGCAGCACTTTCCTAGCAGGCCGTAACTCTCTCCCAAATGCTCCACAAGAGCTCTCCTGGGCAGTCCCTGTGGCACAGTCCATACCCTGGCACTGCAGTTGGACAGGTGGAACTGCTGCTAAACTAATTGTGGTTTTTGACTAGGTCATCTCTTGCTCTTTCCTGTACCCTTTCCTCTTGCAGCCTTGTTGTTCTCATTGTTCACCGGCTTCCCATCAGCTCTTCCCTTTTCCTTATTAGGCTTACCTGCTGTCACTAAACCAAATCCATATTCTGCATCTCTGCACCCCCATTCCTTTTCATATGACATATTGCTCTGTGTGTGTCTGTGTCTAGCTCCTGCCCTGTGCCATGCATCCTCCTGCCACTGCTATCTTATCTTGCTTTCTGGAACGCCCATCTAAATGCCAGCTGTACATCTGGCACCTCCTACGTGCCTCAGTCCCTTGAATACCTCACAGAGACTTCAATATCTTTATCGTTGCTGTGACTGCTCTCCTGAGGCTTTCCTTATTTCCTGTTTTGGTTTCAGACTCTGCAGGTGTTTGTCATTTCCAGGCCTTCTCACCTTTCTACTTTCTTTTCATACTGGAGGATTTTTTCCCCTCCTCTCTTGTTTGTGCTCCTTCTTCATCCTCCCAGCTTCTCACCATCACTTGCCTTTGTCAGCACAATTCTTTGGCTTGTTTTCAGCCATTTGCATTCATCCCTCAGCATCCATGTTGACGACCCAGTTGATCTCAGTTGTATTTATTTCTGTTCAGTGCGTGGCTCTGACTCACAGGCCAGAGCAGTGATCTCCTCTTGTGGATGCAGCTCATCTTTCAGATCAGTGCTTTCCACGCTACCACCTGCTTGTCCAGCTGCATCTCGTCACCAGCCCTCCCATTATTGCAGTCTGTACTGCTCAAGGACAAGCAGCCTCAGAATTGTATTGGCTTTCCCTTTGCTGTTTCATGAAACATAAATTACCACTTCCAGGCTGTTTGCATCTCTTCCCCTGGTTGGGATCATCGCCCTTATCCATACTGACTGTGCTGGCACACCTCTGTGAGATGCTGCGTGTGTTTTCTCCATGCTGGCTTTTCTGTGCTAAAGGCATTCACACAAAGCTTCACAGTTAGGGACTTGTTTTCTAGCGTACTGAAATTTACCTCTACCTAGGCTTCTGCTGGCCACACACTTTGCTAACTAAACCAACTCTTTCTTTGTGCTATTAACACAACTCTTTTGCTCTCTAAACTTTGTAAAGCAGAGGTGGTTTTCTCGATCTTTATTTTGATAGCATTCAACATGTTGGGCCTTTGCCAGAATGATCCCTAAATGGGCAAACTTCACCTTTAAGGGGAGGTAGGGTGGGGTGGAAATCACTGTGGTAACAGGTGAAGTGCATTATGTATTTGTTAAACAATTAGCTGCTGTTCAGTGCAGTTTTGGGGAGTTCTTGTGGAGGAGAGTCCTGTGTGAATACAAAATCAAGCTAAAGGTATGAATTTTAAGTTATTTTTTAAAAGTTTGCAAAATCTAGAAGCTTTCCTGGGGGCTGTTGCTTCTGAGCATAGGTATGCACTTTGAATTGGGATTCTGTGGATGATGAGAAAGAAAAGTCAGGTTTAAAAAGGGTCCTGTGTTAAGGTGGATGGGGAATCCAGAAGTTTATGAAAGGTTAGAGTACAAGAGGATCACAAAAGGATTTGTTATATAATAAAAGGATGAATCATTAAATGGTTTAGTCATACTGAAAAAGTTTCTGATTGACTATGGTATTGCTGCTGTGTATTTCGCTGTTCCCCAGTTCCAGATCATTTCAAAACGTATATTGAGAGTTGAGGAGCTTGTTCTCTGTTTTGAGAATGGAGTGTTATATTGAAATGGGCTGTTAACACAGAAAACAGAAAGAATGGATAATATATTTTTGAAGTTGTTCATGTCAGTAATGTTTTGTTTTGACCATGTAAAATTGAGAGGAAAATTGGAACTCTTTTGCTTCAATGCTTCACAAGGAAAACAGGGAGATGGAACTAGGAAACAATGGTTGTATAGGGTAAGAAAACTAGGAATGTAAATGGTGAGAAAAGACCTGTGAGACACAAAGCTGGCCAATCTTGCAGGTCTGAGAGATGGCACAGAGACAGAGCTTAAATGTGTCCTGTGAGTCAGCTATAGCATGTGAGGCAGGGATCTGTGCAGCACCAGCTGTAGTCCCTTGATTTCTGCATTGCTGGGAGTACCTGATTCCCAAACTACACAGAAGAAAAGCCCTGTAACAGATTTTCTGTGCAGCAGCTTTAACCTTTCCTGAGGGAGAGAACATGCAATCTGGTTTGCCAGCTATGGTGATAACATCATCTACAGGATTTAGTCACCTAAAAATTTATGCTAAGTATTTAGGAAATATTTGAAAGAAGAAAAACCTAAATGCTGCTGTACTTCAGTTATTTTTGGCAGACTTTAAGAACAACTAAGAGTAGAAAAGACACAGAAGTCTTTCCTGTGTTTTAGAGTTCTGTTAGTAGTTTTCTGTCTGATGGCTTGTGGACTACTTCTAAGGGCCGCGTGATCAGAAAAAAGGCAGTGACGGTAAGCTGTGAGCTCCTGTGTGGAGGAAATGGGACTGGCAAATTGAGAGAACGTGTAAACTGCGGCTCTGTGCTGTGGAATTTCTGAATCTGCCACAGGGACACAGTATCAGGAGCCAGGGAAAACAATACCCAGGTGCTACTGATTGATGAATCAAAAGCTGAGTGGGAAGCCACGGCAAAAGCTGGTCATGGTCCATGAACAGCCCCAGGCAGTAGTTTCGGGGTTTCTGTGTGGAACTTGCAGACACACCACAAGCTGGCAGCCTTTAGCAGCCTCCCGGTGGTCGGACATGAGCAGCCCGAATTGGAGGTGAGGATGTGGCTGCTGGTTTGTTTCTTTGTGCAGCTCCGTTGCAGAGCCAGCTCCCTGAATCCAGGAGCCTGGAAGCTCAGTCATGTGCCATGCTGGGTTTTGCCAGTGAAAATTATCTGTAGTAGGACCCAGTTCAGAACATTTTTGGCACGGTTTGGGTGGTGTCTGGCTCATTCTCTGCCTATAGCAAATTAGTGTCTGCAAGGAATGTCCTTGGGCCAGGGGAATTGCAACTGGCCTTTTATCACAAATGAAAATGAATGGCATAAAGAGGACAAGCTGAGGGAGTCCTGTGTTGGAAGAAGCTGTGCCCTACCCTGTGGACTCTACTGTAGGAAAAGGTATCTTTTCTCAGCTTTCCCAGCCCTACTTCTTTTGGAGAGCAGTATCAGAAAGAAGCATAATTTCTCCAAACTATTTTGTCAGTGCTAATTTTTCAGGGTATAGGAGTTGCATGTTGTGGCCTTGTTCCAGGGAGGTGCTAACTGACCTGTATTTTCCCTTAGTTTGTGGCTTACAGGGTTTTTTTGCAAATTCACTGCTTTTAGGGTGGTATGTGTGGAGATCACCATTGAGATTTCCTGGTCTCCTAATGTTTGGGTTTAGGTTGTGAACTCCCACGTTCTGGGAGGGAAAAGGAAGTAGAAAAGACAGCTGTGCAAAAACATTTATTTTGTTGTGGTATTTTTTTCTTTTTCAGTCAGCTAATGGTTGTGTTTTATTCTCATTGTCTGCAGTGCTGTGTCACTGCTGCCACTGTGGTGGGCAAATGTTAGCTGACTGCAGCCCAAACATTTTACAGTCACACTGACTTTTCATGGGATATGAATGCGCAACTGCATTTGACTCCTTTGTAAATCCGTACTGTAATTATTATTATGTATGCGAAGCTTTAGAAGCATTTAGTCATCTCTTGTTTAAAGCAACTGTTCTGATCATTTGGTTATTAAGCTTTTACTAAATTGCCCCTTGATTTGGTAAAGCATGAAAGCTTCACTGTAATACTGAATTGAAATCAAAGCTTGATTCCTCTAGGAACATTTATTTGCAAGTGCTGTTGAACTGGGATATTGGCTCTGTGTTTTGTTTAATCTCTGTGTGCAAGGGAATTTGTGAATAAGAGCTGTCAACCAGTTACTGGATGTGAGGAGACACAAATGAGCACAGTGAAATGTGTGTGGGAAGCAAATTGATTTTCAACTTGCTAGAATCATTGAACTAAGCATTTCACTTCTAATCACCTAAACATGAGTGAATGTGTCCTCCAGCAGTAAGTTTAAGAGATATTTCTTGATAGGAAAATTTGTAAGAATTTGTATTGACACCCTCATTGCTTTTCTTTCAGGTTTGATATTGGGGACCATAATTGTGTCATGCATGAACTGGCAGATCTCCACTGAAATCATGAGGGATATAAGTGGAGCCATAATGCTTAATGAACATATTCCTATTTCCTCTCTCTCTCTCTCTCCACACAGCTGGTATTAATGTACTTGCTTATTAGATCAAGGCAGTGATATAATGTGGCAAGTGGTTGCAGTCCAAGGTTTGCTAAGTCTCTGAAGCTGAGCACTTGATAGGAGATGGTCTTTGTACACTTGTGAATAAAAAGTTCCGTTGTAAAATTTCTGTATTTTTTTTTTTTCCTGAAAAATGTTTTCTCAGTTGTTGCTTGATGGCAGTAACATATACATTAAATTTACTCAGCAAGTAGCCAGACAGTGGTGGGAGTACTGCAGCTCTGGCTGTAACAGCACGAGATCTCCTGCACCCATCTCTGAATCAAAGCTGTCATCTACACTGCCCGACCTGTGCTGCACTGGGCACAAATACTGTGACAAAACTTGTACTGCAGAATCACAACTGAATATGGAGGTGCAGTGACACCATTTGCAGGAGATCTTGGTGAGGGAGAATGACTCTCTGCAAGGCTGAATGCTCAGCTATTAGGGCTTTGCCTGGTAGGTGGATCCACCTTCCCAAACTGACAGTGTAAGGAGAGTAAATTACATAGTCAATGAGACTTATATTTCCAAGTCATTTAGGCAGTTTTCCATTGCAGTTCCAAAGTGCCTGTCTCTTACAGATCAGTGAGAACTAGAATTCCTCACCAAGAGAGGAACCTGGTGTTAGTACCTGGGTACTAACTTGAAAACATGAAATGGCATTGGCATTCTTTTCTTCAGCTATCTTATAGCTCTACTTCCACTTATATTGAATTAACGTTTATTTTCTTCTGTTTTCTTACAAATCTTTAAAAATGAATCTTCCAGAATTTGCCTACAACAAAATGAACCCCCCGATTTTGGGTAACAGATTATGTATAAACATGAGTTGGGTTATCTGGCTATTATTTGTATTTGAATGTATGAAACCTTCAGAGACTGTGTGATAAGCTCTTTCTGTTTAAGTCAAGCTCTTTCTGTTTAAGTCACTGTTACGAGTGGTCTGTGTTGTCTCCTGGTTACTATAAAAGTCTTGATGTAATTCTGGTTTCCAGAGTTACAGATCCATCAATTCCATTTGTAATTATGTGTGAAATTACTTTGTCATTGACTTTCCCCCTGCTTTTTCCTTATCGGGGAAAAAAAAAAACCCAACCCAAGCCACACAGATTCACAAAACCTTTCTTATATGTAATAATATTTTCTTTACTGACCTGGGTTCTTTCATATTGATCAGGAATTCCTATTCTTTGGTTTCACATGTCTTTCTCAGAACTGCCTTAAGTTGGCATTGTACTGATTATAGTACTGCTTAAATGATAGCTGATGATAAATATTATCCTTGCACAGACATTGGGCATCATCATGTGTCATGTCTGCAGACCAGTTTTTTTGCCTGCACGGCAGATTTTTGTGGCTGTGAGCCAGGAATTTTAATGAAACAAAACATCAAAGATGCAGAAGAAATGAGAATATTAGTCAAGGAAGATACACAGTGATGCTCTCTGATAACCTCTGGTAATTGACATTAGAACTATGTGGGAGCAACTTAAATAAACATCTGGACACTGAGTTTAGACATTTCCAGTGACAAAACCCAGACAGATCTTCTGGACTTGCAATAATAAATATTTCAGCGCAGTCCACATGAATCAACTTAGAATTCTGTTTTCAATTATTCTAGTTTTATAAATATATCATAGTTAATTATTCAGGGATACAGTTTCTTTTGAAGATTAAGGAATTTGATGTTTGCTTCATTCACATAAAGTTCCATTTTTTATTTGTATCAAACTTACTTCTGTTTGTACAAAAACAATAGTGCAAGCTTGCCAGAAGCCATTAAAGTAGAATGCAACTGAACTTTTCCTGGGGTGGAAGGGCCTTTTCTGAAATTCCTGGCAGTGCACTGTACTTCATTCCAACTGCGGTAACGACTTAAATTGTGCTGAAAATAAAATTATAAATAATCATTTTAAAAAGTTATTCTCGATATTTAAAAGATACTTTCTTCATCTTTTTTACTTTTGGTAATGTGATAGTGCTAAGAATGTGGTATCTCTTACCAACAGTGAAGAGATGTTTGTATCTACCAAAGTACTTTAAAAAGGTAGCAATGAAGCTACAAGACTGAATGAAATACTGTTTGTAGTCCAGATCAGATCCTGATATTACAACTGTGATGAGTCAATGGCTAGCAAAAGCATGCTCAGTTTTTGGTTTTTCTCTATATTCTTTAGAGAAACCTCTCCCGTGGGCTATAATTGCAAAACCACTTACTTCAGGAGGAGTGAATCATGTCTCTGAGGCTGAAGAGTTATTTCCACATTATATTAAAATTACTCTATTCATGCACTTTTAAAAAAAAATTATTATAATTTTGAGATTATCTGTACCTTTGTTGCTGGGGGCCCTGGACAAAATGAAGAATACTTCTGAAGTGTATTCAGGATTTAGTAATCTTCAATTTGCACTTTCAGTTTAATTTATGCTTCCCCACAGCCCAGCCTGTTAACATCAGCACGTTTCTGCAGTTCCCTATCCTGGCTGTCACTAGCAGGAGCACAAGTGTAAGGTGGCTGCCAACATTATTGAGTCATTGGCTGAGTTGTGCTATACCACTGGATTAAGAAAGTTTTAGGGGACTACTGTGTTAGTCTGACCTACAGGTCATCATCCCTTTCAGAGGTGGGAGAGGCAGATGTGTTGAGTACAATTCAGAAAGTCTCTCTTGTGCTAGCTGACAAAGTTTTTCCTGTGTCAGACTGGGCTCGTGTGGCAGTTCAGGTTAGAAGGGACCTCAGGAGAGTTCCTGGCCAGGCTCCTGCACAAAACAGTACATTCTGAGGCCACGTGTCATTGCTCAGGGCCTTAATCCAGACTGGTCTTGGACACCTCCAAGGATGGAGACCATACAACCTCTCAGGATAATCTGTTCCTGAGTATGACTGTCTTCCTGTGAGGCCGGGGGCAAAGCCTCTCTTGCTTCAGCTTATGCCTGGCTCTGTCTTTTGATGATGACCATACAGGTACTGGAGGAAGCTGTTCAATCCCCTTGACGTCTCCGCTTCTCCAAGCTGGGTAGATACACTGCTGGCTCAAGCAGCTTGCTCTTTACCAAGACCCTCATAGCCTTTTCAGCAGGGCTACTCCACAGCTTGTCATTTCTGGGCAAATCATAGGCATGTTAGGAAGTTGTAGGCTGACAAGTGTGTTGTATTTGGTTCTGTCACAGCTCTCCCAGATGAATAAAATATGTTTTCTGCTTTCATATTTTGAAAACAAAAAAAGTAACCTAGACTCGGATCAGGATAGCCATGCTCTCCGAAACTTTACTGTTAATTAAAACAAGGCAATTTGTGCTGTGTAACCCTTTCTACATACTATAAAAGTGATGGATAAGAAAGCACAGTGAAAGCTATAAATCAGCCTTAAGTTTGATAATCTAATAAGAGCATCTCTTTGGTGGTTTCACCTCTTGCTCATTGATCTATACCTTAGTAATTAATTTTCCTTAATTTTATCCTTGTATTTATTAGAATACCTAATTCTTTATTGCTAAAACTATGCACCGGAAATTTGTGGTGTTATAGTTCAGACAGTGCAATCTATTCATTGTTACAGGAACACAGAGGAGGAAGACAAATTATTTGGAGGTTTATTACTGAGAGAGGTGCACTTGAGGAAAGACAGGGAATAAAGTGGAATGGATAAATCTAAGGGGAAAATGTAGGTTGTGAATATTAAGCAGCTCTTGTAACAGAGGAATTATCTGCTGAATGATTCCCCCCGGGAAAGTGTCCAGTTCTTATCTGCAGGTGCTCACAGAGCAGTGACTGCAGAGAACAGCTCTGCACTGAAGGGGCAAATGGGTAATTGTGATGTGGGGATGTGCTGCTGCTGTGTGTGTGCTGCCCATGCCATGACTGCAGCATTCCCCTCTGTTACAGGGCAGCCACTCTTGTTGTATTTGTGGTTAAAACCTGAGAGTGTGGTTTGGATACCTTAACTCTCATGGAATTTAAGGGAAATTGTTCATCAGATCTTGAATCTGAAATACATTGACAGTTCTGAATTCCTCCTTTAGTTTTGTTTTCTGATCTTGCTGAAAGGATGGGGCAGTATGGGTAAATGCTTTACTTATCAGCTCTGCCCCGTTCCAACACTGATTACTTTTTCCCAAGAATGAAAAATGCTGATAAAAAAGAGTAATAAAATTAGCTTCAAATCAGTTGTAGCAGATGAAAATTCTCTTTATGCATTCTTTTTGTGCTTTGTCTAAAGGCAAAAGAGCTCAAGCTCTGTCTTGACCCTTCGTTTGACTCAAACTACCACATGGTAGAGAGGAAATGAAGTTTATAGGTTTGTACTTAATGGCTGTTGAGACACTTGACATATGTACATTTAAAATGTTAACTCATTTCTCTATTTGGGTATTTTTATTTCCTAAATGATCATTAAGTTTTGTAGAGATCCAAAGATAACAAACTTCTAGGTAGCATATGCATTACAAGCTGACTTTTGTGCTCATGTGCCACATACTTACATGCAGAGAAATTTTAAAAATTGAAAGAAAGCAAGATGTAGAAAAAGTGTTAATCAAGTAAATATTTCATTAGATGGTAAAGATATCACTTACTACTTTGTAAATAGCACTTTGTTTAAAACAAACAATCAAACCCAACCAAACCCCACAACCAAAACCAACCCAGCAAAGAGCATATATTGTTATTAGGTTATCAGAATCTTCCTGCAAAAAAGAGTACAGGTCAGGTTTATTAACCAGATGTTGAGAAGAGCTCTGTTCTCTATCTTGCAAGCAGTTCTCAGGGTTATCAATCGTGTTTGGCTTTTAGCATAAAGGTAATTGGCAAAGTACCATGTCATATTTCATCCATTATGCCTGTCTTATGAGGTATCACACACTTCTCCCTAGAATAGGGGCTCCCTCTCCTCTCCACAGAGATCAGACTGTGTGTTTACTGGTGGAATGGGTCTGTGGGAGACTGTCACCCAAACTGCACTTTTCCTATCTTTAAAAACAGGGAGATGAGAGATAAAGTTTCATAGGTCTGGAGAGAGCAGCAGTTTGTATTTCAGTCTGTCACATCTGTCTAACTTGTGTATGTGGTCCATAACTCTCTGCCACAGCTTTGGAGGGAAGTGCTCCAGAGGACTTGGTGTGCTCTTTTTTGTGCATTAGTGTGTAAGAAAGGATAGCTCCAAAATATTTGGAGGCTCTAAGAATCAGTGATGTAGAGATTAGGATGGAAACTCAGTACACCTTTTCCGGATGTGTAAGGAAGAACAGCATGACACTCATTCTTAAACCTAGCCTATACTTATGTTCCCTGCTAAACTGATGTCTAAGTAAATAGCTTTTCTGGTGGAGTAGAGGAGACGTGGGAGTTAGATTACACTTTATCACAGAACTTGATATGAAATCCATACTTTGTTGCCTGGACAGTGCACTGAGATGGATATCTGTGGTAGTAATATAAGAGGATGTTTGTAGGAGGGCTGTATGTCACAGGGCTGCCCTGGATCAAATAGCGTTTAAATACATTGTACACGGGCTTTGATCAAGGACTATGGGGCCATGTCTAGCCCATGGAGAACCAGGAGACCTACTTACAGCCTGTCACTGCAGCAGGAAATGTTTTGCCAGGTTATGGTTTTACTGTTATTAATACTGGTGCTGTATAATACAGGATCACCCAACAGTACTAGTTAAACCAGGATACTACGTGGATACACAACTTACTCCTGTTTTCTATTTAGCTGGAGCAGCCCCAGAGTGACGGTTATGCTGCCTTTATGATTCTTTGCCACCTGTGTAAGGACTATACTTGATCTGGCACACAGCCTGCCAGGAGAAGAGTGTTTTTCAGAACAGCTGGAACAACTGAGACTCATGTGATTGGTCTGAATCAGTGTTGCCATATGTTTCACCTGCTCAGTAGTGCTTTGTTTGTGGTTGGACTAGGCGCTTAAGCCCAGGTGATGTCTGATTGAGCCATGTCCTCAGGAAAGTCCCAATTTGTGCTTCTGTCTGAAGAGTTGATGTCCCCTCTGTGACCACCCTGTTCCCCACTGCAGAGCTGTGCCATACAAGGCATTTCATGGCTTTTGTCGTTGTGCCAATGTTTCAAGGCTGCCATAGTAATTTTAAACCCTAAGGTAGAGAAAAACCAATTTTTTTTTTCCGCCCACAAAAACGGCCCTGTTTGGGACTTGGTTTAGGCTTTGAAAATTGTAACTAGTGTTTTGTATAATCAGTGCACTCCTGCTGTAATGCCATGAGACACCAGTGTGGCATCAGGCAGCACCCCAGAACCCTGCCTGGCTTGACAAGGCAATGGAAGCAATGGAATCTCATTAGTGCCAAGCTCTGCCTGGGTTAATGAAGCCCTGCTAATGAACAATGTTATGCTAGGTAGTGTAACCTCATGTCAGTAGAGTAACCAACCATGATAATGTTTGAAAGTTGAGAGGGTTTGAAAACATCTTTTGATATTTTTATTGACAATACAGGTATATGCAACCTTGCCTGATCCTATTTCTGTTCCCATTGCTTGAGGAATACAGTTGGCCTGCTTGTAGCTTCTAACAGCTTAACTCCAACTCTAACACAATTTTCTGTGGATTTATGATGTTCTGTCAAGCTGATATAATCATGTAATTAAATATCTAGCTTTGTCATGCTACTCTAATTAAATATCAGACCTCCTTAGGGAGTTTCAGAAGAGGGGAAGCACACAAAGCGGGAGTTGCGCCCTGCAGGTTAACCCCCAGCCCGGACTGGGGCTGCGGAGAGCACCCCAGCTCGGGGATTGTTTGTGAGGGCGGCACAGCCCGGGGTGACAGGAACCGGAGCGGCGGCGGGTCCGGGGCTGCTCCAGGCGGGAGGAGATGGCTTGGCCTCCCCTGAGCTGCGAGGAGAAGCTCGGTGAGAGCTGAGGAAAAACTTTAAATGGGCCATAGCCTGGAGATATTGTACTCTCGCTGGCTGACGGCCTGGGCCTGGAGCGCAGCCAGGGAGGGCGGAATGGGCCCCTGGGGGTCTGCAGATATGAACAAAATAAATAACCCCGCGCAGCGCCCCTTGCGCGCCCGAGCGGCCGCGCGGAGCCGGCAGCGCCCTCCTCTGCGCGGCCTCCCGAGGGCACCGGGCAGCCGCGTCTGCTTTCTATTATTAAAAGAGGGAAATGAAAA
>VZTE01003320.1:1936612-1958703 GCA_013397775.1 Eulacestoma nigropectus | reverse complement strand
AAAAAAAAAAAAAAAAAAGCCCGCAATGTAAACAGTCTTACAATTGCTGCGGAAACTGGATATAACCAGGTTATTCAAAGGGGAAAAAAATTAAGCCATCTGTACAAGCCAAGTTTGCCTTCACATCTGTTAATTGTAAGGGAGCGATTTGAAAAAAAAAAAAAAAAAAAAAACGGAGAGAGGAGAAGAAATAGTGTTTTAGAGCCTGGTTCGGCCAAGGCTGTGAATGTGTACTCTTGAAAAGACGGTTAAATTTGCTCGTGTTCCGGGAAGCCCTCACACACGCCGGTGGCCATGGGAATACACCGTGGTGTGCTGGGCTGTGCCGCGGGAGCAGCGCCGGCCTGGCCTCCCTGGCCTGGGGCTCCACAGCCGAGCCCTGCGAGCGCTGAGGGCGCCCGGCCCGCCCTTGGCCGGGAAAGCGTTATTGTTGTATTGGCAGCACTGTGTTGCTGTTATCCTGTCAGCGATGTACGGTAAGAAGAAATGAGCCCTGTTTTGAAAAATTTAAAGGACAGAAAATGCCAGTGTTGTTGCTACTATTACATTTTAGGAGTGTATTGTCTTACTATAACATTATTACATTACTGTTATATCATCCACAACATAACATTTCTGAGTTCAGCACAATCATTTTAACATCAAATAGTAAATCTTTTACCTCAGAAAATCTTTAGTTGAGTTTAGCATGGAGATAGGTTTAAACTTAAAGACAGCTCTGGTTTAGGCTCTGTGCGCTCACGAGTGCCTATCTTTGGTGGCCTATGTTAGAGAGCCGCGATCCGCTTCTTAGTGAAATTCTGATTTCAGTAGGAAAATTTAAAAAGTCAGAATCATTAGTTTAAACTGCAGTCTTCTGGTTTCTTGGCTGTTACTTGAAAATGTCATCCCATTAGAAACACAATGGTGTCACTGCCCATTATTTTATTGGGAACTTTAAAACATTCAGTAGGGTTTGGAGACTGTTTTGTTTTGTTGTTGTTGGTTTCTTTTCTTTTTTTCTTTAACACTCTATCACCTGAATCAATCATACATGAAAATCTTGGCTTCAATTGTGTAAGCTGAGTTTCTATGCCTAAATCTGGAACATCAGCCGTAAAGGTAAAATATTTTCTTAATTCTGTCAGTTATAAAGAATCCAATGCTTCCTATGTTTACAAATAAATAAATCAGTCAGCCAATTCCTATGATTTTATGTTTGGAAATTGGCTTAATTTTTACTGTTTAGGATTGTTAATACTGAAAATAAATAGAGCAGAGGAAGAAAGAAAACCAAAATATCTTAAGAGTTCATTTGAGCAGGCACAGAATATGCTAAGTGATCTTTTAATTTTAAACAACATCCTATTCTTATATAATATATTCTTTCATTAATTTTATTAGATGTTTTTCTAAAAGGATTTTTTTTGCTAAACTTTATTTGTCAGTAGAATAATAATTAAATGTAAATAAATGAATACTCAACTGGAAAACCTTGCACACACACAACAAAATTGTTTAAATAACATCCTATAAAAAGTAGTCTTCACTGCGTTATTGAACTGTTAAAGCTCAAGTTTTAAGATACAAAGCCATTATCAAATTATGACACAATCCTCCTTTCTAGCATCTTTAAAGGTACATATTTTATAAGTAAGTTTACATACATATGTGAAATTTGGAAGCATTTGAACAAGATGCATTAATGTAATCTTTCAATGAGGTTTTGTGCATATTGCCTTGCAGAATACTTGGGGAGTATGAGTATTTTTGAAGATATCTGTGACATCTGTTCTTAATATTCTAACATCTTTCTTCCATGTATGTTTGATAGACAACATATTTTTGGCAGTCTTTGTTATTAGAATTGCCAAAATGTTGATATTGAGTGCCTTAGTTTTCGATGAGTGCAAGCCAGAATGAGCCTTTTCAGAGACTCATCTTTGGAACCAAGTTTTTTCTAGAAAGTCATGTGTTTCAACATTCTTTTTAGGTAATCAGAAATAGATTTATAATAGAATAAGGAAATGATTTCTGTTCAGGAACAGTTGTTCAAATATGTTTGCTCCCTCATCTTTATTTCTGATCTGTGTATTTTTAAACATAACAGTGTGTTAGAGCTCCATCCAAGTACGAGGCTGTGGGATTTTGCTTCGCTAGATCCTTAACCCTCCTAAATGCCCACTGTAAGTGCGTTGATATGAGTATATAAATGGCATTTCACTGAGGGATTTTCTGAGATTGAAATGTAACAGTGTTGAGCACTGTGCTGTGCAGTTTTTAGAGCTCTGAGTTAAGTGCCAAGGTTTCTTATAAAATGTGAGAAGCCCCCTCTGAAAGATCTGTGTAAAGTTCAGGTCACACCAGAAAGCAAAAAGAGAAACAGTAAGGAAGTACCTCTGGGTACTCTGGATTAGCAATCTGATAGAAAATAAGGTTCCTGGGTATTTCTTTTCAGAAGCTAAGTGACTGTCATTTCTCTGAAATCACACCATCAAATGATTAGGTGTCTGTAGAATTCAGCTGAGATTAAATCCTCTTATTGCAGAGCCTGTTCCCTTCAAGTCTATTTGTTGAATGTCTCTGAAAAATTCATTAGCCAGGGGCCTGCAAACTGTTCTGTACTGGTGTAGGCTTATGTCCTCAGGGAAAACTTACCCAGTTTAGCAAACCTCAGGGAGAGGGAGAACATGGGTTCAAACCTATCTGACGTGTTGAAGAGAAAGATTAGTTTCCAGTTGCTCTTCAAAGCATTATTTTGGTGAAGAAGCAGTATAACCCACCTTTTCCTGCTCTAGGAAGACAGACAAGGCTGCAGCTACTTTTTCTGAGGAGGCCAGTGTGAGCAATAGGAATGTATTCTGGATCAGACACGGGTGGTGACTGCTTGAATCCTGCTGGTAAGTGCTGAATTGTATAGTACTCCCATGTGGCAGGTCAGAATGTATGCAGAGGCCAAGTTTTAGGTATGAAGAAAAATTCAAGGTGATAACTGAGGCATAGATCCTTCAGTTAGAGAACAGTCAGCAGAGGGTTTCCAATCCTGTCCTGCAGTTTTTAACCTATGTGTGATTTTCAAAGCAGAACCTAAGTGGGAGCTGAGTGTATATCAGCTTTATCCATTGGACCTACTCACCTAAAAAAGTTGAAATTTAGTCTTGTGTGACCAAAACTTAGTGATGGAGATATTTTATACAACAGATACATGAGCCAAAGATCTCATGTTTATATCTGTTTCAGAATCTGCAGAAAACAACTGTGAAAAGCTCTTGCAGACACTGAAATTCTGGCCCTGTCAAGGTCACAGGGGCATTTCATAACAACTTAGATCAAATCTTGTAATGTGATATTTAATTTTGACTGTGAAAGTTTCTCTTATTATAGAAATGAAATTAATTAAGCTGCTTTATCGTGTTGCCCTATGTTACAAATATTTATTTGCCAAATTAGTTTTTATTTATAATCCTGTAAATTCAATGTAACATCAGTGATGAGCGCGTTGCCCCAGAAGCAGAGAAACACATGCCCACTCAATCATTAGCATCCTGACTCACTCCAGCTTGAGTAGAATTTTATGTTGTTTCTTCCCCATGTCCCCCAAACTGCTGTTACCCAAACTGAGATAGACACACCTTTCTTGCTGTAGAATGAAATCCCTACACATGAGACCTGTAGTAATGGTTATTGTTCTGTGGCTCTGTGGATGGCTATGAATTCTTCTTTGTTCAGCATGGGGAAAGAATACGCTTTATAATGCACAAGATACCAGCAAATTTTTTTCTTGAATTGCCTGAATAATGTCACTGCTGTGTGTCACTGTGACAACAGACACACACATCAGAAAGTACTTCTGAGTTGTTTTTTTGTGTACAGTTTTCATAGTGGTGATATTTTTATTCCTGCCGTAGTTTAGCTAAATGATTCATTTCCTATAGGAAACAAATGAAACTACGTTTTCAATATTACTTTTGGAGCACGGTTTCTTAAATCCAGTGTTTTGTACTATATGGATTTTGGCTTCAGCTGCCACAATTTGAGGGGTTTATGTGCAGTCAATATGAACGAGAAGTGCATCCTGATACACCTGATGCTGTGTGTCAGTCTGAGCTTTCAGATTTGCAGCTATAAGAACTGCAAAGACTATGTCTGCAGCATTTATGTAAGGGATACAGCCAATCTCCTGAAGGCCCCTTTTATTTCCTCCCTGAGGTTTCCTATAATGTGTCTGTTGACTCACTGACCTTAAATGAAGCAAGTGAATATTGATACAAGATAATAAATATGCAAGCAGGCATGAAATGCGTCTGAAAAGTAGAAGAGCACACAACAAATAAGGGCCAAGGAAGGCTCATCCCTTTGTAAAGACGTGCAATTTGGCTTTCTCTCAGTAGATGTCAGCAGCACTACAAACTTGCCCAGTTCACCACTTCGAGAGCCCTTCTGTTTACAATTTTTATTAGTTCACAATTTCAGGTTTGCAAAGGAATATCCCATCTAAACCAGTGGAAACTATTGCCCTCTGAAATGGGTTTTAGAGACTTCTGTTCAGCATCTTAGAATAATATTGTATTCTCAGTAATGCATTTTTTCATAGAGAACTTAGAAGGGGCTTATTGCTACATTTTTAGAATTTTCTGAACATTTACCTCACATTTGCCCTCCAGGCAAATGTGAAGTAATATAAGATGTCTAATATTTTGCTTCTTTCTGTGAAGTAAATCAAAACCGTGGGAATGTTTTCATATAATTTGATTTACTCCTGTCTCCTACAATACATCTTCAGCTCTGTTCAATTAACTCTCTGCCTGCTATAAGAAAAGGGTGCAATCGTATTCTGACTGAAAGCAATGGCAAGTGTTCTGTTGGATCTGCTGGGAGTTGTCAGCCTCAGAGGAGTTCACAACCACAAAGGAAGGATGTGGAAGGAAGTTTCTTGTGTGTAGAATTTTGTGTGTATGGCAGGGAGAAAAAGGGTTGTTTATTTCAGTGTGTAAGGAACATTCATTTTGCTGCATATTATAAAATAAACAGAAATATTTCAAAATCACCATGTACATGCAATGGGGACAAGAAGATAAACAATCCAGTGTTTATTTGGTTAGAAATGAAGAAACTTCATTATCTTCTGATTCTCACAGGAGGGGTCTTTTCCTTTATCTGATCTCCAGCAGGAATCTTTAAAATTTTTTGTGGTATACTGGGTACTTGTCAAGTGTGGCAAAGTTGTACTTTTGGAAGTTAAGATCATACTCTGAGACAGGATCAGCCCAGAAAGCAGCATTGGCCACTTTTCCACGTGTCTGTCACCATCTTATTTGCAAGAGCACCAGAATGAGCAGCACTCAGAATTAGATGCCAGTTCAGCCCCAAGCAGTGCTGGGGACATTTTGTGTGGCATTTGCTTGTCTGTAGGAAAATACGCTGTGACTGTTTTATCTTGACTGCAGGGTGTACCTACATGTGCTGTAGCCAGCTAGAACCAGAGATGCTTATTTCCATGCTTCCACCACCCCTCCCCAAATCTGGAGGGGAATCAGGTGAAGTGATTTTAACTTAGTAAAGGGAGATAAAGAGCTGTGCTCCCCAGCCTGTGTTGACTTACTGTCACAACAACACTGTGCAATTATCACACTCTTGGCAACATTACAATTTATTTTCCATGCTATCTTCAGAACCTTTTCATTTCCTGTGTCACAAGCAACTTTACTGTGTGTTGCCTTCAATCTATAGGTTGGGGGCCGCTATGTCATACTATTCCTTTTATATTTGTTCCCCAAATTCTCTATCCTTTCCCATGATCTGTTCCTTTTGGTGTTCTTTCCTTTAATGCCCTCTCCCACCTCACAGTCCTCTGTTCCTGACCTTATCAAGTGGACTTTGATAATTTTCTGCTTGTCAGTTGACCCATTCTGTATCAACCCTTTTCTTAACTGCACTTTTTTCATGACCCCACTGGAGTGGGCTGGGAGATGCTCTCTGGCAGGCCAGCACTGCCAGAGGAATAATTACTAGCTCTAGAGATGGATCCAAAACACAGGGGAGCCAGTGGTGTTTGGGCCCCCTACATGGGCCCATTGATGTCTGGATCTCAGCCTGGGTAGATGAAGCAGACAAGGAGAAGCAGTTTGCCAAACTGAGCATGGGGTACGTGGCTCCAGGGTGATGAGGCAGCAGCAGTGCAAAGCAAATTTTCCCTCAAGGCATTTGTTAGCAGCAATTTGGGAACTAAACCAAATGACCCCAGTGTAATGCTGTTCTGCTCTCTCTATTGTTCTGGGGTTCTTTCTTACTTGCATAGCCAGCAGGAGCAAGCTGGTGGCTTTGGCTCTCTCTGACTCCTTTGGCTCTCCTTGCTGAATGGATCTGTTTCTGCCTTCATTGTTCAGCTGTTGAGCAAGTCTGTTTCTTAGGTTTTGGCTTGCTCTGCAGGGTATGAAGTAGGGAATGCTGAAGCTGCTGCTGCTTTGCAGAACATTAGATTTGGAGGGTCAATCTTTGCCACTTCACCTCAGCCTGAAACTGGAAGAAAGAAAAATCGTGTCTAGTGTCTGCGTGAATGTTGTGCAAAAATGTCTTCCTAGCCCTTGCTGGGGTTACTGTATTGTTAATTATGTTCTGAATTTGCATCCGAGAATATCAGAGGGTCATGAGTTAAACACACACCTGTGCGAAGTTAGGCAAGAGTTGTCTCTATGTTACAGGGATTGAAATCAAGGTGCAAAAATAATGAGTTAGCTCAGAGTTTACACAAAGTCTCGAGCAATTTGGCAGCAGAGTGACAGGAAATCTCCCCATCTTCAGAGTTGTGCGTAATGACAGAGCAAGAAGTACTAAAAAAAGTGTAGTGCCAAAGACTGAGTTAGTTTTCATTATCTTCTTGTAGGTCTCCTAGGAATCTTCTAAGAAATGAACTTTTGCAAAGAGTGGTCATACAGCGATACTGCTGGGTATTTTGGGATTGTAAATAATTGGTCTTTAAGTCACAGAGTAAAAAATGAATGTTCCTAACTTCATACATACTGCAGTATGAAGGAAGAGATGCCCACTTAGTTTAACATCATGCTTGTGACAACTTTTTCAAGTCATGATTGCTGCACTGGTGGACTGGTTTAGTTGAAAAGGGAGGTGGTGTCAGGTCTGAGTTTTTGTTTAAGTATGACTTGACTGAAAGACCCAGGATAATTTTTTATTAATACTAACAATTCTGGACATAACATCAAAGCAAGGTTTAACTGTTATACAGTTGCATACCTAATAAGAAAAATAGGACCCTTCTGCATGTGCACAGTTTCCTGACACTGATTTTGAGGCTTTATGTGCATCAACAATAATGGACCAATCCCGCCAAAATTTGCTTCCACAGCTGCTGGACTTAGGAAGTTCCCTGGGCCTCTTGTGCTTTGCAGCTGTGGAGGCTATTCCCTGCTCTGAATGAAAGAATCTCCCCTCTCCTGTGACTGCAAATGCTGAATGAGACATCCTGTAACACCCTGTTCAGAGGGGCAGAGCTGACCTCTGAAGGCCATCCTTGGCATTTTAGTCTTCGTAGATAATGACAGCTGGTGCATAGCCATGAGCAAGGAACCCCTTAGTCCTAAAATAGGGGAAGAGATTTTGGGGGAATTATTCTAAAAGTTCATTGCCCAAAGGTCTTGGGGCTGATTTTGCTCCAGAGAGAGTAAGGAGGAGAGATTTTAAGTAGCAGTTTAAAGAAGAAGTTATCTGGCATATTAGAGTATTGCAGCATCTTAGGTGAGTGTAAAGGGCCCATTTCTGCACATACAGTAAGAGTAAAACCAGGAGAACTGCTATGTGAAATGTTTCTTACAGAGCCATGCAAAGCTTGCCTACTTTCATTCAGCTATAAAACTGTCGGTTGCAATTTTCACATTAATTCCTTGATTTGCACCTTTGAAATGTTGAAGCCCACTTACAGTTTTGCAAGTGAAACCTGATGGTTTCAAGTGGGTTTCAATTTGAGCTTTTAACATTCTTGTTTGAATCTGAAACTCTAAGTGAAATTTAGGAGTTGCAAAAGCACACGTAGAATATAGACAAATTGCAGGAAAAATTCACAAGAACCTGAGCAAACCAAACTTGCAAAATTTCCCATAGCTCAGGCTCTATCTGTTTATGAAAATTATCATAGTCTCCTCTTTGTTATGTGGCTGTGGAGGCTCTGAAGGTGGAGAGGTTGTGATGGTGGAAGCTGTCAGGAGCAGTGCAGTCAAAGAACTACAGTGTCTTTCCATGGTCAAGTACTGGCCTCATGGGGACAACAATTCACCCAAATCCAAGTTTGTCTTCAGGTTTCATACATGTATTAGAAAGGCAAGAACAGTTTAAGCTCTGTGGATAATGTGTAACTGAAGCTAAAGAGACAAGGTTTGAAGCCTGTTTTGAAGCAGGGAAGTTTTAGTAAATGATCTGCAACAAATGGGTAATTAAAAAGAGCTAGGTAGTGGAAAACCAGATTAATTATGAAGTTTTATCTAATTTCCACCGCTGCCACACTTTTGGTTAGAAAACAGAAAGTAACCATGCTTTGTTATTGCATGAAGTAAATGAAACAAACCCAGAATGCTGTGGTAGCTTCTTGATCTGTAAAGCATACAAAGCTGAAACTACCACATGCAAAAACAATCACAAGAAGAGTGAGTGCAAGCTGAAAGGTTGGTGATACTTGCTCTCTGCAATTCACAGAGCTAACAGTTCTCAGCACTGAGAACTCAGCTGACCTCTGGGGAATTGATAGGAAGTCCTGGCTCTGCTCGAGTCAATGGGAATTTTGCTGTGGACTTAAGGGAACTTCACAGAGTAGTCGTTGTTGTGCAATATATTGTTCCTGACTCTTAAAACCTTGCAAAATCTCGTAGTTGGGCAAATAGGCATTCTTAAATGCTCTGGATCTTCTGTCTAGCAAGAATGGGTAATTAAAGGCAACCCATGTTAACTAAATCTGGCTAGGCTCCTGGTAACGACATGCTGTCTTACCCATGGAAATGAAATACAGAATGTAGAAGTGCTATAACTGGAAGTGGTCTTGTGTCGCTAATTCTTTTTATTTGTATGTTCTGTCATCTTCCTTTGCCTGTGCTGTCACCTTAACTGCTTCAGTGCACACAGGCTTTGGCAGTACATGGAGGAAGGACTCCTGTCTTGTTTGGTCTTTAAGCATTAAGGTCCACATCCTTGCTCCCATGTGGGCCTCAAGTGGTAGTTGCGATCACTGATATTCAGTTATATTACTCAGATAATTTAAAGTCTGTTAAATAAACTGGTATCTCTGATTGTAACATTAGTAACAGGGAAATGCTGTGTTCAGCAAGCAAATAAGGATTAATTTTTGGGCCCTGTTCCTGGATATCCTTAGATGTGTGTCATCATCCCTACAGAAGATATGAGAATTTTTCTCTCTTAAGAATATCTTTTTGTCAGCTTTGAATGTGTAGGCTGCCAATATTGTTACAAAAGTTTTTATTCTTTTCACTCGGTTCGTTGAGTTCTTTCTGCTAAGTCTGCCAAAAATTTATTTTCACTGTGTGTGAAAGGTCTGGCTGTTTTCAGTAGATTATGTTTGGGGGAAGGTAAAATTTAATTTATTGACCACTTAAAAGCTGTGCATTCATAACTGAAATGGCTGGGCTTCCTTGTGTCTCTCTCTCTGCAAAGCTTCAGTACAAGAATGAGATCTAGAGTCCTTTGGAGGACTTAAAAATAGAAGAGGAACATACTATGTCTGTTTCATTTAAGTAAGTGTATTTAAATAAATGTAGAGATGAAATGGCAAAAAGCTGGCAGTAAAATGGCATGAAGCCTGAGGTACGTATTTCTTGTATAGCATGTTGGTAGGGGGCCTAAAACAGGTCCCTGTGTTCTTTTATAGCCAAAGCTGTAGATAAGTCAGAACTTAGGACTAAATTAACAGCATTAGTACCTTCCAGTAATCTGTTCTTGTGGTGGGAAAGGCCTTTCTGAGGAAAAACAACACTTAATTCAACAAGAGTTTGAAAATCACTTCAGCAAAACACAGCATTCTTAAGATGATGTGCCAGGATGAATTGACCTTATAAGGTCCATGTAAGGAAATATAATGGTATTATTTCCTAATATTTTGAACCGTAGCTTTTTCTTATAGAAGCTCCAAAAGGTTTTAACAACTGTAGAGCAAGCAGCTGGGATCTTGGATGTAGGGACAGGTTGCTACACCGGTCAATAGATACCCAAATTAAGATGCCACATAAAGAACCTTTCCCTTCAGGAAAAAACCAAACAAAATAAAATGTGAGATTTATTTCTGTGGTGCCTCATCTGGAAAAACTCTCTGATGATTGTATTGTGTTCATAAGTATGACACAAAATCAGCAGTGTTGCTAGTGGTGTAGGATTTAGAACATTAATTTAAGACAGAAAAGTAAGCAGGAAGAGAACTGATTGCCAAGGGTGTAGGATTTGCTTTGCCAGTGTTGTAACCAGCATGCGAGTGCTCTGTCTGAAGCCTGCAAAGCGGGCATATGATATAGCTGCCCACAGACTATGGGTTAAATGCCAGCTGTGGTTGGTTCTTTTTTTTTTTTCCCCCCTAAGTATAGCTGAATAAGGAAAATTATATTTAAGCTTGTTTTAGTTGGGAATATGACGCATCAAAAAATTGCCAGCTTATTTTCGCAGCCTTGCTTTCTGCAAAAGCCCAGATAACTTTAGTTGCCTCATTAATCCACAGTGATTACAATGTATTTATTTATTATTATCTATGCAGACACAGAATGACCTCAGCAAAGAAGAAGCCAAAACAATTCCTTGATTTCTCTTCCACCCACAGGCTTCTTCTGAGGGCTGTGACTTTGTCTTATGCTTCAGCAGGAAACATATTTTTGGCTGAGATTGAACTCTCTGGAGTGTGTGGATCTTGCAGGTATGCTGTCAAATAGAGTTTGTATTGAACACAAGGTGCTTCACTTGAGTGTTCCCTGTAAAATTACCTTTGTGATTTTCAATATATGACTAGTTAGTTGTGTTTTGTTATTATACAATTTCAAATAATATAAAAGTTAAAGGGATGAAATACTTTCTGAGCTGTGTAAGGGGAACATGGGACCATGTTCACTTCAGCAGAGAGATGAGTAAATTGTTGAGAGGCGTGATAAAATAGGATTGTACAGCCTTGGAACTCTGTGTGCATTGATGAATGGAATATGGAAATACATTCCAATAATTTCTAAGGGATATTAAGTATGTATTGATGAAGGGGCTTGAGTTCTGTTCAGTGTCATGGACGATATAATTGGAGATCATTAAATGAATTAGCTGTGTTAGGTATTCCACCCAATCATGTTTTGCAGTGAAAATCCCAGTGTCAGGGCAGAAACTCATTTAATGAAGTACCAACAGTAGTCATTTCTTATAAGGTTAGGCATAGACCCTCTCAAATTTTGGAAATGGGCATCTTAAGAATATCTTGTGCTGGCTTATTGTGGCATATCGCTTTCACAAACTGATCAAATCCCTTTCACAAGACATTCTCACATTTGAGTTCCACATTCTTTTGTTTGTTTGTTTCATTTTACATGGTACTCCTACTTTATTCTTTTATTCTGAAAGATAATGACTAGTCATTCCCTGTTAAACCATATTTCCTTCCAAGTTACCTCATTTCAACTGAATTGTTATTTCATTTTGTTTTCTGCTACATAGAAGCTTTTTCACATCTGTCATCTCTTTCTAGAAAAGATTTCAATCAAACAAAGTATCTAGAGTTAGAAAGTACCAAACAATCTCTGTGTAATACACTCTGTCCTCCACTCCATTGGCAGAAAAGCAGTAAGTGGATATAATGTGCTTTCAAGGCTTAAGAACAAGTGTTAAAGATAAAATATGATTATAGATTGAGATTAAAATAAAGGGACACGTGACATGTGCTTGCCAAAGTTAGATCACAGGCTAGTAAAGCGATATTTAAAACAATAGTGTAGCTAGAAAAAGGATTTCTGTTGTAGATATTTTGCAGCAGAACACTGGGTCAGGATCAACAGGGGACTCCCAGTGTTAGGCTGCAGGAGGTGGGGATTTGTACAAGCACTGTGGGTAAGGAAATGCCTCAAAGAGGAGAGTGGGTGCTGTTGAGAGGGGATTTACTGAGCAGGCAGGTTCCAAAGTTCTGTGGTGATCAGTCAGGGTACAGGATATATTTTAGACTTTTATTAGTGACTTTGGCATAAGAAGATGATGTTGAGGAAATTTATTGATGACATATACAGTTGGTACCTATTGCTAACGCAGAAAGGGCAGGAATTACTTACAGGAGAAGAAATGGATGACCTCGGAGTTCAGACTGATAGGAACAGGCTGAAAGTTAATGGAATGAAGTACAAGATCATGCACTTTGGGATCACTGACAGATTCTGATGTAAACTGGAGCTTATTGTTTGAAAACAGCGGAAGAAGGGGACATATCTAAGTATTAGGAGATCATTGGATAGCTAGTAGCCAGCAGTATGTTTCAGGCACAAAGGGCAAATGGAATTTGAGATTGACTGAATCTTCCCAGATGAAATCAGTAAGTATTTTTGCCTGACAAGGAATGATGAAGCTGTGTCTGAATACCATGTACGACTCAAATTTTCCTTGTTGAAAAAAAGGGAAATCAAGATTCAACAAGTCTACAGAAGAGTTACTGGGATCATGGGAATGATAAGCTTATCTGTAAGAAGAAATGAAATTGGCAATGGTTAATTTAGCCTAGCAAAATGAAATTTGAGCTGTAATTTATATCCATGGGAGAAAATATCAGAAAAGCAGTGCTATTTAAAAGACAACAATTAAAGACAAACAAATTGATATAAACTGGTCCTGAGGAAATATGAGCTGCAGTTTAAGTTTCTAACTAGCAGAAGAGCCAGATTCTGGAACAAGCATAGTCATGGAATAAGAACAACTAACAGGTGTTACTGTGGAGCACTATCTGTTTATTAGAGGAATGGTGCACTTTCCTGTGGCTGAAGCTGATGGCGTGACCCAAAAGTCTTATGGAGAATCTTCATAATTTTTTGCTTGATCCTAAGTTATTCCTCTTTGATTAGTGCTTGAATGGCAGTGTTGTAAGGAGTGTGTAGAAATTGTATCAGATTTTATTTTTGATTGCGATTAAATTGGTAATGCCTTAAAGTATTTTCACTGTAGTAGGTCAAATCTTCATGCTGTGGGGAAAACTACCCTTTCTGGAAAGCCACAAAATTTAACAAATCCTTATAGTTTTGGAAGTGAAGGCATTAAAGCTGCATTAAAGGTCATCTGTCATTACCCTGCTGAAAGACTAGTAAGTCAGTGTGCAGAGCTAGAAGCTGCTTTACAGTGCCATCAGGTGTTTTAAATTTTGTGGTTATAATTTATCTTTCTAGAACATTCATTTTCCCACCAATTAATAGTACAAATGGCATACTTATTCCATTTAATGCATTTAGATGGATCAGAGGTTTTTACTTTCCAATAAAAAAAATATTTCACATTCCCAGTTTAACTTGTGTTTATAACTTGCTTAAAAATACCTTTGTTAAAGGCCCTTCTCTGCTTCCATCTCTGAGTACCCAAGGACAGAAGATAACACGAAACCAGAATAATTTTCTATGCATGAAAAAACACTCTTAACTTATACACAGACAAAATCTTGTTGATAAACTTGTCAACATATTCATGGTCTAATCAGAATGACAGTATTCAAAAAGGACCCTTTCGTAAGTATTTCCCATTAATAACAATAGAATGCAGCAGTGTATGAAAGTAAATACACTGCATGGAAATTCATGTGGATGTCAACCAGTGTTTTATGTTCTCTGATCAAGTGGTATCTTTGAAATCCTCTAAAATCTGCTGTAATACTTCTATTTCAGAAGAAAACCAATTGTCTCCCTGGCAGGATTAAGCCCATGACAGTTCCCTCCTTACCTCTTTTTTCTCTGGATGTGTGTGTCACCATAAGTTTGTATATGTAAGGTTTTTAAAGCCCAGGAATGCCAAAACTTCTCTCCTTTTCTTTTTCTGTCAAAGTAAGGTAGATTCAAACTTTGGAAAGTGGATTGCCATAAAATAGATATCTGAATAGTTGCAACTGAAATATAAGTTCTGACTGAAACAAAAAATTACACCAAAGGGGCTTTTAAATGATTATTTATGTGCTAATTGGGTAAAATTCTTTTTCATGCCCTAACGTTTGTGCAGCTGTGTTTGTAATATATCTTGAAAAGTTCGAGATGCATTACTTTAGATGCTATGCTCCTTGTGGTTTTAGGAGAACCTCTCTAGAAAGAAGGGCTTTTGTACAGGGAACTTGCTATCCTCATTACTCACAGGAAGGATGGTGATGGTTTTCTCAATGTTTGTCTCAAAAAAAAANGTCAGAAACAATGTATTCCAAATTGTAGCATTGAAGGCTTTTGTCCAGGACTAATTTCTCAGGTTAGGGACGTTCTGCCAGGGAAAAAAAAAAAAAAAAAAAAAAAAAATCATAGAACCCTTAATCTCAAAGTTTGCATCCTGCTTTGACACAGTAACCATTTTCCACATAAAGCACTTATTTTCTATGACTTCTGGAGCTAGGACAATTCTTGAATTGTGAAAAACTCTCTGTACGTGTAGCAATGCACTGTAGTCCAGATAAATGAGTGGCACTCTTGGTCAGATCTTCCAAATGAAATGCATAAACTCTGGGGTTTATTTATGCTCTTCTACTCTATATGGAATGCAGGTTGATGCATTCTGACATTTTCACACATCTCTCATCTACCATCTTTATCTGACTGCATGTTTTATAAGTAATCTGACCTGTGTGCAGCTGTCTTGAAGTTTTTGGCATATAGGTCACGTAACATTTCCTTAGTGAATAGTTAAATCAAATGACTGTTTCTTAGAGTCATCTAAGTAAGGAGAAATGCCTTACTGGATCACAGGAGCTCTGTGGCTCCAGCCCTTCCCACAGGAGACACCCTACAGTGAGTGCACAGGGGCCAAGACATTTGCTGTGGTGCATTCTCCTTACAGTCCCCCACACCTGCAGTTGTTATATTTGGATATTGGTGTGCAGCCTACCAGTATTTGTTGGATATTATCCACTTACAGACCTATTGTCCATGAATTTGTATAATCCCTTTCTGAACCTATGGGTACACTCTGACCTTATCTCCTGTGGTGGCAAGCTCAGGGATTGTATTGCCCACTAAGTACTTTATCTATTTTGTATTACGTGTTCATTTAGTGCCTCCTAATGGCCTGAAAATTGCAGGATTTTTATGAACAAAATTTCTACATTCATTTTCCACAGTTTTCTCATAATTTTGGGAGTCCTGATTGTATTCCCCCTTGATCTTCTGTCCAGATTGATAAATCCTAGACACTTTGGTCTCTGCTTATAAGTCAACTGCTGCAAACTGTTGATCACTTCAGCTGCTCTCTCTCTACATCCTCTAATTCTACTATTTATTTTTCAAGGTGCAAAGACCAGAACCCATATAATTTCTCATGTTGAGTTAAAATCTGATATTGCTCATTTCCCTAAGGCTGTAAGGCTCCTCTGTTGGGCTTAATAGCATCTCATCTTTGGTGCTTAAAGGTAATGGTAAAATCACTGAGTTACAATTCTCTAAGAAAATGGACAGTGCAGTAGAAGGATTAAAAGTAAGTAGCATAGGTGCTGACAAAATAAAACCAGAGAGCTAAATATATAGTTGCTTAGGCTTCTCAGAACGAATCGAGTTTGACTGGATATGGAACTAAATTATCTGAACATGATAAAATAGGTGAGTGGAATCTACACATGTAAAAATGGCGGGTTTGATAAAACTGCCTATAACTTTAAAACTTATTTTTGAATTAACACAAGTCGATTGTATCTTGATGAGAAAGCTGCAGCCATCTATATGAAACATGGAAAAAACTGGATTATTTTTCATGGCTTGATAAGGCAATTGCAGACTAGCTCATAAAATGACTTCTAGTGCCATAATCCTATGACATGAAAAGGTGATAAAGAATGTAGCAGTTTTGAATGTGACCTCATCATTACCTGTGGCTTCTGTATTGGTGATTTAGAACAAAGCATGTTAGGGCGGATGCATTCCACTGGTTTCACCCATGTGGAGTAGTCAGCCCTTCCTTCTACTGTCTTCCTGTGCAATTTAAAAAACTTGAAAACAATCCTAGCTTCTCCTCATGATTGGTACTGCAGGTTGTGATTATGAATTTCCTGGCTGAAAATTTCCTTCTGAGCTAAGAAGCTGACTCTGCTCTTTAACTCCAATAAAACTACTTTAATCCAAAAGCTCTAAATCTGATCTGTAGCATTCTGAGTTACCTAAGCTCAAAAGACAGCCTTACTGAGTCTTTACCTTTTTGGGGTGGTTTGGTTTTTTCCCCCCCGTCTTGTTGTTGGTCTTGTCAAATATTGTTGCTAAACTGGTCATTCTTTTCTAAGCTTCAGTTTCTCTTTCTCTCCTTCTCTTCCTCTCTCTCTCATCAGACCCAAGCTCCCAATGCCTAGAGATTATAACAGTTCATATTTTTCCACTTTTTTCTCATTTTCTCATACTTAACTTTCTCCTTTCCCTAACCTTTTCTCCTGATATAGGTGGTGTTCTCTTATTTTGGAATGGTCTTGCAAAACAATATGAGGAAACATAGCTTTATCTTCAGTTTGGCAGGTGCTGGTCTTTTTCACGTACTTAAGAACAGTTGGGTAAAAAATTAGGTACAAGTGAAAGGGAACCCACCGTCTGTAAGGTATGCTGAGTTAACTGCCTTTGTCAGTCCTCAGGCTCTGCCGTAAGAGGAACTTCATGGTGCAGCTACAGGTATAGAAGTGAAGGCCAAGTTAAGTCAGGCACTTAACTTGCACAGGTGTGTAAGAGCACCTGCAGAAGTAGTTACCTTAGAGTGACAGACATATGAGAGGTACATGTCACTACAGGTGACATGGTAGTCTGTGAGGAATGCAGGTACCTTTCTGTTTGACTGATGTAATCCACCTCTGGTTGCCAAACTGATTGTAGCAACATAGAGAGTGCCCTCCCTGGGCAAGTGCTGAAGGCTGTGCCCATGGCTGACACAGGGTCATCATCCTGGAAGGAAGTTTGAGGCTAGAAGGAAGCAGAGGCCCTGTGGCTGTGTAGTGGGGCCACGGACGAAGCAAGATGTTCTACTGGAAGGGAGGAGCAAACCTAGCTGTGATTTTTGGTTTTGCTTAAGAGAAGGAAAAAGTAATCTTGGGCATACACTGGAGGTAATAGAGGCAGAATGGGAAAGGCTGCCTAATAGCTGTGACTTGTTTCCTTTCATTATTTTAAAGACAGAGCAGTGTTTGGTTTACAGCTGTGCCTTGCACTGATGAACCTATGCGGGCAGCTTCTCTGCCCTATCTCCTTCAGGTTTCAGGTATCATCTCCTCTGCTGACATATACTTTGTTCCTTCCTTCTCCCATGACTTGTTTGTCTTCAAAGCCACAGGTAAACCGATTATATTTCTCTAGCCAAGCCTAAAAAGTGGAAAACGAATGAGCATATTCTGCCTCTATAGAGAAGGAATGAAGGGAAATAAAGAAATAAATAACAAATATGGAACAAAAATGTAGGTTTTCCTTTCTCCATATTTTCCTATTCATTCTTTGGCATGTAGGAATAACTCATTGCTCATTTCCACCACTAATAAATTCTGATGGCACTTTGAAGTCAAGACCACAAATCCCATAGTTCCCCAGGGCATTTCCCAGGAGTACAAAGGAAGAGCTCTTAGATTTTGTGAAGGCTGTGTCCCAAGGGAAGTTGTGCAGAGGTAGGACTCTTCAGTCTTGCCTCTTTGTTCTGCAGTAAGTGTAAGATAATGCCCTTGGCTGATAAAATTGAGGTGAGCTGAGCTAAAACTTCAAAAAAATCTCTGCTGCCTTTCCACCTCTCTGACACCATAGCAAGGTATGTGTTTCACTGCAAGCTATTGTTAGTCTTTACTGCACCCCTATCTTACAATGTGAGGCTGGAGAGACAACTGGTATTTCTGATTCTATGTTCTAAGTACTGAAATATAGAATATAGGGCTGCTCATATATCTACTGGTTGAAAACCTTGATGCTGTGATGGTAGGCTAGTGCCCGTCAAACACATTCCTGCAAAGCTTTGTCCTGGAGTAAGAGTAGTGCTGTGCAGCAGCTGGAATTAAGTTCTCTCTGATTTACTCATGTGGGCTGTGTGATCTGATACAGAGCTATAATCTGCGTAAGGACAGAGATTATTAATAGTAATATACTTATCTAGTTCTCTTTCTGTTACTGCCAAAACATTATTTATATCAGTAATTCTCACTTCCAAGTTGTATGAGGAAATGTTTCCTTTTCTTAGTTGTAAACTAACCTAAATGAAACCGGGCTCTAAACGTGTGTACATAACTCTTGACCTTGCATTCTGAGAAGTGGAGCAGGTCCTCTTTTTACTTCAAAAGATCTTCACTTGATTAAGAAGTTTTCATTGCCTAAGTTCTGCCAGTCACATCACATATAGCACAAATAAACACACCAGCTGATGAATGAAGGACTAGTTACAAAGTTGGGAGGTGGGGGTGGGTTGTCACCTACATCTGCACAGGAGAATTACGATTTATTCTTGCTTTGTTTTTCTGTGTAGTATGTTTCTTGCAGCCAAGCTAAACTTCTGCATTTAAACACATAAATTGTACATATGCATAATTTTAAGTACAAGGATAATCCCATTGTTTACTTAATTGTAAGATTTGTAAGAGTTAATTTGTAAGACTTTGCTGAGTCAAAGCTTTAATTGCATAAATTTTTTTAAATCTTGCAACACTTCAAACAATGATCCAGGCACAGGATCTTTGCATTGGCCTCCTAATGTATCAGGACCAACATTTGAAAATATTATTTTGCTTAACAGATTTGAAAATTAATTAAATTAAAAGTAGCTGTGAATTGTTTTCAACAGATGTCTAACATTTCAAATTAGGGTAAGCATCATTATTGTCCCTTTACACCTAAGGAAAAGGTAATGTGTAGAAGTTAAATGCTTGCAAGAGTATTACAACTAAGGAAACTTAGGGAAGTCTTGTTAGTTCATCCTCTGAATCCAGGCCAGAGCCATAGCTAGAGGTCCAGAGTGCTTTGAAATTCTGGCTAAATATACTTCCATATTTTTCATAATTCTTACTCCTCAATCAAATTTGATATAAGAATTAGAGGCTCATCTTGAAGCTTATGAATGTCTTGTCTTGAGTTTGCAGGGGCTAAGAGTGAGCCTTCAGTTCCCAGAAGTCATCTGTCACTTACTGTGTTTTCCTTGTATCAGGTGTGTTCTATTTCCCAAGCCTATTTCTATGGATTTATAAAAGAGAAATAATTATACTATTTAACAGTTTGATTAGAGGGAGGTTAAGCCAGGAGGGTGTAATTTATTTAGTACTGCCTCTTTTTAGTCAGTCATTGATTTTTTTTCTGGTTATCTGGAAGCATAACTGTTTCTTCATTTATCACTAGTTTAAATATTTAGAGGGAAAAAACAGACTAGCAGTGAAACCAAAAATTAACAACATGTCTAATTTAACAAAAACTGTTTATTAATGGAAACAAAAAATATAGAAATGTTTGTTGGCCCTACATGTGTTTGAATCATTCAGTTGAAAGGATTTGAAAGCCAGGCTTGTATTCTTGTATTGAGACACAGTAGTGACAGAAAATGATTGCACTTCATTTAGGTATTTCTTCAAGTTACCCAAAGGCGTAATATTTGCAACCCCTGCTTAAATACCTGATGAAATTAACTTCATTCTAAGGAAGCTATTTTGTGTTGTTATAGCACTGTATGTCTTCACGTTTGACAAGTACCAGCATTTAACCTTTTAATTGAAAATTACTTTGGGAATTCTGCCAGAAACTGCAGACTACAAACACTAACCCCCATCCTTGCCTCATGTAACACAATAGGTACAAAGTCAGAGGTCCTTGACGGGCACACTCTGGGGCTGTGTGGGTGGGAAGTTCTGTGCCCTTCCAGAATTAACTTCCTTCTGCTACAAAGCCTGGTTATACAATTTAAGGATTGTTTCAGTATTTTTCTATGCAGATAAGTACAGAAGATAAACAGATATTCCCCCTTACAGAAGTGCTTTTAGTGGGTATTGTTTAAGGTATGAGCAGTGCTTCAAGGGGATGAAAAGTGTATTATTTTATGATGTGTGGATTTTTATACGGGGCTATGGCAGGAAGGGAGTCAGGGAGGAGAAGTATTCCTTTACGTCTTCCAAAATAATTGGAGTTGGAAGCTGCAAGAAGGCTTGGAATTAGTGAAAATATCCAGTAGTACTGGCCCTGCACAGCTCAGGTCATGCAGCCACAGTAGTTCCTAGGAGAGGATGAGTGCAGCTCCAGACCATGCCAGAAGGACTGTAAGATTCTAAGTTCAAAGCTGCTCACTCACTGTGTTTTGTGAGCTCTTTCAGATACAGGTCGATTTATGAGACCACATGCATGAGTGCTGAAAAAGCCTTAGTGTGAGAATGTGAGCCATGGTTTGGTCAAACCAGAATGCTTCCCAACTGCTCCCATGTAAATTCACTTGAGCAAGTGTGCAGTGGTGTAAACCTTTTCCAGAAGGGAGACTCAAGAGAAATGAGGAATTGCAGCTACACTGTTCTGCAGCCTGGTAGTGGGGCTGCAGCTTTAGGTGACTTTTGTTGGTTACTTGTCTTTTCCTGGCCAAGTTTCACAGAGTCCCATAGATTTTGGGTCATTATATATAAAGGTTGGAATTTTAGTTTCTAAATACAGTTAAATCCAGCATAGTATTTAACTGGAAATATAAAACATTAAAAAAAACCCAACTTGTCAAGTAAGGAAGAATTTGGTCTGTTAATAAACTGAGCATGCGTAATCCCTGAGGATGGGAAGTAATAAGTGATGTTGTGTAAAAGTAGGGGTTAAACTATGATTATAGGAATAGGAGGGAATGCACAAAACTTGGTTCATTGAGTGTGTGCTGCAGAAATACACATGACAAACTAAAGGAACATAGAGCCTCTGGAACTCGATCTGGAAATAACGTGTAGTTACTGTTACCTGCAGAGGCCTGTTTTGTGCACATCATATGCAGGTAAATTTTCTGAAAGGATCTGCTTATATAAACATTTTGTTGTGCAAGTAACTTTCGTTGATGCTGCATCCTCAGTCAGATCATTCATGTGAGGAAGCAGAATGAGGCCACAAGCTAGGGCCATTCCGCTTCTCTTCTTAAATCTTTGTGTGTTGGTCTTGTGGCCAAAATGAAAATGCAGTGCTTCCCACCACCCTAGCTTTATTGCAAATTTTGGTTTTGTGAAAGGTCAGCACATGCATGTGTCTTGTAACATTACACATTGCCTTATTCAAAAATTCACATGCACAGAAGAACTGACAAAACAGTTTATTTTGGAAAATGAGTAAATCCAAATGATGGATACCATGTGTCAAAATAATCCTTAGTGCACGTGCTTGCATTTTCACATGGACGTTTTTGAAAATTATACTGTGGAAACTAGAGAATCAGTTTGCCAGGGAGCAAGTTTAAGCCACTTTTCAATACTGACTGCAAGATGTGGTCTCTTTTACTAAACATAGAGGCCAAAGCATTTCCATCTTTACTTTAGGCCTTTGCTATTGGTGTCCAGAGATGCCAGAGAAGATCTAATGGACCGGTTAGTTCAGTTACATAGAGGAGGATTAAGACTTAAATTTCATACTAAAGATGTGAGAATGCCTGAATGGCCTTTAGGATTCATTTCACATCCCTAGAACACTTTAAAAACTTGGTTCTTAGTTGAAGCTGGTTCAATTTTGGAGCTGGTGGAGAGAGATGAGCATCTTCAGAAGTAATTTGTTTGATGTTCATCCATTCCAAAAGGGAAGAGGTGATGAAGGATGTCATATATAGCACTGCTTAAAGAAGGGAATAGTCTATCTGCTTGCTTTAAAGCCTCAGGTAAATCTCGTGTGAAGCAATTACCTTTACCTTGGTCACATGTGAATGGAGGATGATCTTGGGAATGTTAAGGCTGTGCTGCTCTGTTTGATTGAATTTCACCAATGCTTTAAGGA
>VZTE01003320.1:1831694-1936569 GCA_013397775.1 Eulacestoma nigropectus | reverse complement strand
GTGTCTGAGTTTTTCTCTTCCCCCCCCCCCCCCCAATAGTCCAAATATGAAAGTGCATGTAATGTCTTTGCTGAACCTGTCCAGGGTAGATACATAGCAAATCTTGAACTGGAAGATGCTGCAGAGCTCCTGGGACACTGAGTTTCAGGACACTGAAGTAACCAATAAGGTCCTTTCCTGGGAATCTAGAAGGACACGGACTTGTTTTGGTTACTTAAGTGTTTTGAATATAGTTAGTGGAACATTTCTGCAGATACATTGCCAAGTACTTTGAAGTAGCAGCAGTTTGCTTCACCTGCACAATATTCTACATGTGAGAATATGTATGGAAGAGAGGTTAAAATCTCTTTGGTTAAAAGGTCTAAGCCTGCTTTTATTTTGGTTCTGATTAATATTTGCTCAGTGAGCTGGGAATGGAAAATCCACTTCTGAAAACATCGTGTTAGTGTCATGCTGACAACCAAAATCTCTTTTGTGGAGACTAAAAATTGCTCAAACATTTAAAAAGTTGGTAGAGTTGCGTTTTCAGTCCTCTTCCTAAAGTAGAAACAGACTTACTACTGTCAGTCTGCACTGTTGCCATGAGAACAAGGCATTGCCTGCCATTTTCCCTCTTATATATGTTTTAAAAAGATGCTAGGACTGTAAAATAAATTACTGTTTTGTAATTTAGCTTTAAGCAAAAGGAATATTTCAATGGTGACAGTTCTGGAAATGCTTTAACTTTTAAATGCTGACACCAAATAATAAGTAAAGCCTTGTGATTAATGTTTCCAGAAGGGCCTATTAACATTATCCTACATCTGTTCATGATATAATCTCTAAATGAAAAACACTCACTTAAAAAAAAAAAAAAGAAACTCTAAAGAAGTATATGTTTATGTAGCATTTCAGTGCAGACTTAACTCTAATGTGTGGACGTCCTTGGTAAGACTTAACCAACTAATTTTTCATCTGATCATTATTTAGTCAAAACTCTATGGTACTCCTGAGGTTGCTTAAATTTCATTGACAACATGTCACTTCATTTGCTGAAAAATGTGGTCATTTTAAATTATACTACACGAAAGAGCTTTTTTATTACTTACAGTAAAATTAGCCATCATATTTGATGAAAATACTTAATAATAGATGAGGCATAAAGTTCTATGAAGCATCATTCCATAATTAGCTCTTGCTGATTTAAATATTTGAGGTTGTATAGAAAGGCTGTTTTTTGTTACTAGGAAGACTTTGCAGTAGTCCATCCATCTTTTAGGAAACGTTTAGGAGTACTGAAGCAGAATTTGTAGAACATACAGCAGTAACTCATTCACAAAATAATTACCTATATTGGTTGGGCATAATTTGCCCATATAAGACAAAACCCTAAACTATGTCACCAAGACAGTTGTATTAATTTTAATCTATATGCCTCAATCTCAAATTTATTTACTTAATAAATTAAAATTTATGGAATTCATGTGCTCTATGAAAATGTAGGCTGAAAAGTTACCCTTTTTTTATGAGTGATGCTTTTACTGGTATTAAACTACAGTTTTTTCCATGCCAAATATTTTCTAAAATGTATAAATTGGCATTTCTGGTAGCTTTTTTTAGATACCTGTTGAGCAGTCATTTTGATCTCTGTTGAGTGCTAGTTGCCATGAAAAACTAACTCTGAGTTTTCCAGTTTCCTTGCTTTAGCTGGCATAAGAAATCAGTGATAACCTAACAGTTACAGGCAGTATTTATACAGGCCACTTTATGATGCGTTTTTTAATTGATGCTGTTTCCTGCTACCATTCTTAAGTTCCGACAAGCAGCTCTGTTGGGTTTGGGTACTGAAGTGAGGTGCAAAGTGTGGGCCGTGGAATGCAGGGTGTACCTTGCTTGGGTCTTATGCAGATTTAACACGTCATGTGGTGGAGCTGACACACTGTCACAGGTGCTATGAGTGCCATCCATGAAAGAAATGCATGTATCTCCCAAATGAACAGCAGAAAAGGAGCAGAAGGTTGATTAGGAATCTCAAAAGCCTGATCCAAGTGTTTGAAGTTAATGCCTTTTTGCTCTGCTTTGGTGGCCATCCTTCAGGCTAATCTCTGCTAGAAAAAAAGCAAGTTCCCTTTAAAATAAATTGAATTGAAGGCTGTTCCATAATTTATCTTGGAACACCACTGTTCTAATCTCTACAGATAGATCAAGATGTATTCTAAGTTATTTTTAACAAACAAAATCCAGACAACTCTGGACACAAGACTGTCTGACATATGTAACCTGCCTGAAATTACTTTTATGACATGGACAGTATTTTAATTATGAAATATAAACTTCTAATCAGTAAATAATCTGTTTAACCAACTGCTTAGAAGAAATTCAAGATTTTACAATTGATATCTTTTTACACATATACACACACAACTTGCATATATATGTTGTATGCATGCAGTTCAATTAGAACTGATGAGATTACTTGTCTTTCAAGGAAAGTATATGTAATACACTTAATCTATGTCAAAAAGAAAAGTTAAAACACCTTTGGGATTTACTCATAATTTTCACATAACTTCTACCTCAGTTACTGGATTAGAACAAAAAGAGGATATTGCCATTCAGGGATTTTTTTTTATATATATGCATGAAACTGTATAGAAGAAAACCTTCAGGTTATTTCACTCTGGTTACAAAGTAGCACGTCACATACGTCACTTGAGTTTTGTGGGAAGAATTGAGCATCTCTGATTACTGGGCATCACATTCAAGGTATTTGGTTGGTCATCCCTAGACCTGTTTTCCGTATGTTCTGACCACACCATTTGCCATGCAGTGTGGCTCAGATTGTCACCTTCTAAGCTGTAGCTCTGGAAGTTTGGACTGTTTTCCTTGCTTCAGTCACCTGTTCTATTTAGAAAAAAACTTGATGATCTCAGAGGAGCTAATACAGACTTTTCTGTATTTTTCTGTAACAATGAAAATGAGCCAGAGCAAGAAAGAATTTTAACAAAATAAATCTTTATGACTGCCTCTCCTGGCACAAAGGTGTAATTTGTCATTTTTGTGTTCAGCCCTTCAGTATATTTGTTTCTACACATTTTTTTGTATTAGAGGCTTGTCTACTATGTCAGATTGTAATGTGTCATATTTTGCAGTTATGTTTTCTTGTATTTTCTTGTATGGGGTTGTATAACACCTTTCTTCCTAGCACAAGTGTTTGGGTATAACTGACTCCTTCCCATTGTCTAATTATTCTGTTTTGACTTTTTTTTTCTGTGAGCTCTGATAATGTGTGTATGACATTTACCTTACAGAAGTGGCCCTTTTCATTGCTCTTGATGTTGTCATGTTAAACCTGTTTCTGAAACCAGTTTGTCACTTAAGTACAGACAAAAACATCGTTTAACACGTGCAACGCAAACAACTGCCAAACTTCAGACTTGAATGTTCATGTCAGACTTGCTAGCCAGTAGTACTGAAACAGCTGTGTGTGCGAGGCTTCTTTATACCCCTGATTATTGAATGAACTTGGAAACAGTGAGCAAGGGGAAGGGGGACTCCAGTGAATATATACAGCAAGATTTCTGGCTTGGTGGTTATAAAAATGATTCTAACAATCATTTTTCAGGGTCTCTCAACCTGCTGAGGGCCTCATAAGTTCATTATCAACAGGATTTGTCTGAAGGCCTTTCATGGAAAAGAGGAACATCCCTGATGAGTAACAGAAATTGTGATTATCATGTTTTCCTACAAAATATTTCTACAGCCAAGGTGGAAAGAATGTTGTTGAGGTATTTTTAGACTTAATGCTACATATATTGCTTAAAGTTCAGAGGGACTTAAAACAATTGTTGCAGAGGAAATTCAGATTTTCTCCTCCACCCCAATCAGCTTAAGCGAAACTATTAAGATATTTTTAAAAGACATTCATTCATAGCTCTTTCTGCCCGTCTGGAGACAATGAAGACTTTAAAGTTGTAAAGTGTAAAGAGGGGTTTTTTTTAATAGAGAGGATCTAGAACAGCATTTGTAAAAGCCAAATATAGAGAACAGAAAATCTTTCAGGCAGGCTCTGAGCAAATATTCTGGAGCTGAAAAAAGTCTGCTTTCCAGCCTGGGTAGGGTCTTGTTCTCTCATGTCTTATGCTTAATCTCTCTGCATGGATTCCCTGAATACTGGTACAGGTGTAGGTTTTCATTGATATAAACAAGAACAGAATTCGGCTTTTCACTCTGGTTTAATCAGTGGAAACCCTGAACTCTGTTACTAGTGTTTAGAAGAATTGCTTGAGGTTGACTTTAGAATAATAAAAGTAAGTAGAGTTTGATCCAAAATGTGGTAACTGGATTGTACTTCTGTGATGTGGATGAAAGGCCAATAAGGGTTAAGAAGATAGAAGTCCCAAATTCTCCTTCATTTTACCTCAGATAAATCTGAGCCCAGGCCTCCAGAGGTGAAAGGCTAGCACATTAACTAGGACCTTAAATGTGTGCTTCAGCACACAAACCTGCAGTATCTTTTGAAATCTATGCAGGTTTCTCCTGCCTGCTGTGCGTAATTTCAGAATATGCTGTCACCATTAAAGAAAAAAAACAAGTTTGCTCTTTCATCTGTGCACCCCACGGCACCGATTGGGGGAATCAGTCCCCAGGCTCCCCTAAAATTTGTGATCTTTGGCTCCTGCTGTAAATTGATTCCGTGCTGTGCCTCCTGACATGTGAACTGGGTAAAATCCATTTTGAAGTCTTTTAAAACCTGGCATTAACCCTGTGGCATCCTCTTAAGTGCTGATGTTTTCTCATTATATTATTTACTGGGAAGAGCTTGCTTTTAAAACTCTAGAAGCATTGCAAGCTAACTTGTTAAAATCTCAGTATTAAATGCTATAGTGTGCTTTGAATTTCTCCTGAGACCTGATGTTGGGAAAAGTGAGTTCAATTAGTCATGAGTGAGGTGAGTGCCTCACTACTGTGCAAATTGCTTTGGGACCATTTGGCCCATGTCTACTCATGATCCTCCCCCCCCATAAATGCAGATGTGTAAAGTAGTCAATATTTTGTTTAAGCTTATCTTGGACTGATTATCTGAAACACTCAAAAATTTTTTTTTTGCTTCAGTGCCATGTAATAAAAAGACTATTAAATTTTTCAGATTTTTCCCTCTCTTCTTTTATGGGGAAAGTAATAATGTCTTTTGTACACATACGTATTTCTCTTTACATCTATGCTGTATGACTTGGTTCACTGCCCATTGAAAAGAAGTGGCCTTTGGGATTAAAACATAGTAATGTTTTACTCAAGAGTTTGGGACAGGAAGTCAAAGTGAATAAGTATTTGAAAACTTTAGGGATTTTTAAGTAGCCAGAACTTAGTTCCAAAGAGAACACAGCTTTGGACAAAATAGCAAAACCAATACAAATTCTTTAATGATAGAAAGGAGCTGCAACCCCAGTGTTAGATCTTAAAACAACAGTATTAGTGGTGGAGTACCCGTGCACTATAAAATCATAATAAAAGGGATTTATTTGAACTGATGGTCTTGAATGCTGGTAGATGCTGCTTGCTTTTGTGCAGAGGACTAATGGTGAAAATGGCCTCTCTGTTCTTGAAGCACTCGCTTTGGTTCTGTTTTTAAACGAAGACCTGAGCTTCCCTTCGAGGAAGCCATGCTCAAACCGACTGGACCCTCACCAGAGGAAGATTTTGAGAACTTCCTTAAGTTACACATTTTCTTCTCCCATCTCCACGCTGATGTTTATGTAGATGTCTGGCATACAGTTTAGTTGGTAGCAACTGATAAGGCATAATACTGTTTGTTGTTGTATGCTAAAAGGGAGGTGAAACTATATTTCACTTTTTCTTTGAGTAAAAGGCTGGTAATACAGGACTTGTCAAGACCCTTTCCTGTGTTTGATAGCTTTATCACAGCCCCAGCTCGAAAGGTTAAATGTTTTGGATTACACAGAATGTACATTATATGGAGGGCTTACTATAAATCAACAAGGCAGGTATGTTAAACACAGAAAAATATCTACAGCTGTTCTCTTACTCATCCTGCTTGTTATTTAACGCCGTCTCTACCCAAAGGAATATTTTTAGTTGTACTGTCAACAGTTTCAAAACAAAGAAGCAACTACAACTGGCAAATGAGGAACCCAGCTGGTGCTGTGTTTAGGCTCCCAATGAATATACTCTAATCCTGACACCTGCAAGCTATTTAATCAGGATTTACAATTGAACATGAAGGATGAGAGGTCCAGAGGGCTGTGTTCTTGGTGTTTTGATTGCAAATGATGGAGAAAAACTTTGTTATCGGATGTTGTAGTTATTTGAAGTTTGGTGCCCTCTAACCCATGGGGGACCAAGAATCATTTATCACTTCACAGCAAAAGCCAAAAAAAGCCACTATGGCTTACACACTAGCATTCTGCTTTAGCTTTTCCTGTATTCCAGTGTAAACACACCTTGGATTTACGAACAATGAAAAACAATTTCCAGCAGGCACATGGAAAGGAGAGGTTATAAGGAAATTATGCATTATCCATCCCATGTCAAACTGGAAAGATCCCTTTATTTTCCTTAGCACCCATAATGTACATAATGATGAAATGTATCATAAAAATGAGCAGAAAGAATGTGAAGAAAATTGAGTAAAACAAGTTATGGTTTGGGTTTATTGTTTTTTAAGAAAAGACCTTTTTCCACAGTGTGATTTTGGATCTCAGAGTCCCACTGTCAAGGGTGAATGACTGCCTTAAAGGTCTTCATTACTCCTTCTAAAACCCTCTCTTTCCATGAAAACATGACATAACATTAAGAAATTTAAAATTTCACTATACTATCTTGTAACAAGCTCAGATGTGCCATTATGTGGCTATGCCTGTTTATTTTATTTATATACTGAATATTTCTAAGTACTTGTAGCTGAGTTCATGACAAACATCATTCTGGCAGTAGCATTAGTGTGTGTATGTGGGGGGCAGTTTGCTTTTCTCTTTCTGTGTTGTACTGTCAACAGATTAGTTCTGAACAAGCAGGGTGTGGTGTAATTGACACCCTACAAAAAGTGGTTAATCAGCTGTCTGAAGTTGTTAGGTTACAATGCTGTTGCCTTTGGGTCTGATCAGATGATGTAATGCCTCTAAGTTATTTTTTGTTGATTGAGGCTATTGTGTAACTAAATATCCCGCAGAGGGTTTGTATGGTTACAGTCACAGAATAAGTCAGAATTTATTTCTAACTTGCTTATGCTGTTTTATTTTTTTCTTAATTTAAAAGGGGAGAAAAAGTATTTGTTACTTTTCAAGGGAAATAACTAATGAGGACAGTAAAGAAAAGGGCTCAAAGCAGTCATCATGGATTCTTTAATCAGCTGGAGGCAGACTGGAGCAGAGAGCTTTCCTCCAGAGCATCTTTTATTCTGGGCTGCTACAGGTAGTGCTGGTCAGGATAATCCAATAAAGGTTCTTTTGCTGTATGACCCCTCTCCAGCAGACCTGTCCTGCACTGCCCAGCAGGTGGTCATTTGGGCTTTCAAGTTTTACTTTACAGTATTGACTATACAGAGGAACTTAATCTAGGGTCTCTTTAAACTTCTAGTTATAACTGCAGGAACAAATACTTCGGCAGAGTGATAGCACTGCCCCTTTCTAGATCAGATGCTGTCATCCCTTGGCATGTGGATGGATGATATCACTTATACAGTACTAATGATACAGGATCTTCAGTACTTCTTGAACTGTTGCACTGAAAAGAAAACTGCTCCCTGAATTCTTCCTCAGCTTTATTTATGTCTTTAGGCTTTGCAATTTCTTTATTCCCACATTTCTTTGAACAAGAGGCTGTTTTCTCTAGAAGTAGTCTTCCTTCTCTCTCAACATATTCCCTCTAGTCCAGAAAATCAGATGTTGGTGGCATCAACCAAATATTTATTGTGGTGAACCCCCTCATTACAAGAAGTGCATCTTTCCTGAGGACCTACCAGCTTTGCAGACTTGCACGAGATTCTTCTCTTAAGGAATTACCAGCTGTTGCCAGACTCATGCCAGCTCAATTCTCTCTGGAGAATCCCCATTACAATCGCTCTGGTGTCCTTTGGTACCTACTACAACTGGACCTTGTCTGTCATATCCACTTCCTTCATTATGTACATTGCATGCACCCATTGTGCTTTTCTGTTGTTTCCACAATTTAATTGCTACCCCTAACTCTGTCAGATAAATACAATACTGTCAAGCAACTTCTGCAAATAACTTTTTCATGTGGAGTCATGCATGCCATTGTTTCTATGGATAAAGGAGACAATGCTCAGTTCTGTCTAGGGAACCATAATGTGAAGATACAATAAAGTCACACATTGTCTTCGGGCTGTAGCTTTGCAGGGTGAGCAGGTTACTGCCCAGAGGCTCTCTTCTGGTTCTTTTCCCACTCTCTAGAGATCTGCCACAGTAATTGTGTGCTCTATAGGCTGGCTGAGAAAACAATTATGCATATATTGTTAAAGAGTTTAATCTAATCTAGTCATTTAATGGGACTAGATTAGGAAGCAAGTAGTGGTGCAGTGATCTTGGATATGCTGTGAAGCAGCTGGTACCAGTAACCTGTTCACTTGAATCAGCTGCAGCCAGAACAAGACTGCTGACTTCTGTATCTCTTGGCACTGGAGTAATAGCACTCGTGCTGACTTTTTGCACCCTTGAACTCTCATCCTATTCATCATGTCTGTGAGATCAGATACAAAATGTCTTTCAAAGCCATTTGAGTAAAGAATAGCCTTCTTATTCCTAAAACTGCATTTCTACAGTTGCATTGCCTTGCTGGGAGCAGAAAGCAATGTTGTTTCCTACAGTTCTGCTTCTTTAAGGGGCTACATGAGGAATACTATTCATGCTAAGAAGATGTCACACAGGTCTGTGAAGATACGTGGAAAAAAAATGAATGGAGAAGGGAGAAAAGAGTGGTTAATCACATAGAAAGCATGGGGAAATACCTGAACTGCAGCACATCTGACAGATAAGGAACCTAAATGACACACACTTTACCAAGAAGTTAAAACTTTCTTGCTTCAAATATTTGCTTTAGACACTCCTTTTTGGTAAAATAGCAAATTTCTTGAGTCATCTTTTCTGTAGTTAAAATGGATGTTTAGTTTCACTGGCACTCTGCAGAAAAATATCAGTGAGGCAGTCAGACACCGCATCAATAGATTGACCTTCATGCTTGAAATCTTGTCTGTCCTTCCCAGCTGTATCATTCCATCTGATCAAGGGTATCACTTCATTCCAGGAGTGTTGTCTTGCTCACCACAGTTAACAGAAACATTTGAAATAATATCTGCTTTGATGGGGTTGTAAGATATTTCTTGCTGCCTGGAGTATTCCATTAGATACTACATACACTTCAAAAAAAGTACTTTGGGAGTAATTTGTGTTAGTTCTCGGGCAAACATATCAGAGAAACTGTGCCTGCTTACAAAGGCAAGCATTTATAAACTATCCTGTTTCCCAGGGGATCTGCTGTTAGGCTGCTGGAAGGCTTGATACAATGATCATTACCTCTGGGCTCAGGTTTGGAGATGTAAGGATTTTATGCTGTTGCTTTCTCAACACCTAGTTAGGTGGGGAAGTCTTTGCTGTTTGACTTAGTTAATGTGCTACAGTACTGCATAAAATGATAACATCTATTAAAGGCTCAGCAAAACACTGGGTTTATCAGTTGTGTTCTCCATTGTAATAACTTGGCTGCTTTGGTATGTAGATATACCTTTCCTTTTTGAATAACACTTTGGAAAATATTAATAGTGGTGATGAAATGTTTCACACCACATCCCGCTTAAAGGCATAACATCTGTTTTAATGTGGAGTTTCAGATTTAGCATTATGGACAGACATCAATTCATTTTTTTAGTTGCTCAAATATATTGACAAGTAAATTGACAAGTAAGGAATAAGCCCCATTCTGTTTGACTGAGGGTTGTTAGTTTCTGCCTGTTTCAGCATATGAAAATGAACTTGGCTTTCTCTTTTGAACTCTGTCTTTAGAAGTTCAGGGTGGGGAAGTACAGTGTTTATTCAAGAAAGCTGTGATTCTATGTACTTCAGCCAGATTATCACTTTGCAACATTGACAGGTAGTTAACAAAACAAATGGCTTAGACAGCAAGGCATGAGCTGGGTTCTGCAGTTTCTTCTTCACAGCCAGACCTGTCTAATGATAGAATCTGTTACTGTTGTGGAAGAGGGGCCTTTGTTCTTCAGGGTTTTTTTTTTCAAACATGAAATATAGATGGTACTTGAGGTATCAAGTGTTCAACTGGGTGACTTTTATTAAAGAGTTGAGGTCTTTTACTCACAAGTATTCCCTGTTGACAAGTGTCTCTCTGGACAGAATCTGTTCTGTTTTGTATATATTTGAGGAAGATTTTGAAAGATTAGATCCAAATTACTGATGAGAAAAGTAAGCCTAAGGAAACTGTTTTCTTGTGGCACATTAAAAAATATAAGGCAGAGTTGTTCCTAGACAAAAAACCTCATGACAGATCAAGCAGTGATGCTGGGATAATTCAAATGCTTGAAGTCTTATGAGGAGTACTTTTATGAAGGGATTGTAATGTTTAAGTATTACTCAACATACAATTTCTCTTGGCAATGACATAGCAATGCTCATGATCATGAGTTGTATAGAGCCACAATTGTCTTCATTTACTTCCTAATCCTAACAGGAAGTGAGATATCAGTATAGGTTACTTTGGGAGTAAAAATTTCTCAAGCAATATTCAAATTGCATGTGGGTACTACATACTTTCGTATTTCAGAAAGTAAATTGCATGAAGTAGCAGAAAGGATTGGGATGTTTGGGTCTAGCATTAGTCTGTTCTGGAAGCTCCCAAACCAGATGAAAATTGGTACCTCCTCAGAGACTGGGCAAATTGGTACCTCCTCAGAGACTAGGCAGCTGAATATGACACTGGCCAAACCATAAGCTGTTGCCTTCACAAAGTACCATACCCATACTCTAATTGCATTGCTAATGAAATAAAATAAACCCAGGCAGAACTTCCATTTGTTAGGTACAAGGTTATGATTCAGTCAACCAACAAATAGATACATTCATTATATGGGATACGTATTTGCATAGCCAATATAAAGTACAAGTGTTTTGGCTAGAGATTTTCCATCCTCAGACAACTGGATGTGTAAAGTGTAACTGTTAGGACAGGTGTGTGCATACGCACCTCTCTCGCTCTCTTCAGTCAGTTCCATGTAGGTATTTTCTCTGCATTAGAACAATACCAACAGGAAAAAGCATTTTCTACATTTTGTCCTCCCTGCTTTTCTCTTCCATTTTTTTTTTCCAAGGTGAGAAGAGAAAGGAAAGAGAGAAATAGGAGTATAAAACCCAAATGTCAGAATAATTTTTAATACAAATTTTAAATTAATTATTAAAAAGAAATTAACTATTTTCTTTGACACCAAAATAATTTTGAAAATTTCAAAATCCATTTGAAGCATTTTTTATGGTTTTTTTTTCAATCCAGTCTTTAACTGGTCTTCATAGATGTCCTTTAAAACCTTATTAAGCTCCAAGTGACTAGAATATCCAGTTATTCTATTTTCTCCTACCATTCCACATCAGATGGGATAACTCACAATCAGGCCTTCCAGAAATTATTATGGCTTTCTGTGCTTCAGATCTCGAGTGACTATTTCAAATTATCTTGCAGGGTCCTACTTTTTAGAAAATGTATAATGCACATTTCCTAAGAATCCTGTTTGGTTTTGTGATTAGGGTTGAAAACTTGACCTGAAGATAGGTTTTGATCAAAACATGAACTCCTCCTACTGGAGTTTTATTGATGTTACTTCTCAGTATATTTGAAATGCCTGAAGTTAATCCATACATTCCACTTACAAGCCATGTAAATTACAAAGGAAAACAATAATTTGATTCGAAGACCTTTTCCTTCTCATGATATTTTTGATTAAAGGTTATTGTGATTTAGCAGATCACTGGCAGATCCAAAGACAACACACTTTCCACAAGTACTGATACCTGTAAAACCTGCTTGTAGCACAAACATCCTGATACAGCCTCATTAATAGCATCGAGGTATTTTTGGAGACCGAATGATCTGAGCTGGATCATACAGAGACTGCAAAAGAAAAACAAAAGTTTCATAAAATGCACTTAGTATGTATGGATAGAATTTATGCAGGTGCAGGTATACAGGCAAAATTCAAACAAAGGGTAGGTAAACACTGCTGTTTTGCCTGTAGCAGGTTGGATTGCAGATGCCAGCTGCAGTTTACGTGGGTTTCTTTTTTTGTTAAAATTGCAATGGTAATAGATAACTTCTGCTACATCATGGAGCCAGTATTTTGATGGACAAATGAGGAAGAATCTCTGGTAGATTGCATCTCTACACTCCAAAAATACTTATGGATATGAAATAGCAAAGAGAAAAGAGTTGTACATGAGTATTTTCCAATGGTTAACTTGGATAAAATGGATATGAGGAAACCAGAAGAAGACCAAGTACATTCGGTTTGAACTTTTACTAAAATGCGGTTGGATGACATTTTGTGTGTTTGTTCATACGTTGCTTGACTACATTCTGGACTATCAATATGGAGTCAGTTTTTTTAAATTTTCATTATGACACCAGATGTAAAAAGCTGAAGAAAAATGTGAGCTAGTTTCCAAAATGGCTGGGCCTATATCTTTTAAGTAACTGTAGTCAATACAACTTGTCCTGTTTTGATATGATGCCTCGCAAATTAGTAGTATCTGATTACTGGGATTCAACAGATTTCTTTGAGTTTGGGGGATTTTTTAAAAATGTTTTTAAAGGATTATTTATTACCTGAGCTATTAGGACATGGGAAAAAACCCAGGGTGAGCAAGCTATTTGTTAATCATCTCAATAGCATGGGAATTTAAACAAATGTTACATATGCTTGCAAGCAAATGGTCAGTGTCTGAACCATGTGTTTCGCTAGTGAACTTCTGGGTCTCTGGTGATATTCTTTCATGTGCCTGCCGAGGACGTGACTGTGCCAGCATTTCTTCTAAAGATGTTAACTTAAAAGCAGCGTGATGCTAAAGAGAAGTTATCAGCACTGCAATTGAAACTATTCTTCATTATTCTAATGACATTAAAAAAATAACTTATTTCGTGAGAAGAAATGAAAGTGTTAGACCATATCGATCCACACCATGTACTTCATGGCATTGTTCCCACAGAACCTGAGTTTCACAGAAAGTGCTGCTCAGCTGCACCGTAGCTTTAAAGAGAACTCTTTGTGCTTCTGGTTTTGTATCCTGTATGAAATGAACACCAGCCTTTGAACTGTGGGAGTCAACTAAGGTTGGCTTTGTTGCGTTACTTCTTGTAATGCAATTAGAATGTGCAGTGCCATATCTCAGTGTGTCAAGGAAGGGCTGGAGAGTTGGCTTCTGAAACACTTTGCTCCCAGCTGTGAGCAATAGTAGCTGCAGTGCCAGCAGGAGAGCTTTTACAATGCAGTGATCAGCAGCAGTTTCTGTAATTCGTTTTTTGGTATATCTTCCCCTGTCATTGCAATGTTCCCCCAAGAAGATACAATCTGTCATAGCCAATAGCATGAACTGGAGCTCTATGAAAATTCCAGCCCAGTCTGAGAAAGCCTGTGCAATGCTCTGGGCCCCCAGCTAGCACTGAGCTGCTGGTTTTCTTCTCATGGTTTCCCTGCTGATGTGCCAGGCTGGTTTGATGCGAGCTGCTCTTGGCAAGTTTCTGCAGACTGCAGTCACACACTGCTGTTGTAAGGCAGGCATCTCATGGTTGGGACAGTATGGAGAGGAATCTAGAGTGATCTTGAAATCCAGCAGTGGCTGTGTGAATACCTATGTGCTCTTTGACCTCAAACATAGCTAATAAATGACCCTGCAAAACTGTTTGAAAGATTTATGTGAATAACAGGGTAGAGCGTCTTTCTACAGATAAAAATAATATTATCAGGTTTTATGTTAAAAATGCTTGGAAAAAAAATCTAAGTGCTTGATGCCAAAGAACAGTTACCAGAACTGTAACTGTGGTAAAGACTGGAAAGCAGGACCATGTCTATCACCAAAATGAGAAATGAAAATAGAAAATGGTATGACTGATATTTTGAATCAGTCTGAATCCTGGATTTCCCATTCCTTTCTGAAGAGCCTTTAGAATAGGGCAGGAGTAAAATTTGTGCATGTCTGTAAAAAGGGCTCTTGAAAACCTGCACACATACTAGAGAATGATAAGTCAAACCTCATTTCTCCTTGTAGGTTTTGTATTTTTTTCGGTGCATAGTCTAGGTGGAATATTACTAGTACCAAGTTCACAAGATAGCTGAAGAGCAGTGAACGAATACAATAAGATTTCCTACTGTGTTGTATAGAACTTCTCCCATAAGCTTCTTTTTTTCTGATGTTTATCCCACTTAAAGTAAATAGCATACCTGGAGGGCAGTGCTGAGATGACGTGTGCTTCGGTTGCTGGCTACACCAAACACAGCTGTTGGTGTTTGCAGACAACTTGGCCCCACACCTCTATTCAGCATGTAGTCTGGAGGTGATGGGAAACTGCTGAGATCCCTGCTGTGGAACAGAAGAAAAGAAGCATCTTCTTCTACACAGCTTTTATCTAAAAACAAGTTAATCAATATGCTAAACACTGAGAGCAAAATACACTCACTTAGACTGATGTTCTGAGGAGGTCTGGAAGGCACCGTTTGTCCACAGCAAAGCTTTGTCAAAGGAAAAATTATCTGTGGAAGGGATGGAAGGAATAAGAAGCCAAAAATGTATCTTTGCTTGAGGGGTAGGAGATACAAAATAGTGATAACTGCAGAAAAGCACATCCCCACTGACACTTTCAAATATCTCTACCACAGTTCAGTAAAATAAGCAGACAAGAATGGCTAGAGAAACTGTTCTTCATTTTTGCATTGAAGTGATTATAGGAATTATCCTGTTTTGGAACACAGTAAAATGAATCCAATAGTTCTACCAATTTTTTTTTTTCATAATACTTCTTCATCTGAATGGCTTAATAAATTTAGAAATTTGTGCAGTAGCTCTCATTTGGGGTAAAAGTGTTACTGTAAACTTTGCAGGGACTGTGTTTGCCACAAGTTACAGAATTGTGTCTAAAAGGAGAGAGTAGTAGAACAGTCAGAGCTGCTATTTTGCCAGCATGGATAATTTCCATCATTACAGACCAATTATTTCTTTCTCTGTCTTAATCTTTTATCTTCATAAGAATAAATTAATGCAAATTTTTACTCTAATCTGTTTAACTACTTAATAATCGTTCTCAAGATTGTCCATTTACACTGCACATGTAATACTTTCTGAGGTATGATTGATCCTTTTTTTATTCTCACTTTTGTTCCTGATGACCAATCCATTTTTTAAAATTCTTATTGAGCATTGAGTTGATAGAAACAGGTTTTGAAAAATAGTGACTGAGAGGCAATAACTATTATGGATGCTATTGACTAACATGCACAATTAAGGTTGGTTTTAATTTTTCTGCATTGCCTTGCACTTACCCACACTGAATTTCCCCTGTTATTTTGTTTCCTTATTCAATGTCAGGTCACAAATAGTTTTTACAGCTCTTCATAGTTATTTTTTATATTATTCAGGCTGAATTCCGCCATTCTCTGCATCATTTGGGAATAGGTTGAATGGTACTGGTCCCAGCTGTCTGGGATCAAATTCTGCTGCAACTTGTGGTGCAAAATGACCATTTAATATGTACTTTTTGCTTTCTCCCTTTTAAAGGAAAAGATCGTTTGTCTTTTTGCATGACAGCCAAGAGTCCTGAGGAGTATTTTCTAGTGCCTTGTGAAAAGTTCTTGGTTTGATTTCTATTTACAAGAGTCAGCTTGTTCTCCCTTCTATCATTTTTATCTGTCCATACCATTCTGTTGCCTCTTAGAGAGTCAAATCCCTTCCTCAGTATGAAGAAAGGCTTGTTAATCTGTAGTTATTCAGATTTATCCTCTACCTCTTTAAAGTTGACCAACAATACCACTTTAATCCTTGGTGAGATGTCTCTCCATCATGTACTCTCTTCTGAAGAGAATCTATGCAAGGGTGACTTTCAGGATAGGTAAACAAAGGGCAGGATGGAAGTAGTTAAATGTTGAAGCAGTTTGTCTGATCCTACTGGAAGATGATCTCTGGGGTTTCCTTTTCCTGTGGGATCCAGTGTGTTCAGTTGAGTTCCATATACTTAAAGCCAACCTAAATGCATTAGTGATTGTAGTAGCTCTTGAGGAGACTGTGCTCTTAATTTACTTCTATGTTCATTAGTTTGAGACTGCTTATTTATACTTGAGTTACATCTGTGCGCATCTGTATTATATATATTTGTATCATCAAATGAGGGTGTGTGAATTGGAGTTACTAGAGAAAGAGAAGTTAAGTGACAGTCAGAACTTCATACCTGGGACAAGAAACTGCCATTGTTTTTCTTCTGCTCCTGAGGTAACCCTTGTGATTATGGATTGGGTAGAAAATGATTTAATTTGCAGGACAAAGCTCTCCAACCATCCTTTTTCATGTGGCAGCTTTACAGGGCTACTTTTCACATAGAAACTTCAATTGTGACCTGATAGGCTTTTTTAAGGTGGGAAGCTGATTTAGGTTATTTGTCTTGCTAGCTCTGCATTTCCCTCTTGCCTCCCCCTGCCACAAGCTGCCTCCTCAGTCAGTCCTGCATGCATTTGTTATGGGCATGTGAAACAAAAGTTGAAGTTACTGTCTCATGTAGGTGCTCTTCATTGTTCCTCAGAAGAAAGAGGTTCTTTCTGCAGCTTAATGAGACTCGTTCCTTATTAACAAGTCTTCTACACAGCAATGGCACTGAAGAGATTATGAGATCTGAGAAAAAAAATACTTTGTGGGTTCCTGTTCTGCAAATCAGTTTCAGGCTTAATTGAGAGATTTTTAGCGTAGGCCCAGCACTGCACTACCATGGATTTGGAAAATATGGACATGAACCCAGGTTTCATTTATACAGGAAGTTATTTTGATATTAAAGCCTTTGGGCTGCTGCTGCTTCTGTGCATTCCATTACGATCCTCTAAGCAATTAAAAATTACAAATCCAAGTCTCTTTAAACCTGAAATATGTTTCAACGCCCCTGCTGAAAAAAGCAGAATCCTTATTAGAAATTTCAGTCACTAGGATATAAAGTGGAAGTCAGTGGATGCCAACATTCCCTCCATGTAAAGATGCATCAGTGTTTTCGTGGTTTCATGTTCCATTTGTTGGCTATTGCATTGCCCAAAAAATTATTTGCTTTGCACTCGACCGCAGCAGTGTGACAGGAGTCTGTGTTTTCACTTGCAAGTTTGTGTTTCAAGTAAAGATGGAATATGAAGCAGTCAAGGTTTGCAGTATGTTTGTGTCATAGTGTCAACACAGGAGAGGAATGTCCCTCCCCAGCTGCTGTATCACCAACCTGCATATGATTTGCCTGCTACGTATTTTAAAACCTCTGGAGTTCCCACCTCTGGGGTGCACAGCTCACCCTTCATTTCCAACTCCCTGGAACACCCACTGTGTTAATACATTCTCTTGACCAGGGCATTCACACACTCTCAGATCTGGACCAGATCCTAACTGGGCAAGTCACCACGTCAGCTGATCCTGCTCTGGCACCAGCAGCTGCTCAGGAGTAAAGGTGGAATAAAAGAACACACGGCGTAAAAGCGCACAATCGCCGACTGTTTCACAGAAAGGGAAGGCTTTAAGAAAGGAAAGACTTTAACCAGTAGTATCAGGAAAGTATCAGGGAGAATTATTAAATGGTTGAGTACTCTCCCTAGTGAGCTGATGAAGCATCTATTTAATCTGTCTGCACTTCCCAAACAATTAGAAAGTTTGCTACTGGAGGCAAACATACAATGGCAGGCTGATAGATGCTGTGACCAAATAGTGTGGTCTCTTGTTTCTCTTTTTTCCTTGACCACCAGCTTTTAAAAGGAACAATGTTTGTAAGTGTTTGAATATAAATTGGGCTTTCCCTCATCATCATAAACCTCCAGGTCTTTGTTTGATACCTCCCTTTATTGAATAAGATTCTTGTATGCTGAAAAATAGTTGAGAATTCACTGAAGATCTTAAAGTATATTATGTGGCTGGACACTTTAAAGAACTTCTGTGATAAAATACTATAGAATGCTTATCAGAGACTAGAGGAATGCAGCTGAGTGGGTTTAGTTTGCCCTATTGCTATGGATATGCCATCTGTATGACATAGAACCACTTTACTGGTGAATACTTGCTCTTAGCAAGGAAGGAGTACAGAGAAACCCTGATTATAGACCACCACAATCTAATCTGTCTCCTTTCCCTAAGTTTGTGGTTAAAATCTGTTGGCATATGGCCCAAAATATATTGCCTCTCTTACAGCAGAGCAAAAGTATGCAGAAGTATTTCCTCTAACAATCAAAGCTTCAGTGCAAAAGTAGTGACCCAAATTAACTGTTTGGAAGAAAAAGGTTAAAGGTGTTTTAAAAAAGCATTCCTGACCAAACTGAAATAAATCAGCAAACTTCACCCACACATCCTCCAAACCTGCAATCAGCAATAATTTCATAGAAATAAAACAAATGGATTGCCACATTCCTTCATGTCTATTACACTTCTGTCTTCATTGCAGAAATTACTCAGAAATGAAAAGCTGGAAGGAAACTTGGCTGTTGGTAGTAGTTTTATCACTTGTATTACAGCAAACGTACTCTCTACAGAAATTTCTGGGATTCACTGTTTCTGGTTCTACTAAGCATTCTGAAATTCTTCATATAAAAACTCTAAAGCATTTTCTATACATACCAGTAATGAATGAGTCCTTTGGATAACTGTATTAGAGCTACAATTCAGTTACGCCTGCAAACTCTGGAACTGGGGTTTACCTTTAAGATAGATTTCTGAATGGCCTATTTTGATGAAAAAATCAGTGTTTAGCTACAAAACAAGCAAGAAATGGAAAAAAAACACCACCACGTTTAGTTCTTAGTGTTGTAAGATATCAGATGGGTAATAAGTGGAGTAAAATCTTAATTATAGCAGAATTAGATATGCCAGCTCTCACTTTTATTTACTTCAAGTTTATAGGAAAAGGATGAAGTCAGCAACTTCTAATTAAAATCAAAAGGAAAACAGTACCTTTTCTTCACAATTATTAGGTAGGAAGAGAAAAGAACTACCTGAGACGTGTCCAAAAGCAGGATTGTGAAGTAGAAGTCAGTTGGACTATGCTAGGGTTTGGGTTTTAATAAAAATGTATGTGAAATGGGAGATTATTTGTGAAGTGTTTTGTGTGAGATTTTGTTGTACTTTAACTTTTTTTTGCTAGGGAAGATATCATTGTGTCTCTGCTGTCTCTGCCCAAGAGATTACAGCTCCACGCTCTAGCAATGGGAAGATGATAGAGGTGGGAAGTAGATTCTGTCCCCTTTTCCCCACTTCTGCTGATGCTGTGCATCCCTCTTCTTTTCAAAGGCTCGGGGCAGGATAAGATGCTGCTCACATGAGGACAGCTGATAGCAGAGAGTGATCATCTGCAGCTCGTGCCCCAGAAAAGAGTATGAGAGCAGGGAAGATGAGCAGACCAACATCTTGGGGGCACTACCAGGAAAAGGCCCCAAGGGAAGGTCTAGTCTTTTAGTAAGGTGAGATTGGCTGGGAGAAGCATTTCTGACAGAACAGAAATCCTGCTCTTTCATGCCCACTAACATTTCTCTATATTGGTTATTAGCATTGATATTCATTGTAACACCATGATCCTTCCTTTTATGAAAATTGTAGATGCATCACATGGTACAATCATCAAATAGCATCATGGAGTCTATACAAAAACATTCACTTCTTTAAATTGAAACCCCATGTATGTTGTAGTAAGGAAAAAATTTGATAATTAACAATTTTACTACTTTAGTATCTGGGTCCTCCTGAGAGAAACTTAACCCTCAGTTACATTTCAGTTTGATATAAATAACCTGTGAGAAAAAGTTACTATTTGAAAAGTTGTTATAAGGAGTCCTCAGAATTTATGCTAATTCTTTTTTGATCAAACATCTACCATATCCCTGGTATAAATTGCTTAAATACATACTGACAAGTATTGCTTAGTATGTCAGCCATACTTAGAATATTGAGCAATGTGGTAATGTGGTGCTATTTGACACTGTGACCTTTACTCAGTAATAAATGCACATGGCATAATGGGTATCAGCTTTTACATGCCACAATTAAGACTATTTTAATTGTTTCCCTAGGTTCTTCTAGGTATAAAAACTTAACAGTAAATTAAATGTGGTTTCCCTCTCATTCCCTCATCTCCCAGCCACATATAATGCAGAACACAGAGCTTAAAAACTCCAGTTGTTTATATTCTGAGAATAGTCAGAAAAAGCCAGTCAGAAGACAGCAGGGATTTGGTATTTCTCTTTTATTGATATACCTTTTATAGGGAGCTTTTATAGCAGCTGTAACTAAAAAAAAGCCCATGTGAAATATAAATGATAAGGAGAGGGATAGGTTGCAACACTAAAGAGACAGAGGTGGAACAATTGGAGGAAGCACATGCATCCAAACAGCATCCCTTTAGGTATACTCCACTTTCACCAGGCTTTTTCTTAGTGTCTTCCCTACATTTCCCCAAGATTTCATCGGTATATGAAGCCAACTAAGTTAAAAACCATCCCTTTCCCCCCAGAGTAAAAGCAAAATTCACAACAGGTGCAGTGACACAAAGGCAGCATTCTCAACAGAAGTACCTGAAGCTTTGGCTATAAAATATAAACATAACTGAAATTATTCTGGAATGCAATTGCGAAATGGGGTGATACTCAAGCTCATAAAATTCCTGAAAGATTCATATCCTTTAGATAATTTTTATCTATCTGGATAAAAGGAACAAAGTTAGTGTGGATGTGTTCTGCTTTTAGTGCTTATTTTAGACAGGCAGTCAATGTCAATGTACTAACAAGGATGAAAAATGCTCATTCTAAAATGTGAAATGAACCATTTATATCTTTATTAAGCTATTGACAACTTCTATCCCAAGATTTTCACATAATTCTCCCTTCTATGGCTGCCTTATAGGTGAGAACACCAAAGCATGACCAGAGTTATTAGCTGCAGTCTTTCACACAGAGAGGACCTAGGTACTCATGCTTCTGGAAACCGATTTTCTGGGCTAGAATTACAGTGACTTTTCAAGTATTGTAGTCAGCTGTAGTTAACAGAATCATTTGAGATTCAGCCATCCTTCATTTTTATGATGCATCAGTGGTGTTTAGATTCTTGCAAATCAGTGCATTGCTGTTGCTGGTTCACTCCTATCATAAATCTGCATGCTATTACACAGAGGTGAGTCGAATCTTGAGTATCCATTTTCTTTAGTGGCTTTATCATACCCACACTATATCAACTAAACTTACTTACAAAGATACATGCAGGATATGTCCTTCTCAATGGACTGGTTCTTTTGGTAGGGTGAATTTCTTGATGCTTAGAACAGGTAGGAGTCATTTCCTCTTCTCCCTTCCATCATAATAGTTCTGCACAGTTCTGCTCATCCACAGATCTCAAAGAAGAGCAATTTTTGCTTTTTCCTAGTTGTTTGTTCCTTCTTGGATTGTGTCACTTTTCTGAGACTCCAAACTCTTTTTTGATCTGACCTTTCTCTTAACTCAAAAGTAGGAAAGAGAAGAAACACCTAAGCCTTTACAGCTCTCAGTTTTGTCCCATAATGTTAAACTCCCCCTCCAAACTTACACATTGGCATAGACCTTCCTCTTGTGAGCTGACTTCTGCTGGTCAAAGGAAAGGTTGAAATCCTAGGAATAATTTATGACCAATACCTTTAGACCATGATATTTATTCCTCTCAATAAGATAAGTTGAGGTATTATAGACACACATAAGAAATTTAATTCCATTAAATCTGCTGTGTGCTCATGGTAGAGGTGAGTGCAGTAGAAAATGTAAAAATGGTGATCTTTCAAACTTTAACAATTTTTTCTACTTGTCCCTTGAATGAGATGTAATGTCAGGATTTATCCCCTTTTTCAGAATTACTTCGTCCAGACTGTTTAGGGAGTTATTTTTATTTAAGTTTATAATCAGCCTATTTTGTGCAACAGGATGTTACAAATACAAGCAGTATTCATTATTATACCTTCTGATCTTATTGTGCTGTGTTGCTGTGCAGTAGTTCCACAATAACTGTGCTTCTGCCCCAGATGGTTTCCTTCATCTCTGAATGGGATGAATCTTAGTGTATGGCCCAAGTCTGGAAGTCTTAAAGCAGCTAACTTTTGACCAGTGATTGGTATTCCTATTGGCTAATTTAACTTAGATATGGCCACAATGCACTGCAGCCACTGTAAGATATCTTGCAGCCATCAAGCTATTAGGTCCTATCAATGTCAAGATAATTATGCACTGCAGTCTGGAAGAACACTTGCTATCCTGTGATTGTCCCCTAAAGTATTTGTTTGGAGGTTGCTTCAGGAGGTATTGTGCTGTCTCACTGTTATTTTTTTCAGCATACTATCACACAGCTTCTCATTCATACAGGGAATTATTATCACAATTTAAGTATGTTATATTTTTATCTCTTTGATCCAGACATATAGCCATGTTATTTTCCTTATATAGCAGTATTCTTACAGTATGTACGTCTGCTGCTAGCAGGATAGCCACTTTGTACAAGATAAAGAACAACTGTTACTAAATAAAGAAAAAGGGTAGAAGAAATGGGACCAACAATAGAGCTGGTATAGAAATTGTTACCATAGCAATCTCTTCAGATGAGCTAGAGAATGTTTAATTGCCCAGCCCATCATGGTATGGTTTATAACTTGATTACTCAACTCGCAGAGGGGAAGTAGTCATGGGGCATGCCTTAGAAATCTTATTCTCATCTGGGCTCCAAATGTGAATGGCCAGATTCAGCTTGATATGATTAGGAATAGCAGAGATGTTTTTGTCTAGACTGCAAACTCCCTGGGATAGGAACCAGGCTCTTTATTATTTACCCATAAACCACCTATTTTGGGTGGTGTCCCTGAGCATGGAGCATAAATAATGACATGGACATAATGAAAACTAACCCAACATAAATCTGTGCATTGGTGACTGAACAATTGCAGTTTATTGAGAGTGCTTTGCAGGCCAAGGACACTGTACTTGGCATACTGTCCTCATTTACTGTGTGGTGTTTACTTCCCTCTGCTTCTGTCACCCATAGTCTTGCGCTGTTAGATCCACTCAGTGCTGCTGTGGGGTTTCTTTCTTATCCTTTAGGTAATTCAGGACATCCATCCATCTCAGATTTCATTTTCATAGTCTCTTGCAGCCTAACCTTTCTGTATCCAGAGGATTCTGTCTCTGGTATCTAGATCCTTAATAGCATGACCTGTTGAATATACTCCAGTGCTGCCTTCTACACTTGGCAAGCACTCCATAACATAAGCCACAATACTGTCTCATTCTATCCCTTCTACACCCTCTCCAGTATTTTCCCTTGCTTATATGTCTACAGAGAACGTGGCCATTGCAATCCTATCCAGGTGATATTATGTTCTCAGTTTCCAAGAGCATTTTGTCTCTTCATGTCCAGTGGACTGTCTTTCAGTGTACATATTTTGGGGCATAGATTATCCTTGTTTAGACTGGTGCAGATTGGTTTGGCACCTAGCACACAGAGGGCCTAAATGGTGCATGTATTTTGGTGTTATATAATGGCAGAGAAGTGCAAAGAGCGTTCAGCCTTCATATAAAATTTCAGAAAGTCTGTTCTACATGACAGTGAAGACTTGTTAAATTTATTTAGATGCAGTCTGTAAAGTTGATTGGAATGAGGCTGGTTGGCCCAGCTTGCTGACAAAGTCTAATCAGTCTTCCCATATCTACCACAATAGAACAGTAAAGAAGAGCCTAATTCTCAAGTGTCAGGTGATTAATATGCAGCCAAAACATGGTAATTGTGATTATCTATGGGGTGGTATGAGGCAGAAACAATCTCTGCAACTGATGCACGTTATGCACATCCCACAAAGTGTGAAGTACTACACCCTCCAGGGTTTCTGTACGTGACCATGCTCCATTGCTGGCCACTTCGGGTTTTTGTAGTTTCAGTTTTAAAAAATCCCTGTTTGCTCTGCTTGCTAGATTTTCTAAAATCTCAACAATCAAGGTGCACCACCATAATGGAAACTACTTTTTACATTTTTAATTCACTTTTTGCATTACATTTCTATCTTCTGGACTCTTCTTTTGTTACGTCAGTGAGTGCAAAATTCACTGTAGCATTGGGAGCAAGTCCCACCTGTGCTAAGAGCACATCTGCTTCATACCAGTTTACTGCTTTCACCACCTGCATTCATGTTACAGAGAAACATCTGGATACTATTACAATTATAGAAGGTGCAGGTTTTATTCTTGGTGCAGGATTGGACTCTGATTTCACAACCTTCCTCGAATAGTGAAGCTCATGTAAATACATCCTGTCTCATTTATAATCAACATACAATTAACATCAATAAAACATAATGGATCTTTATACTAATTATATCTCCATCATCATCATCAAACATAATTGAGGTAGTATTAATGATGCTAAAGAGTAAAGGCTGTGAATTCAGCCCTCATCATCTGGGAGAGAATTGTGCTCCTTATGTCCTTTCCTCTTTTCAAGTAGCAAATTGGTTGTGGCTTTCTTTATCTCACAGAGAGAGAAGAGATGGAAAGTATAAGGCTAACTGGTTCTTGCTGACTTGAGATCTGTCACACAGACAGAAGCAGACACTATTTATAATCCTTCAGAATTGTTTATAGAATATATTCTTATGCTTCCCACCCAACAAACTGTAGGAAAATGTCACTGTCCTTGATTTGAATATGAAAGTGAGTGTTTGCATGTGCAGTGTGGTATAAATCCATTCCACAGCCGTGGCCAGATAAGGAAACAGACCTCAAGATGAATAAGTGAAAGGGGACATGACATGGAAAGAGGAAAAGGCAAAAATGATTTAACAAATTCCAACTGGGAAAGAATATGAAGCTGTACCTGATACATGTGCTTCCTGCATCTTTATGGCAGTATTTTAGAAATGTGAGAGACTGTTACTTTGCCAGAATAGACAAGGAAGCATAAATGTAACCACAGTGTGTAATCCTTGAGGCATTTTAGCTCGTTTACAAATGTGTTCACACCATTTTATCAGTCAGGCATTGCTAAACAGGTGTGACCATTTCCTCCTGACATGTTTTCCCTGTTTCCTCCTCGTATGGGGAAACTCAGAGTTTTTACTTCTGGCTGTGGTTATTTTAACACACAGAGGAGACACAAGCACTTTGTGCACTTGCTGAGTAATGGATTACTAAACCCAGCACATTATGTGTAGGCAGAAGCTAGGTTTTATATTACTTCTTGAAAGACTATATTTCCAAAATAGTTTATCACAGCACCAGATGATCAATTCAGCAATATTCTATCTGTGATATTGTATCACTGCAGAGAGAGAGAGAGAACATTCTTTGGAAATAGCATTTTCTGGATATAAGGATCAAACCTGGAGCTTTCAGAGATGTTTGTACTCAGCTGGAGAAATACATTATAGTTTGGCACAGATCTTCTTTTTATCATCCACAATTTTCAATGAAGGATTTTGTTATATGGAAGATAATGGCAGTGCATATATTCTGCTTTCAAATATGTTCACCCCTCTGAACTGTTTCAGCTGTTCTCCTCCTTCTAAGGTTTTATGTACATTATCCAGACAGCTGTCTTCCCTTCGATTCTGTATGTAATGGCAATACTTTTTGCGAAGGTATGTACCTTTATGTAGTCTAGGCCTCTGTCTTTTCCACTATTTTCTCAGACAACTTTAGTTATTACAAAGTATGGTTTCTGTTGTATTTGTATGGAATAAGAAGAGGAAATTCTCTATTTGAAAGACTTTTTTTTTCAATTGCATCAATAAGGTCTACATCATTTTTATGTAATAAAAGATGCTATCCCTGCCTATGAACTGTGTGTCATTGTTTTCATCTTAATCAGGTTCAACTGTAAATCTGTTCAGAGCCTTCACTAAATATCTTTTGGCTAATTTCTTCAGTTTAATATCTTGCAAAAGCAGAGCAACTTCTTTAACATGACTCCATATCATCTGCCTCCCTTCTCCACTCAGATTTTTTGATTACTTCCCCTACCTTGAAATTTGGCCTTCTGCTTGAACATTGAATAATTCCTCCTCGCCATGTCAATCATACCTCTAAAACACCAAACATGTATGTCAGGGTTTGGATTTGCTTTAGCCATAATTCTCTCTGTGGTTGATTTTGTCTCTCCACCTTTCCTAATGCAGTTTCTTTCTTTGTGGCTTTCTGTGCTTTCCCTCCTTCAGGTTCTAGCTTATACAGAGCAGTGCTGCCTAGATTCTTTCATATGCCAGAGACCATAACCAAACTATCCACATCCTCAAACAACTCAAATGGTTCCTCACTCACCTCACAGACTGCTTCAAAAAAAGCATTGCTTGATTTTAAAATTGCTTGGGTTCATCTTTGTCTCCTTTCATCTCTTCAACTAATAGAGGCCCATTACCTGCTCTTACACTCTTCCATATTTGCCTTTTCCTTACTTCATTTCTCTGGATCATGGATTTCCACCCATTTTCAAAAAGTCTTTCAGCACTAATGCAAATAAAGTGATATTAATTTGCACCATTTTTTTTCCAGCCTTGCCTCAGATTTTCTCTAGTGGTTTTACATTTCTGAAGCCTCAGTATTTTCACAGTAACACCTATTGTTGTGAAGCACCATCTGGGATACAACTCTAATGAAAAAGGAGATACAAAATAACTTGGGTTTGGAGATATGCTGGTGAGAAACATTTGCTTAACCATATGGAAATCGCATTTCTTTAGAGTGCAGACCTAAAGCTGAAACAGTAGGGATGTCAAGGCAACTCCCCTGAAAATTCCTAAGAACTTGCACAATATCTCTTTAAGAGTCTGTCACTTTCCTTTTTTAATGAAGAAGTTCATTATCAAGTTAATGAGAAATGACACTTTCAACATGCTCTACTGTAGCTTTGCTATGCTCCCATTAAAGGCCTTATAAACTGTATAACTGTGAGAAGTGGTGTGCCAGTGTTGTTGTTTTTGGTAAGTCCACTTTATAAATCCAGGGCAATCATAATATAAATAATTGCTATTCTTTGTGAATTAGATGGAGTATATAAATGATGTGCATAAATGTTTCTGTTTCAGATCAAGATTTGTGAAATCCTAATCAGAGAAATTTTGAATGAATTGGAAAAAAAAAAGGCAGCTCTTTATTAGGTAGGATGTAGGAACTGAGTCAGTTTGCTTCGGTAGATTTTTGGGGTAGGAAGGGATGTGGGCTTTGTTTGTAAATAGAATTTAACTTCATGCACCGGAGGTAGAATTATGCAATTAAACTTTTAGAAAAGCTTCTGGCACAAGGATATTGCAGTACTGTAAAAAAGAGAAAGGACATTTCACACCCAGAAGTTATCCATATGGCCACTGACCACGTGTTTGGTTGAGATGTGAACAATATGTCATTGGTATTTACAATTCCAGGTAGTTTTCTTGTATGCCATAAAAAGTAAATACTTAAGCAACAGTCTTTGCTGTGTAGATCTTTAATGGGTGTGGGAAATTCTCTTTATTTAGCAAGGAATGCCCATCATTTGCTGTCTTGGGAGATGTGTTGGCAACAGATGGGATCTCAAGAGCATTGTTTCGTTGTTATTCTGATTGTTAAAATGCAGTTCATTTCATTCCTTTCTTTTTTTTTTTTCCTTTCTTTCCTGCAGGGGTGAGAGGGACTGTGAAAAATAGAGGGGGAAAGTAAAGAAAGCTAGAGAGTAAAAGAGAAAAGAAAATTATATTTGAAAGAAACAATCAGGATGAGAATCTCAAGAGAAGTGTTGAAAAGCATGGGTGAATTGAGAGCACTAAGTCTGGGCAGAGAATCCTGGCAGATATTCAGCACATCAGGGTACAGTAATGGCAAAAAGGGAAGAAATAAGAAAACCTTAACTGCTCTGAGTTCCATGGTGGTTTTTCCCCCATTTTCTTCTCCTTTGACTAATGTGCTAGGGTACAGTAGACATGGGATGGTGGAAAACATACTGTGGGACCATGTAAATGGGACTAAATGCAATAGTGCAATACATGGCACTGCCAGAAAATGGCAGCTGACTTGGTCTTCCTTGCAAGTGGACAGATATGGCACCATGTGCAGCTTAGCAAAAGAAATTTTGGGTTAAAAAACTTTGACTTCATTCTTCTTTGAGAATTTTATTTAAGCATGTCCTGGGAGGATGCTTGGAGATTCTATTGTTGTTCAGAATATGGCATGCTGCCCACATCTGTGTGAGGTTTTTCAGCAGAACCTTAACACTTCCAAACAGATGTTTCAAAAAAAAAAAAAACCCAACAAAAAAAACCCCCACACTTTTCTGAAATGCAATATGCACAGGTTTGACTGTATTTTTGTTACAAAAGTCAAACAGATTGACGTGTTAAACAAGGAAGATAATGTTTTGAACGAGAGGTAATCAAGAGCATTCGTTTAAAATGTCAACCTCTTTTTCTTGTTTTTGCCCATAAACCTTGTGGGGAGAGCCCTTACCCTCTCTTCTCCACAGGAAAAATCAAGAGTAATTTTGCATCAGACAACATGAAAAGAGATAGTACCTGAGGTAATAGGAAGGTGGCCTCAGTATTTGAAAACTGTGTCAGTTGCACAGAAAATTACGGCTGTGATTTCTCAATATGGGAAGTGATTTGAGGACACTCCCAAATGCATTCTGTCCTTCACAGTTGAATTGATTTTCTGGTTTTTTAGACTCCAGATTACCATTCAAGACATGTTGATAGCTTCCCTTTTTCGCTCTGCCAAACCCATTCTCTAACATGAATGTCTGACAACTGGGGCATTTGAATATGAGCATTACCAGAAGTCTGGTGATGTTTCCCTGTCCAGAGAAGCAGGTTCTATTCCAGGTGACCAATTGCAATGAAAAATGTGAAAAACCATTATGCTGAACAAACATCCAGTCCGTCTCCTTGCCCAGAGAAGTGATGCAGTCTACGTCAGTCATTCCCAGTAAGTATTTGTTTAACTATTCTTAAAGGGATCCAGTGATGAATACACCACAGTTTTTCTGGTGATCTATTCCAGTATAATAGTTAACATTAAAAATGCTTTTCCTGGTGCTTAATCTGAACTTTCATTGCCACAGGTTAAATTTATGGACGTCAGACTCTTCCAGTCCTTTTTGTATAGCCTTTTACATGTTCAGAGGCTGTTACTGTTCCAAACCTGCCCACCCCCCCGTCACTTTCTAGAGTGTTTTCATGAGGTTGCATACCTCTAGCTCATTGAATCTTTCAGTGAACATGCTGTCAGAATCCCTGGTCAGCCTCATTATTTTAACTTCACCATCTCCAACCTACAACTGTACTCTGTCTTCTTGCTTGTGCTTCTGTTTCTGTCCTCCTGTGTTTACATTTTTTTGCAACAGCATGACATGGCTGACTCCTGTTCAGTTTGTGATCCACGATAAACCATAGACAATTTTCTGTAAGTTTCTACTTCTCTGGTGTGGCCACATCTGCTTAACTACGGCATATTTTGAACACCATATGAGGTAGCAGTTCTATTCTGATATTTTCAACATTTTTTTCAAAAGCTTAGAAAGTAATGATGAAGTATATTAATGATTTAAGTATATTTATGGTCAGGCATATTTTGATTCATATCTGAGTCCTTTCCCCCTCTGTCTTTTGTCTCCTGAGACCACCGGTGCTTAATGATCACAAATGAAGTTAAAGTTTTTGGAATAGAACCTCCTTATTAAGTACATTGAATTTGATCATTCTCTTTAAGGGATTTTATGCTGATATGCCTGAGGACTACTGAGAATAAAAGACCACCTCTAAGTGCTTTAAGTAGGCCACAGTGTTTAATCTACTCTGTCTTGTCCTAATTGTTTTCTCAGCTGATTGCTGCTGAGTATTCTTGGGTTTGGATCTTTGTATGCCAGACCCAAATAGTTTTGAAATAGGTCCTCAGGAATATGTCATTCTGAGGGAGGCACACTTGATGGAAGTATGTCCCCTCGCTTGTTTCTCTCAGGATTTCAGAAAACTCTCCTCATTCCCCATGTCAGGGTTTTGTAATTTATTGTTTCATTTCTAGTTGGCCATCTTAAACCATTCAACAGCTTCTGATAAACATGCTACTTTGGTTTATACTTTGGAGGCAGGAGTCAAATCAATGCTGCAGTAACTGCCAGTCATTTCTAACCAGTTAATAGGATTTCGGGGCAAATCATGAGGACGAGGACTAATGGGTTCTCTGCTGTAGTCACAGGTCTTCTGCTTGGAGCTTGCATGGTGCTTGGAAGACGCTGTGACTCGTACTGGCAGCTGGTCGGCTCAGGGGTTCTCTCTGATCTTGAGAGGGAAAAGTGTTTTTAGTAGGGAAAGGTATCACTACAGATATTAGCTTGCTTACTCTTCTGTATTATTTAAAGGAAAATTTTTCTTTGATAGTAGTGAGCCATGCTGAAAGTCTTTTCAATACTTAAGGCTTTAGTGTACAGGCATCTCTCAAACATGGTACCACTGTGTCCTGTTGACCCAGTGTCAACAAACTTTATGGTTCATTATCTTATGAGTGTCTTGCAACATTAACAGTCACTCTACATCCGTCCTGAAGTCTTGGAAGGAGCTACTGTTACAGGACTAGTCCTGGATTTATTCTACATTTTGTTAAGGTCTGAAGTTCTGAAAAACATGGATGGTGGTGAGTGATAGGCAGTACTCCTTTGAAGAGCCCCATCCTGGTATGTCTGCAATTGGCAGTCAGGGACATCTCTGCACTATCTTACATTAGCAGGCTGTAGCACTTCAGCAAAATATTTCTGAAGATTTTGAAATCCTGGGGAGGGTTTTAGCAAACTGTTTGCAGTAGTATTTGGAGAATGTGAAATTGAAGCAGAGATGACCACAGAATCCAAGGAGCTCTTAAGTCCTACTACTGATTGAGGTCACCTGTTCTGTAACAGCATAATTCTGGCAGCTCTTAAGACTGTGAGAGCTTGACTAAAGCCAGCACTGAAACTGAAGGGAAGAAGGAAGAGAGCTGGACAAGGCAAAGATACTTAATATTAGCTGAACACATCCCGATCTCCACACACACGACCTGTAAATGGTAGTGAGTACCATGTATGTTCATCATGGCAAGACAGTATGGTGGGCATGTGACGGACCAACTGAGCAAACAGCAAACACAAACTAACTTTTATCTGCATGTACGCAGGAGGCTTCCATCACGAAGGATGGAAGAGCCTGTGGAATTCTTACATTTCTAAACAATAATCATAATAGTATACACAATATTCTCAATTTCTTCCTATTCAGCTCCTTGAAACTCTAAAAGATAGGACAGGGGCTCTCAGACTGACCTGCTGTGACTCAGCTTGAGTCATTTCACTTCTCATTATCTCTGTTTTTCCTCAACTTGCTCATCTTAGCCATTAAGATTTAAGTTTTTAAAACAGGAACTTTCTCTTCCTGTGCATATTTATCTTGCATCTAACACAACGGCCTTGATCTTGGTTGAGGCCTCTTGGTGATACCAGAATACAAATAACAATAGCAGGCGCAGCAGAAACAATAACAAAGCAGGTTGGTTAACCTTTGATGGTCCTTTCCTGAGACCTCTCTAGGTATTAGAATACGGTCACTTATCCATTTATTTATTTTTCTCTCTGTGGTAACTTTAAGTTGGTATATTGTCATATTCCAGTGACAAGTGACCACACTCCATGCACTGGCTAGCTTTTTCAGTCACTGCTCATATTTTATTCCATGTAATTGCCTTTTGTTTGCAGTTGTTATTTTAAAGGTGACCCCTAACCCTGCTCAGGGAAAGAAATAATGGGTAGATTGAGGTCTGAGACTTCCTTAGTATTATTACTCAGAACAAGTGAATATTAGCAAGGGCTGGTACTGCTGCTCATCTGCACCTGCATGAAACAAAAACTTGAAGGCTAGGGTGTGGTGGTGGTGGGTGTATTTTTTTTCCTGCACTTCTCCCCCACCCTTCTCCAGCTGGTCCCTCATCTTGCTTCTCTCTTTTATTTCAGTTTCTCCTGTACTCATTTCTGTTGTGTGGAATTGGAGGTTTCTCAGTACACGTTCCCTGCCCCCAGCCTGCACACTCCCCACGGACGCAGCTTCCTCTCACACATTCCATACTGGAGCATACCACTCTGGAGGCAAAGTGGGCTCAGGGAAGAGTCCATCTGAAGCCTCTCTGTCCCAGGCCTGCTCCGTCATCATCCTCATCATCTTCACCATTCTGAGAGCGCTTTCACCAGTGAAAATGCAAAGATAACGGTTCTCATGGCACTGAGAATTACAAATTCCTGAAATATTTCCAACATCAACCAGCAGAAAAGCAGGGTGATAGAAAACAAATGGTGACAGGAAGGCAACAGGGAAATAGGGAAGAGAAATTTAGGGCTGTATAGGCTAAGGCAAAAAGAGAGCGAGACAATAAAGCCAGGAGACAGGGAAAAAAAAGCAGAAAGAGATTAAAAGCTGAGAAAATGTGAGGGCAAATCAAAGAATGAACAAATGAACCAGGCAGGCTGTAAAATGAAAGAGAATGAAATTAAGTGCATGGAACAAATATTCAGATAGTGATCAAGGATAGAGAGCAGATGCTGAATATGAGTGAGAGCCAAAACACAACAGGGATTAAAAAAATCTGTCAGAAGATTTGGGTAAATTCTCATTAAGTTTGTATTTGGTTTGATTTGAGTAACCCATCCCTCATTTTCATTTCATCTTGTCTGCTAGGAGTCTGGTACAGCCACAGCAGATTATTTTCAAGGGCTGTTGCTGGTGTTTTGCTTTGTACTGGGTTTTTAACTAGTACTAATTAGGCCTGTCACCTGGGTAGGTGCAGGATATAAGTGTTGACTTCTGTGGGAGAAGGTTTCTTCTATCACTTAAAGTGTTCATGTTTGAAATACATGTTCAAGCACACGGTCATCCAAACCTGCCTGCATCTCGGAGCACTCTGTTTCTGGGAAGTCTCGTGTTGCTCAGTGTCATGCTGGCACTCCCTATATCCACCCTGGAGAGGGGAAGCCCACAGGAAGAAGGATCAGTGTGCTGATGTGTGACTTCTGCATTAGAAACAGTTGTCATGTAGCAGTTCAGAGCAGCACAAGGAGCTGCAAAAAGAATCGGGCAGAAAGGAACTGAGCCAAATACAAACATTTCTCCCTCATAAAATATTGAAGACAGGTACCATATAAAGCTTCATTTATGAGCTGCTCCCAGTTACAAACCATCTCTAGCCTGGCAGAAGCACCTTTACCATACTGCTTTTAATAGAAGCTGTCTTCCTTTGGTACTGTACTTTTCCATACAAGCTTGAGGGGAAAGTAATTTAGTTTAATAGCAGCCACCCTCATTTTGAAGCAAGCCTTGATTTAAAGCCGGAAGTAATTAAATGTAATGAAGCCCTAGGCTTCTGCACTAGGATCAGAGCTGTGTTATTCACAGCCATGCATACACGTCCTTGTGGCTAATGTGTCGCTACTCTGGTTTTTTCAATCACTGTGGCCTGGGTTTTTAATTCCTGCTGGGCAGACCGTGGTACAGTATCTGTGAAGGTTAACAGCTTTACAGTAGTGGTCTGGAAACAGAAAGAAGGCTCATCTCGGGTCTGGGGTGTTTGAGATTTCTGCGTATGATCTAAATATGGCTTTTTGTGCTCTATTTCTTCTATTGCTTTATGTGGCAGTGGTTTGTCAATTCCTAACTCTAAACAAAAGCCTTTAAGGCAATAATTCCCACATTTCCCTTTCGACAGCAAAATTTGAAGTAAAGCTTGCCTTTTAAAGGCACTTGCATACTGCTGACTATTCTTTCTGCTTCCCTACCTCGATAATTTAATCAGATTTCTCTGGATGTTCCCTGGGTGTTCTTTAGGTGTCCCTTGCTCAGCTTGGTATCTCTATGGCTCCTTCTGTTTGGCTTGTTAGCACTTTGAGACAGAGAGTTTGGAAACTTCCTGAAGTCATTGGGAATTGTGCCATTGGCTTGAACAGGGCCAGACTTTTTAACCTTGTGTTAACTCACTGGTAACAGAAACCAAACAGACCTCTCAACGTCCCTTTCAAGTTACCAAGATCCAAATATCAGATGTAATGTGTGACAGAATCCCAAAAAGAGGGTCATCAAAACAATTGAATCATACAGGAATGCTGTGGGATCCACTCGCCAGTGTAAATAACTCTGTGACCTCAGTTTCATTATTCTTCCTTTCTGATGTCAATAACTTCCCACCATAAAAGTGTACCATGAAATGGAAGATATTTGAGACGTCTGCCTACCAGCATGGCTGTCATATTCAGAAGTTAAGGAAAAATATATCTTTCAGTAATATGCATGTATGCATGTGTCTGCATTTATATGCAGTGAGGCTGCATACTGGTTTTTAAAACTGTTATTTTTAATATGTTATAATGGTCTATTAAAAGTTGGATCATACAAAGGTTTTTAATGCAGAGACTCAGGAGAGCAATGTCAGCTATCTCCCCCTTTTTTCACCCAACAGATTGTGACTAGTCAGTCCTAGAAAAGGATTTTTTTTCCATATTGTAGTCATTAATAAGGCTGAAATATAACAGTGCCACAAACTCTATCTCATTGCTCCTCTAAATTGACTCTGTTGATTTGCCCTTACCAGACTATCCTCTAAAAAGCCGTAAGATTTTCATCATGCAGTTACTAGAAATGTACGGTCCCAATATTTTTAACAAGCAACTTTACTAAAATTACTCCAACTAGGTTATGGAACTGGCTTAACAATGTGTTATACTACTGGGGTGAACAGCATTTTATGAGTGGCCACTTTGTTATTTCGGTGTCCAAACTGGGTATTCTACAGAAGCATGAGCTAATGACAGCAACTTTCTTCTGGCAAAGCAGCACTTCCCATTTCCTGTTGATTTCCAGATGGGCTGGCTGATGGGTGGTATGGCTGTTCCTTGTGTGGTTGAACTCAGTGGAAGCAGCTACTTCCCATGGATACCTCTTTTCAGCTTTTGTAACTCTCAGCTCTCAGCCACACACACTAGCCCTCCTACACGGTATTCATCCATGTGCTGACTTTTCTTGGCCATAAGGGCCATGGATTACTGATCCCTGTTTTTCTTCAAGTAATTACTTTTGCATGCTGATGGGTAAACAGTGTGCATATTCTAGTGTCCTGTTTGGAAACAGTGAATTTTCAGAGTGCTATTGGTGTGGGTTGACATTTATGTAGACTGTTTGTTATACTGCAGGTTATTTTAGTAGTGTCCTTGCTGCTATCCTAGGTTTCTTCACCTTATTCCTTCACCTAGACATTCAGCCTCTTTACTTGCCTTGCCGAAGCAAAGCTAATCAAACAGCACTTATTTGTTTAGATGGTGGAGGACAGCCAAGATGAGGCCTTCTGCAGTGGCAAGGTTGTAGAGTCAGTTGCAGGCCAAAAAAGCTGTAATCGTTGCACCGTGGGCCATGCTTAAATGGGCTTTTCTCATTTACTCAGTGCACTTAGTCCCTGCTTAAGATTACAGCGCTCATATAATGTAGGACTGAAAAATAACTCTGCAAGGCATACATTGCTGATATTTATATCTTTTGCCCCACTCTCTCCCCCTTTTTTCTTTTTCTGGTACAGGCCATACACTTTAGAGCGTAAAATTTTGGTAGAAAATACATGAAAGTATATGGAGTTAATGAGGCATCCATGAAGTAGGAGCATTCTTGGTTTCTGGGTTTGGAATGATCCTCGAAAGACCTTGTTTATTTCCCAGCAGACTTGTATATCTTCTGCATATATGCAGAACAATTACATTTCAAGGAAAGTGCTCTGTTATGGCCTTGTTACTTAAGGGATCTTATTGTTTCTTCCACCTTATGCAGAGATGCCTTTCCAATTCAGTAGATCTTGAAAGATCATTCGGAGGAATAACATCAAAGCATACCTTGCATAGCAGTGGAAACCCTTGTCTTTGAGACATACTTTGCATCTCCTAAGAAGTGTCAGCTCTGCTCTCCACAAGAACACGGGTAATTTCTTATCTGACCTCCTGTAAACAACATGTCACCCCAACAGGCCCTTTCTGCCCTCACGAAATACAGGAAGGCCCTGCCAGCCACGCCACAGCAATGGTCCCTGGGCAGATCTGACTGCTGGAGCCCTGTTCCCAGCAAGGCCCAGCAGACAGCTACGTGTTCACTACACACCTGGCAGTGTTTGTGGCCTGGAAGCCCCTCCATCTTTCTGATTTCACAGTAGACCACTGCTGTGACTTTGTGAACAGTGTGAATGGGAATTATACAGCAACAGATAACTGTCTCTCAGCTGCAGGGTTTAGGAACCTACCTGACCTATAAGGGAAAGCTCTGGTCTCTGGCCCACCTTAGCAGCTCTCAGATGGGCAGCCGCCCAGCCCCAGCCTGAAGTGCAGCCTGCACACCAGAGGCATATGCATTCACAGCTTTTAAGTTTGGGGGTAGCGTTGAGCTTTCAACACAGTGTGCAAACTTTCACTGCTTTTATTAATTACTTCTTCTCAAGTTTCCACATTTTATTTTATTATGTTAAAATTTCTGTAGGACAGTATGTTTTTTAAGCCCTTGTGGATTTTTGCATATTTAAACCCCTATGGATTACATACAATACAGTGATACAGCATTTATCAAGGTACGGCTCCGGTAGTATATTCCTAAAATCTGCCATGAGATCCATATGTTTTCATGAAGTATATATGGGTAAACATAACAGCGTATTTAGTCATATCTTGTCTCACTTGATAAAAACCCTTAATTTTAAACAAAAAATGGTGTTTATTCAAAAGCAATGCAAATTTTCATGAAACGGCTTTATGCTTTTCATGAGATTAAGTTGCAATATGCACTAAGTTTCGCAGCAATATTTGTGATATTATGAACTAGTTGTTATACTCATGACATTATTAGCTGCAATTATTAAACAAAGCACTAACAAACGGCAGTCACAATTTAGTGGGATGAAATTAACCTTACCATATATAAAAACAGTTCTTAAAAAATGAATGTAGTGTCATATTTCACAGTTACCATGACCAACTCTCTTTACTCCTCCAAACTGGAAGGCAGACGTGCAATACAAACTAAGTAAGGGAAGATAAAACCTGTTCTCAAAGTAGCAACACAAAACACCTAAAAATACTGTTCCATATGAGCATATTTTCTCAGTTTGGAAAAAAATCATCTTCCTCTCTCCTCATAACACATGCAGAGGTCTCTGCACTTCTCGCTTACTGCACAGCTTTCCACCGGCTGCTATAAACCGAGGGAGGTAGTTTTGGCTGCTTTATCTCAAAAAAGCCATGGATTTTGTTGAAGTCTTTCCTACAAGGGCACCGTTCAGCTGCTTGGGCAGAGCTGCTGTGCAGGCTGTGAGAGGAGGGCAGGGCTACACCAGGGGTTTGTGCTGCCATGGGGAGGGCCCAAGGATGGGTAAAGGCTCGTGGTGCCACTGGCGGTGAGGGTATGAGTGGTGAGCCCACAGTGCTGGCCGGCCTGCCGTGTACCTCTGTGGGCCTGGGGATGAGGGGCAGTGCCTGGCAGTCCCCAGTCTTGTGGCTGGGGCCATCTTCCAGCCAGCTTGGCTTCTCTTCATGCACTGTGTCCAGGCCTGGCCCAGGTGAGCTTGCCTGTGACCTGTCCTGTGTGCTGCCTGTGCTGCAGCATCATCCATGCCTGGGATGCTGTGGTGTGGGGCTCACTCGTGGGACCTGATGCAGTGCCGTGGAGGCAGGAGGTGTGGCTGGGGAGGAACATAGCGAGGGGTCAGCACATCCTTTGCAGTCTGGCCCAACTGAAACAAACACTTTGCAGCTCTCCAGGCCCTTTAGATGGCCTGGAGCACGTGGCCTCGGGAGGGGCTGCTATGACAGAGGTTCTGCCAGGCTGGGCGCATGTGGCTGGTCTTTGGCAGCATGTGGGTGGCAGCCCCCGAAACCTGGGAGGGTTGTGTGAGTTGGCTGCAGAGAGAGAGCGTAAACTGGAATCTGCCTTTAGGTCAGTTTGTCTTCTTCCAAAATAAGTGTGTGGGCTACAACCAGAGTGGTTTTATAGCAGGGGAGAACAGCACGTGTTTGATAACGTGTTAAGAGTACTAGAAAAGGGTGTGTGTACAGAGTAACCAGAGAGCAGGACAGAAGGGTCATGTTTGCTTCAGCTGGGGAATTCTTGATTTGGAAATGCCATGGCTGCTGCAGCGTCCTGGGGCGGGCAGGCTGAGCAGGTGGCTGACACCTGAGCACTCACGGGGGCTCCAGGAGGCACACGGTGACAGCAGTGGTGATCCGTTTCAGCATGTTAAAAAAAAACCCTGTAGAACATGTGTTCTCTGACGGCATACATTTTCTGAAAGTGAGGGAAATCGTCTTATACCTGAGTCTGCTTTAACTTTTTAAAGGAATGTACTGAGTGGTTAAATGCCTTAATGGCAACTATGTGCAACCTGACAGCTGATATTTTCATGATGATACAAAGCTGTTGGACCTATTAAAAAGTCCAATAATCTAATCCCCTTAATAAGTTATATTAAAATTATATAAGTACATAATGCAAACATTGTAGTTGTTTTCCCTCTTTATAGCAATCTTACAGCTGTTGCTTTGCTGGGATTAATTTGTCTCTAAGGGGTTTCAACACTATCCTCCCCAGTGCATTATGTGAGCCTGTAATGTCATGTAATCGGGGCCATATTATTTTTGTCGAAATCTCTGGGAGTGATGTAAGAGGAAAAAGGAAACTAGCTAACTCCCAACCATTTGACCAAAGGTTAAATTAGTCTTGGCCTTCTCCCAGCCGGACCTGAAGCTTCTCAGTCAAACATTTGTTCTGCCCTGCTCAGAAGAATGTGATGTCTTTTCTTGTCTTTTCTCCCTCCCATGCTTTTTTTGTTTTGCTTTGTTTTTCTTTACCAATGTCACATGTTACCTTTAGTGTTATGCACTTACTTGTTGTGGAACACATCACTGGGACAACAGATGTTACCTACTGGAAGGTCAGACCTTTGGTTCATGATTCTTTTAGATGCTATGGAATGCTATGGGTATGAAGACTACATTTTAAGTGGGTCATATTACCCTGTGCAAGAAAACTTTTATTTATTGTGTGTAGTAGATGCACTATTTCATTCCAATCCAGTCCGAATTGGCCCAAGCATGGCCCTTTGTAACACTCCAGAAGCTGTTTATCTGCTTGAAAGAAGCAGAAAATCTTGCAGCAGCAGTGTTTGGTAGGTGGTATGAGAGTCTCCCTGCAGACTGTTCCAGCCCATGCACAGTCTGAGAACCTCTTGGTAGTACAGAGTAACGAGCATCTGTCGAGTGTGTGTTCTCATGTCCATTCCCATGTGCAGTGATGGATTCTGGTTTGGGTTTTTTTGTTTCTTAGAGGTATGTGTACACATTTAAGGCAAAAGATGATAAATTTTTTGAGGTTCTTTAGATTGTTAGGTAAGAATATTGATTGAATTGCAAAGGGCTGATATTGAAGTGTTCTGTACTCTGTGATGGGCTAGTAATGTCTGAAAAAATGGAAAAATACTGGTCTGGCCTTTAAGTAGTCTGGTTGGTTATCACCATTCTTTGGTGTGAGAATGGGATGGGCTGCCACAAGAAGAGATTTCTAACCAGAGTCAGCTGAATTGAGACTGTCATGACAAGAAAAAATTGTCTGGTGCACTGAACTATGAAGAACATTCTGAATGAGAATGGAGCAGGGGAATGAAAAGGACAACAGGTGTACTTGGGTATTAAGGCCTGATGAGAGTTCAGAGATGTTCAACATTTTGCAGAAGTCCAAGTATTTCTTAATGCATCTGACTTTGTCTTTTATATGCTTTTCTGCTCATGTCTACTTATATATTTGAAAAACTGCCAGAAGTCCAAATGCTAGTAGGGGCCAATTCAGAGATACATATTTTGGCTGCTTAAAGAATAAAATCATGATAAAAAATGCTATTTATATTCATCAGAATAGCAACTGTAGATTTTAAGTGATCGAATAGTGATGGTCATATAAAGAAACCTGATTAATCACTTAAGAGTTGTTATAGTATGAATCCTATCAGTCCCTTTGTTACACTAATTAATATATTTTAGTGTTCTCTATTTCCACAGTGCTTTAAACAAACAGCAAACAGTAGGAAGCTGAAATCTGTTTAGATTGTGTTGTTTTTCTTTTAGCTAAAACATTTTCTAAATTATAGATTTGTATGGAAATAGCCAGCAACTCTTATAGAAACATTAAGAATATAATTGAGGTTTGTGCATTTGGAATTTATACCAGGCTTAGATGTTTCCGTCTAATTTGAGCTTGAGAATAAAGTCACAAGAATTTTTTAATAGTCGTGTGCCCTTTCAGGTTATTAAGGAGAATCTTTCAATCCTGGCAAGTAAAGCTGCAATCAGTTAGTGTTATGTGTTGCTGTTTGCTAGTTCATGTGCACTGTATATGAGCAAGGATAGTTCAAAGGTTAATTTTCTTTTCCCTTAGCTCTGCTGGGTGAACTGTGGCCACCCCATGGGAAGTAAGGGTTCAAAAGTAACCTTGTAAGTTATTCTCCTTGGGAAGAAACAGGTTGAGAGTCTGGTTGGGGAATGCTCTTCACCCTTGGGAAGAACACAGCTTGCATTGCATCACTTGTTTGCACTGGCTTGAGTCTATTATTGTAGTTGTGAAGGCAGCTGAATTGTCTGTAGTACTTGGTACCTTCTTGGAGGGTATTGCACTGTAATTGCTCTGTAAAAAGAAAATACCAGGAGCTTAGAGCAAGGAGCTACTGTGACTATATGCTGTTCGTTCAGTATTAGACAGCAAAAAAAGAGTGCTGAGACTAGTAATAAAGGAGTAGAGGAAAATAACACACAGGCCTGCATAAATAACACTATGTAAATGCTTAGGTCCATAAGGAAACAAAACAATTAAGTAGCAAGAGTTTAAGGAAAAGCATATCAACATGAATGATCTGATCAGTTTACAAAATCATTAGCATTTAGGACGGTGATTGTCAAGAAATCAGGATGAACTTCTACTAGTTTCTGTTTATGTGTTTTTCCTCTAGATATGTTTTTTTTAAAATTATAGGGGTTTTTTACTTAAAAGCATACACTTTCTTTTAATTTTTTTTTTTTTACATTCTCAAGTCATTAATGTACCTGTGTTACAGTGCAGTTGTTTATTGGCACCTTGGTGTTTTCAGTCCTCAGGATTTAACAACAGTTACTAAGAGGCTCTAATCCGGATTCCCTGAGGGTGACCCAGCACACTGCATACATAGTTATGTAGCTTTGCCATCAGTTAGCAATTGCTGTGAGTTCAAAACATACAGCATTGAATATAATTTGAATTAATCAGGGTAAGATTAAAATAAAATTCCCAAATTAGGAACCTGGACAAGATGAATCTTGCTCTAAACTGATACGTCTGTGCTGGAGGTGCTGACACCTGCTTTGTGTGTCTGATCTCCCACTGCTGTCTTAAAGGATCCAGTCAACAGGGTAACCTCAGTGTAGAGGTCTCTCCTGAAAGCCACTGCCTGTGCTACCTGGACCTCAGTTAGGAATCTCAAGTAGAGGTCCATCTCTAGACTCAGCTTTTCAAAGATTTTTAGTCAGGTAGCAATTAATTGGTGTTAAGCACAGCCAGCCCTAACTGATCCTTAATTGCTTCCTTGAGTAAATGCCTCAGCGATACCCAAATACCTGTACATCCTAGGTTTTTATAGGTACTGAACATGGTCAGTTCCCAGTGAACTCAGCAGGGATGAACAGTGCTTAGGTCCTCTGCAAACTCACCTTCTGTTGTGGGGAGTAATTGTATGAATGGGGAGAGAGAGGGAATGCAAGGGGTTGAATTGTGTGCATCTGAATAAAAAACCTGCAGCCTGAACACATATTTGTGTAAAAATAAACAAACAAACAAATAAATAGATCACAGGTGTATCCAAGATGGAGCTTGCCACTTGGCTGTGGAGAAGCAGGAAACAACACACCAAAACTGCAGGAGACTGATACAAGTGCTGAAAAGCTCATTTGTCTATGGTCAAGCTGTGGTGAAAGCTGATGGTACTATTTATTAGCTGAGAGATCCTGCACTGAGTCTAAATATGTAGAAGTGAGTGGCAGGTGTGGCTATGTGTAACAAGGAAAATCAGACCCCACTACATAAGGCCTTGAAAGATCATCCATTCCAAAGAATTTCAAGGGCTTTCCTCAGCTCAGTTTGTCAGAAGTATAAATTCTACTTCTACAGATCTCTAGACAAACTGAATTCCTCTACAAGAGTCTCATCATCTCTGTGTATGTGTTTGCATGTATTAATTTTTCCTTTGCAATACTGTAAGTAATAAGCCAGTGCCAAGCAGGCCACTGTTCTAGGAGCCAGGAGATCTGTGCTTAGTCCTAGCCTTTGCAGCAGATTGTCCTCTGTAATCTCGGGATGAGTTATTCCAATTTTTTTCCCAATCACCTCCTTGTCTGTAAAATCATCATCATAATAATAATTTTCTTCATAGATTTTCGTTTTACTTTTAAAACCTTCAAGGCCTTTACCAAATCTGGGATGTTTGTAGAGGACGGTGAGGCCGTGGGTTTGATCAACTGCATACAAATAATCAGGTGATTAATTAACAACTTTTCCTTTTTTTGTGCCATGAAGGAGGATTGACAAAGATGTTGCAAAAGAAAGCAAATATTGTTGTCCCTGCAGGCCATTGCAGCTGAAATAACTTGATTTTATTAGAACAGTTTCAAAATGGATGCTTACCTTGTAACTGAACTCCCACAGTTCTTGTAACTTTGGTTTGTAGATCATCCAAAGCCTATTCATGCTGTAAATGTGTTCCATAGGAAGTTATGATATCTACAGTCTCATGAAGAGAGGACAAGTTTCTTTCCAAGTCTGAAATTCTTGAAAACTGCTGACATAAATAAGCAGCTGAAGCAAATGCATGGGTTTGGATTTTATATGGATTCTGGAAATTCTGAATATTGTATGAAGTTTATGTAACTAGATGTCTTATATACAGAGAAACCTTTTGATTTAAATTTCTAAAACAATACCACTTAAAGGACAGTTGTAGAGGAGCAGCTGTGCAGGAGATGTGATCAAGTGCATGACTGGGAGTGGGGCATGAGGCTGTGAGAGGTGTGCTGAGGACTGTGGGGAAAAGAGGAAGTGAAAACCCATTTAAGCCTCCCACTCTCCATTCCTGTCTGTAAATTTTGTCCTGGTTTATCAATTTTTCTCTCTGCTCAGCAGCATCTACAGTTGCTCAATACTAATTTGCCTGTGGTTGCAATGGGAGATAGTTTGCAACTCAAGCTAAAGTAATCAAGCATTTAATAACATTCAAAGCAGGGAAATACTTAAAAACCTAGCAAGTTTTCTTTTATTTTTAAGGTTATAAAACATGTTTGAACAATGAGTTCTGAACATACAGTATGTTTGTGGCTGCTTAGTTGCCCAGTAAAAGTAGACTACAAAATTATTTGTTGTAAAGGTTGATAACTATAATTGGGGAAAAGGTGTGTTGGACTGGTGAGGATGGTAAAGAAAGGCTCGAGCAGATGTGACTGATGACTTAGCAAACACTGGCTGCTGTGCCCGAGTCCAGAAAACTCCGTGATGTTTGCTGCCTTGGTTCTGCAGTCTGAATCACACAGGAACACAGTCTAATGAGAAGCTACTGCCTGGCCTTCCCAGTGCTTAACTGCAAAGCTGGAAAATACCAGCAGAGACTACGTGCACATTCAGGGCTTTGCCTCAGCCCAAGCCTTTAGAGAGGCACCATTTACTCCAAGGGGAAGAGGAATCAAGAAGGGAGAAAGAAGTCCAATAGGAAGAATAAAAAGTAAGAAAAGTTGGTAGTCCTGGAACTTTGTGTGAAACTAAGACAAATTGGAAGAAGCCCATCAGTTTGATTTCCTTTCTCAGGCAGAATCTGCTGGTGGCTCAACACAATGCTCTGTGCAACGTGGTTCTTGCTGCTGAACGCAACTTCCCTAACTAATGCATGAAATTTACCTTTGTTCTTCTGTGCTTTGTCAGCAAAACAGCTGAGAACAGCATTTGCAGTGGCACTGGTTTGGTGACTGTATTACTACCCCAAAGAGACAAATGGTAAAACTGAGGAAAGCGTGGGATTTTTTCCACTCAATTTTTCAAAATTCTAAAAGCATAATGAAATCTCTTGGCCAGCCCATAATCCTAGAGCTTTTAGAAACTTTCAGCAAAATGCCCCCACCCAGACAGATTCTGCAGGCTGTAGCATGAATTTTTCCTGAAAAGGAATGGGGCCCCACTCTTTTCATGTTTGAAACTGCATGCTAGAAGGTTAGCTGGTAATTAGTCTTCCCAGAGAGGACATTGTAAAAACAAATCATGGAGTCATTTGTTGCTGTTCTACCTAAGAACACAGTTACTTAAAAGAGCCTCCTTGCCAAAACCCTGAGAAAGAGCTCAGGATGCTCTATGTGTTTTTACAATAGAAATCAACCAGCAACCCTGTCTTTTAGCATTGCACCAGCTCTTCTGTAATACACATGCAGTTCACTACAGGGAAGAAAATAGGCTTGGTATTTTCATAGGAAAGAGCTACAAGGTGATTCTGAACACTGAGAAACAGTTTCTGCAGTGATTTTGTCATCGTCATTTTTATGTCTCTAATGGAATATGAAATTAACTTAAAACATTCTTCTCAGGACTTGACTAAGAAGTTGCTACAGGTGCAGGAGATACGTGCCTCTGTGTGTTTTTTTTGAAAGGCATTGGGCAGCTGAAGCCTACCATCATTTTCCCACTAGAGTGATCTGAAATAGTATCATCAGAAAGGTTCACAAATGGGAATCTAATGGGATTTGTGGAGTGTCAGATGTTCCCTAAGGAAACTCCTGTAAGAGTCTGTTTTACCAGTGGTATTTCCTGGGCATTTTTCCCCATAAATGTATTTGTCCTTAGGAGGCGAATGCTGCAAGGGGAAGCCTGCTGGAGAGGCTGGGCTGCAGCAAAGACAGAGTAGAAATTGCTCTGTGTTTTGCTGCAGTCGCAGTTATGGGAGTAGGTGGTTCTGTATGTATTGGTGTGTTCAGAGACCTGGCCAGTTTAGCAGTCCCCAGGAGCAGTGTAGGAATGGCTTCCTGTGGCTTAAGGTGTGCAGTATGCACTGTGGAGAAACATGGGAGAGATTCTCAAGAAAGGATCTTGATCCAGTCTGGTTTCACACCAGGACAGAAGGGGCATGGTGCTCTCAGCAGCCTCCTCCCTCACACCAGACGTGGCACTCCTGCAGTAAGGCAACCCCGGGGCAATGCAGCATCATAGTGTGGGAGCTTTCCTGGTGCTGCTCAGGAGCTCCAGGCTACTCAGGAACAACAGACTGGTAGCTCTGTCAGTGCCCATTTCTTTGGCAACAATATGTTTTTCTCCTTGATTTCACAGCCAGATTGTATTTAAAATAGAATACGTATGCACATGATGCTGGAGGGATAAGGCTGTAGAGTGACTTTTCTGGACTTCTTGGAATACTTGATTTGAGTAGAGTCTGGCTGCTTAGTCCCTATAGCTGTACAGCCTGGGATAGGGCATCTCACCAGCCAGCTCTGAGAGAGAGCCACAGTCTTCTCTGGTGAATGAACAATCTGTGAGTCCTGACCTAGTGGTGTCAGATGCCACTAGGCATCCCCTAGTGGGGACTGCTTTAGCCAAAATCCCTAATCTGCAATTTCTCGGTGGAAGCAAAGAGTGCCTTTCCAGTCAGCATCCTTCCCAGAAACCTGAGTGTTTGTGATGTTCAAAATCAAAAACTAAAAGAAGGCCTCTCTTGCCAGGTACTGACTGTGCATTGAGATGAGATGTCAAGTGCCAAAGACTGTGGGAGAGGTTTTGGACCAATAGAAAGCAGAAAACAGCAGAAATTTCTCAGGAGATCCTGCTCTATATCCCATTTTGTGGCATGGTGAGAGTACGGAGAGAGAGAGAGAGAAGCAGCAGACCGTGAGCTGAAGCCCTTTTGCAAGGACAAGCAGTAGAAACACATTTTCTTTTTGTTTGGCAGCAGGAGCGAGGTGCACACAAACATCCTTACTGATTATGCTGCTATAGGAAATGGGAACTCAGCCGGACATACACAGAGCAGGGAAAACCCCCAAAATTAAGTGAGTTAATATGAGCACCAGCCTCACCATGAGGAACCATAAGGGAGAAGGAGAGGGGCTAAGCAAGGTCACAAAAAATGATCAAATTCTGTGAGAGCGCATAGACACAAGCGTCGACTTCGTGAAGACTTCGACAAAAGCTAGTGGTGGATTGTTGAGAGGCCAATGCAGTTAAGTTCCTGCTTTGTTACATAGATAAATTGCCAAAGGAAACATTATCCAAACAGTTCCACTTCAAAGGCAAAATGACAAGCTTTGGGGAACTTGCGGTACTTTCAATCTGGCCAATAACCAAGTGTAAAGTGTAAAATATACATGTTTAGGAAGTAGGACACATGCCGTTCAAGACAGGCCTTTCCCATGCTCTCGGACCAGTGCAGCTTCATTTGATGTGCAAATGCATGATGTGTGATCTGTCCTGGCAGTGTGCTGCCTGCCAGCAGCACAAACATTTCACAAGCACCCTTTTGGGTTACTCCAGCCTGCTGTGTGCACAGCCTCCTTGGCAACCTCTGCAGCTGGAGCTTTTCTTACAGTCTATTGCTGTTGTGGTTGCACAATCCAGGTTTATATAGTGTGTCTCATCAAGAGGCTCCAGGCGGTTAAAAACACCTTGAAAGCATCCTGGAATTGCAGGATTTGATGTTAGATACTAGGATTAAATGACAATACACAGAATGGTTACAGTAATGCACTGGGGAACGTCTCAGTAATGTAGACTCTGTTGATCATTAACGCAAATTGTCCCAGCAGATGTCCCAGCCTTCCCTGGGCATTGGTGACTTCAAAGTATTAGAGCTGATGGCAAAGGCCCTCCATAATGTGTTTATAAATTTCACATGAAATCAGGTGAAAAAAGTGTTCCCTGGAGTGCTTCCTGGCACTGCAGGCACCGCCAAAAATACGTGTGCTGTGCACAGTACAAGACAGCCTCTGTTATTTGATGAAACTCATCTTATAAACCCATGAAAAGTAACAGTGCAAATGCTCACCATAAAGAAGCAGTGGATTGCAGGTGCAGTCTCTCTTCAGTACTGGCTTGAGTGGATCTAAATTTATGATATCAGAAAAAAATAGTTGTGGTCTTTATGGTGCAACTGAGCTCTAGAATACCTGTGCTAGTGGGATGAGGCTGGCTTTTAGTGAGGGTTCAGGATGTAAACTCAGCTGGCAGGACTGTTTCAGAATCAACCATAGGAACCAGGGGCATGCAGATGTGCTTTTTCTCCCTCTCTAACAGTAAGCTAAGGGACTGAGGTAGGGACATTATGCAACAGCTGTGGTGACTTACCCCTCTTGTACTGAGAGGCAAGTCAGCCTTGTGCCTCTACTCTCTGTCTTGGGGACGGATTCTCAGTCCTGTGTGTACGTGCAGCCTCTAGGCCTAAGGCATGGCTAACCAGGCACTTGGTGCTGAGCACAACCAGGGTAGCAGCTGTGGCTACACAGAAAACTTCACCTGCTCTGCACCACTGAAATGCCTGAAGTTGTGCGGCAGCCAGCTGCAATCATTTGTTACTTGTGTTAACCTTGAATTCCAGTGTGTCAGTTCCGGTCCTCTGAGAAAAATTAGGGAAGTGCTTATTGAAACGAGCATCCCAGCACTCCACACTGTGCTGGGTGGAAGAGGGAAGTGGGACCCCAAGCCTTAGTAGTAGCATATTCTAGCCACACTTTAGTAATGTGAGATTATATCACTATTCTCACTTTAGACTAGTATGTGCTTATAAATGGCCCAACTTCATGCTAAAGTCACTTGCTTCAGGAGTTCCTGAGCTTTCTGGCAGAGCCACATACGGTTCCCTGATACCTGTGCACTGCCAGTGGACACAGAAGATACAGTGAAGATACAGGAAGAATTATAGACTGTGTGTTTAATGAGGACGAGGGAGGAAGATGTGTTTTATCCAGCTGTATTCTAATGTGCTGAGAGAAATCTGTTTGAATGGGTTGGGAATGCTGATGGCATCTAATAGCCACAGAGGCTTTTCCTGCTTCCTGATAGATATAGCACTGTGAATATCAGTCATTGTGGTATGAAGTTGTTATGAGAAAAATAACTTCCTGTGTTGATGGACTTAGCATGCAGTAAATGGAGACGTATGGATGCAAATGTAAGGTGGTAAATGTAGCTCTCCAGAGCTCCAGGTGTAACCATGCAGAGTCACAAGTAAAAAGTACAGTGTATTGCTTGTCCTTGACTTCCTCTCTAGCTCAACTGGTGCCCTGATTTCAGTGTTATTATGATTCTCTTTTTCCAGGACAGAACTGAGAAATAAGAGGGTGCTGTGACACACGGTGCCACTGCATATGCAAGGCAAGATTTTTCATCCTGGCCTCTGTGAGGAGAAAGAGAAAGAGCATAACAGGGCACCCATAAACATGTGAATGCTATCCAAGTAGTATCAATATCCACTGCTTTGTCTGAAGGCCACAGAATTGAAACTTTTTGCCTTTCTTCACATCCTTTTCTATAAGAAATGCACAATTAGTTCTAAACTCTCCCCTTACTACACCTGTACACTTTTATTGATACATTCACTTTCACTGGCTGGAGCTCCACAGAGTACTTACTTACTATGGACTAAACTTTGATCATTTCACTAGAAGACAACACTCCTTGTTTTCAGTGGGTTCCAGAACAACCTTCTTTCCTTTGTTTTGCTTTCAGGAAAGGTGCTTGTGCCTGTGTATCTGCTTGGGTGGTGAGACAGGTTGCAAGTGGGTCAGAGAGAGGGGGAGTATGGAAAGTGCTTATTGTCCACCCAAAGTCCCACGACAGAGCTGTCCATGCCACTAGTTAAACAGAAATGATACTCTGCTTAGTATATACCTGATATTCTGGACTTTCAGGAACAGTGCTCCTTCCTATGAATGCAATTTCCCTTTTATTATTGGGTTTTATTCTCTTTTATCCCACCTATTCTAGTCAAGTTACTTTATTGTGATTGCCCATTGAGTGTTGATTAAACCAACAGTATTATTCCGTGATGCTGAGGTATGACCACTGCTTGCCATACAATGAAGGAGCTTGGCCCTATTAACTGAGGAGTTACTTTACCTAAATAGGTAAAGTAACCTATTCAAAAAGGAATGCAGTTCATTGCAATGAAAGTAACCTGGAATAAAGGCATTGCTTGAGGGAGAGTTGTGTAGTACCTGGCCACATGAATTCAGTCTGTCCTTGTCCCATTTTAGCATTTTGAAATCAAAGATAAGTAGACTATCACTCCATAAAAGATCTGAGTGTTAGTTCAATAATCGCTGTGAAACATCTACTAGAGAAAGAAAAGGCATCATGATTTTTTAAAACATTATCCAAAAATCAAGCTGTGATGCAGCAGTTTGCAAGGGTGCCCCACTGGTTTTGATGACTTCAGACCTGCCCCAATAGCTAAACTTTATGACCATAAGGGTGAGGATGAACTTTGACTATGACCTAGATCTGCAATTCACAACTGTTTTCATACAGCTGCAATAATATTCCAGAAAATGTAATTGGCCTTTTACTTCGTTCACTTTTGCAAATGAAAATAAAGCTACTGTGAGAGCAGATCTTTTGCTAAGAAAATATTTTTTTTAATATTTTTATAGCTCTGTCAACAATAAAGGAGTCTCACAGTCTAAAGTCTTTCTCTAAACCTTTTTAATGGAAAAAACTTCATAGAAAATATCCTTTTACTTTTTTAATAACATATAACTATATACATGATTAAAAACTGTAACAAAAAGCTGCAGGGACTGGAAAAATGTTTTGTTGGATCCATGCAGATGGTACATCTAAAAAAGGATTTCACAAATCCATGTACATCAAATGGAGCTGCAGTGACAGGGTTGGAAAAAATGGCAACTCTATATTATTTACCTGAATGTACTGGGAATAAAGCACAGACATACAAAATACACGAAAAGAATACAAAAGAGTACATGGTGTAAATGCTGTAAGCACAGGAAGTTTTTTTTTTATGTAAATAGGAGAAAAGAAGTAAAATCTCCTTTTTCACATTTTATATTGCAGTTTAAAAGATAACTAACCTCTTACTTGCTGTATTTTGTTTTTCTTCACTCTGACATACACTACAGTAGAAGTAGATGGCATTTGAATTTAACAACTTAGGAATACTTTGATTTATCTCCATGTCTGTGAATGTACTATCAGATCTGAATAACAACATGTATATGTATTGCTTTAAAAACACATACACAGTTTGACATGAGTTACAAAATATTGGGGGCCACCACACTACGAAGTGCTGGAGACTCTTGTCCTGATCCAGCAGTATGGTGAAGGACACATACAACTTCAAATCTAAGAGGAGTTCCTCAGAGAGTAAAGGAAGGTAAGAACATGCAGAAGTTAGTTGCTGATCAGGTCTGGAGTTTTCAACAGTTCATAGCATAGACTCTGCAGCTAGGAAAACTTACACCTGAGGCTGTAATTCTGTCACCCCAGATCATGTAGTTACATTGTGTGGAGGATTTACTGTACTTCTAAAATAGATTTTCTTAATTGTAAGTTAAAACATAAAATGAAACCTCTTTAAAAAAATGTGGGGAATTGATGAGCTCTGCAGCTGGAAAGAAGAAAGAGATAGCGTTTAGTTTGTCAGTGATGGATTGGAAGAGATTCTGTAGGCAGCAGGTAATAACGTGACAGGCTTTAAACACCTCACTTCTGAAAGAACTTGCTCTTATTTTTGTCCTGGGCCAAGAAAACCCAAACATAATTGAAAACTCAGTACCAGCCAGTAACATCACCTGAGGTGCACAAGCATGGTGAGGATGGCAAGACATTATTTAGTAAAAGCTGTAACAAGTACTTAATGATTCCCAGTGTAATCACAGGCAGTTTAATAGCAGACAAATAAATGGAGCCTGTGCGTGCATATATTCGTTTAAGAAAAGAAAAAAGGTGAAAGCAACAACAGTAACAACAACAACAACAACAACAAAACTAGACAAGCAGTGAAAGCTGAAATATTCTGTGAAGCCTTGGAATCTGTTCCGGTTCTCGTTAACACCCACCCACCCTGTCTGGCCTTGCTCTTTTGGCAGGCAGGTAAATCCGTTCAAGTTCCTGTAAGTGAAGGAGGACTTTTTGCTTATAGCAAGACATAAAGTAATCATGAAAATAAGCTTTGAAATCCAAATTGCTGTGAGCCATGAAAGCCAAATCTCACTGATAAGTATTTGGCTTTCATTGTCCATGCAGCAGATTGATTCCCTCCCCAGTCTGACCTCTTTATGTGGGCATGCTAATTGGAAAGTTGCCCCTATGCCAGGTTTGGGGCCATTACCATTCAGAGTTTTTATTTTTAAGAACATCAATGCTACTTGTTTGTGTTGTTCATTGCTAGTGTTTTGGGTAAAATCTGGCTTGTAGAGCCCTGATTGCAATGACAGTGTCAGTACAAGGCAGGTCTGTTTGAGAAGGCAACCTGAAAGCAGTAAGACTTATTTTGTTTATTTAAAGAAGAGATAAATGTGTGTGTGCATGCATTTGCATTTAACAGTTTTATAGCTGGAACCGTCATTAAGTGATGCCCAGTAGCAATTTTATCTCGTTATGATTTGTTTTATAAAGATGTAACGATTCTCAGGAGAGTTTTATGAAAACATGCAGAGTTGGTTTGCATTACATACGCAGTTATGTGCCCAGTATATTTGTTGCAACTTAATTTCTTAAATATATATTGCGTAACACTTTTTATTCCTGAGTGCTGGTCTCCATAAGGAATAGAGAAGGTGGCATCATGTGCTCTTCTGCACAACGCGGTCCTTTGTCATTTTAGGAGTTCTTCTGAGGGATCTTTATTGTCACAGTTTTAACTTCAGAATATTCTCTCAATCCACATTCACCCCTAAAAAACAAATTGCAGCATCAGCTTATACCAGGTATTGTTTATCAAGCAAAAATCTGCAAAGTGATTTCTTGATAAAGTTAAGATATAACCCAAAATTGCAGTTCAGTTTAGGTCAAAAGAACAATGGATGGCTCCAGAATTTGATAAGGAGATACAGAACATGAAACCCAGAAATACTCACTATGTGCTGATGGAGATTTTGGGAGTGAATTGATGTCCTCTGTCCTTTCTAGACCTTGAAAATGTCCAAACACCAAGACCTACCCCACTGGCCAGTGAAATTACTGCTTATATTTGCAGTCAAGAAAGGGAAGGTCCACACTGAGTACAATGAAAAATGAACTACTCCCAACTGTGGGTAAAGATGAACTTGACTCCTAACCTGCTGATCTTTTCTCCCTAACAAAATATCCAGCAGTAGAAATCACCATTTGCAAATAATGTGGAAGAGGGTTCAGCTTGCTCAGATTCCCTTCTACGATTCTCTGTACAATTCCTTATTTTGTCCTGGCACAGGACCTTATATAAGATCCTTTATACTGCTAGAAACCAGGCACTTCCTAGGTCCCAGTCATCTGACACGTGGCTCTGAGGGGTACATGTTCTGCTTTGGATAGATTATGCTTAAAAAGTGGGAGGTTTTGAATGCTCTTAACATTTTTTTTTTAGTCAGCTGTAGCCTGGCTCATCTCTTTGGCCACTCTGCTGAGGTTTAGAGCGGATGTTGCATGGCTTCTTGGGACTTAATGCTTGTCTTCTCTGAAGTACAGGTATTTCCATTTTCCTGTGCCTGTTTTGAGTAATGGAGAAGTCTCATTATGTCATTAGTTAAGTTACAGTATGTCTTCTAGATGGGGTGTATGTAAAGCAAACACTGTCCCCACCTCAAAACAGGTACAGTGCAAGTCTGGAAGTAGAGTATCTTTTCCGTATTAACTCAATGAGGATTCTTTTGCAGGAGCTCTTCCAGACATTTGTTTCTTGGTTGAATTTTTATCCCCACCCCTAAAACACACACAGTATTGCTCTATTACTTATATTAAAATTTAGAACATGCTGGCATGGATATGATGTTAGCATGTTTACTCTTTGCCACTGCCTCCCCTCTGGATTCTCCTGTGCAGGACTTAATGCCAAGTGAACCATAAAGAATATTTCAGAGGAATTCCTCAGAACCTCCTTCTAGTAAGTGTTTCAGAATGGAGTGAGAGGCCACGGTTCGAGGCAATTAAACCCCTCTGCAGGCCCCCAGTATTGCATAACCGATTTTGTATTTACTTCTGCACTGCGGATTTTACACAAAATATAACATTGGGGTGAAACTGCTGTAACCTTCCTTGGAAAGTTAATTCATTTGAGCAGAAATACCAGTATTTACCAGCCCATGTCACTTCGTCTGTAGTTTTGAAAGCTGCTGTGCCTGTTGATTTGGTAAGCCTTGTATGTGATATAGTGATTAGTATTTAAGGGATACATCAGACTGATGATTCAGTAGGCATTTTTAAGATTTACCAGAGTCTAAGTACCTGCAAGCAAATACTAGCGAAGACTTTTTTACATGTGAAAGATTCCCATTGATCTGGACCACCCCACCCCCAGCTTTCAGTAGAAAGTAGTGGATTTGTCTCCAAAGAATGACCAAAAACTTCAGCTGTTTCTCAGAAGCATTCCCTTAGGGCTCAGTGAAAGCTGTCACCAGGAGCTGCCTGGAGCCCAGTAACTAATGCTAGTAAGTGTCTGTGTGGAAGTTTCTGGATTCGGCAGGGCTGCTGTGTAGCTCCAGACACCCGTTGGACACATTTTTGCAAGTCAATAGATAACCCAGCTGACAGCAGCCAGTGACTTTATGTATGTTCCAAATGCCACTTGATTTCTCATCTTGGTCTGCCAAACAAAATTAGAGACATTTATTATCTGTTTCTTCAGCTCACAGCTTCAGGGCTTTACACGTTTGTTTTCTGGTCAATAGTTTGGAAATGGACAATTGTGATGAATTCTAAGGCAAGTATTTTTCAAAAGTTAAAAATCTGCACTTGCTGAACAGGAAGATGGGTTATGCCAGACATTCAGAGCAGAAGAGTCAGTGTGTGTTCAGTCAAAGGGCTTGATTGTCCCCACAGCCTAATGCAGGGAGCAAAGCCATCCTTTTCTATGGCCACTCTGGGTCTTATTGGATTGCAGTCTGGTATCAGAGTGAGAACAAAGGTTGTGTCTGTGAAAAGGAAGGAGCCCATGGGTCAAATCTGCATGGTGCTGTCCCTTGGTTATGTAGGTGTGAGGGAAGGGGAACAAAGTGTTTTTTAAAAAGAAGTTTTACATACTCTCTTCCCTCCCTCAGTCCAAGAGAAAAAAAGATAAGGGAAGGAACTGCAACTCCAAGCCATTCTCCTGCTTGCACTTGTTTTTTGGAATGCAGGTGTGCGCTGCTGTATCTCAGAACTATCCAGACAATAATAATTCCTATGACATTAAAGGAGAGTTCTGAGGTAGAATGGCACTTCCTTCCCTTGAAGACTTTTGGACAGAGGCGAGAATTTTGGGGAACTAATATAAAATGGCCACATGTGGCTATCTGGGGTGAATCACCCAATTTTTAGTTACAGGAGTTAAATTTTACATCTCCCAGGTAGTGATAAGAAGCTTTAAAGAAACATGAATGAAAAAGCCCCAAACCCATGTCTTTTAGACCCCTTCAAGAATACAAAAATATTGTACGTAGTCTTAATGCAAACATAAATCACCTGTATTGTGTACATGAGTTCTGCTTCTCTACTGGGACGCACATACCCTGCTACATTTTGTGGGAGTGTAAAATAACAGATCTCAACTTCGTGTTGATTTTTTGCCCATTTGTGATGAAAACCTGTGAATTTAAATGCAGGACCAAAACAAGTCCCAGATAATGCAGTGCTGGCACAGGCAGCACAGTGGCCCAGTTATGATCTGGCTGTAACACAGTGTCACCTTAGCAATGACACACTTATGTATAGACACTTTTTCTTCTTTAACTGCCCAACTCAACATTATTTATGCTGTAAAATATATCCCTTAAAAACAAGAATCTAGGAAACTGGCATTTTAATAAAAAGTATTAATGCAAGGTGGAGAAGGTAAATTAGAAGGTGATATCTGATCAAAGAGGTTCTGAAAGGAGTAGAATAATTACTCATAGGTAGGTTTTCAGGCATCTTTGTGAGATGGAGATTATTGCTATTCCAAACATTGATTGTTTATGATGAATACTTTCAAAGCTGTAGTGGGAATCAAGTGTGCAATTACCATAGATTTTTCCATGAGAGCTGGGGTGCTGCCTGGGTTTCCCCCCTTTCAAGAACTCTACAGCGTCGATATGGGAATATTTTGCTTGCACAGTTTAACCTCCCTAGAGTCAGTGGGGTCACCCCTGGGTGTCAGGTTACTCATGTGCTCTATCGAGCTTAGTAGTTTTAGAATATTTTCACAATGATAAGAGTTAGATGATCTGACACATTTATGCCAGTGTGAGATCACCTCATAACTCATGAATGTGAATAGTATGAATGTGTTATTCAAAGCACTCCCTAACGAGGGAAAATACTTCAGACTAAATAGAGCTTATTTTATAGATCAAGTTGTATACTTCAACATATTTAAAGTTTTAAAGAGTTTGACCTTACTTTAGTTTTACTGCTGAGTTTGCCATTAGCCATAAGCTATTTTGAAAGCTTAGGTAAGATATCTGGTACACATGCCTCCTGCACAGAAATTAATTGAATCCTTGGTATGTAACCAATCTGGGGCTGATGCAATTGCTAAACATCCTTGTGATTGTAATGAGAATGAGAAACTGGTCAGACTTTAAATTAGGTACATGGGACAGTATTTGAGCATGGAGCTTCATTTCAAAATATCTGGCACTTAGTCCTAAATGGAATAAGAAAGACAGAAAGCTTTATAGTGGCAAGTGATTTTTTTTCTAAGGGATGTAAACACATTTGTTTCCTTCTCTAGGCCTGATTTAATGTAACGTTATTTAAAAATCTGCAAGCTGGTAATTTTTAATAAAATTCAAATGCACCTTTATTTATAAATATAGTGAAAACTGAAGAAAGGAAAGGAAACACTAGCAAGAGAGTTTTGGGCAAAACAACTCTGAAACAAGTACACCAAACCAGTCAACAAGCACTCAGCAGCACCAAAGAGAGAGTCTTTCTGAAAAGTGATGGTTAGTATGGCTAAAAAGAACTTCCAGAAAACACAGGTTACAAGTTCAGAAAAATACTCAGAAATTTTCAGTTCCTTTCAGGATAAGAAGAGAATTCCAGTAAGTTAGTTTGCAATGTTTAAAAAAAAAAAAAAAAAAAAAAAAAAAAAAAAAAAAAGGGGGTATCACAGAAAAAAAATTTTNAAAAAAAGAAAAAAAAAAAAGTGGTCTTACCATGCAAATCAATTGCATTTAGAACTGGCAATGATTAAAGGTCACCTTACATTATGCCCTGATTCTCGAGTTGGAATATTTCTGGATCTTAATTTGCATGGAAGGATTCACTATTGTTTATTAAGTTGTAGAGTTGAAAACCATTTAGAAAACAGCAGTGTAATACTTACATCTCTCTCCCATTGCCAGACATTTTGAATCCTCCAAAAGGACTCTGGGCATTTAAGGCATTGTAGCAATTTATCCTGTAACAGGAAGAGGCATTAAGTCCAGCTGCACTGCCAGAGAGACCTTTGGATAACTCAGAGGCTGAAACTTGTGGAACTAAGGACACTCTATACCTCTTAGTAATAACAAACTTGTTTCATGTTGAAAAGAAATGAAGGATTTATGCTACAAAAACAACATTCTGCTTCTTACTCCTAAGGAGAATTGGATTTGACCTGTGAGGGCCAAAGGAGAGCACCATACCCTTGGACACAGCTTCAGTAATGAATTGTTAAAATGCTGCCAAACCTCAGTGCCAGTTTATAACAAAGAGCTGTTAGATTTGAATTTGCCCTTTTTCTCCCTAAATTTCTTGCCGATCTTTAGTTTACTGAGGTTTGACATACTAAATTGCAAGCTACTAAACTCTAGAGTTGGCATTACCTATTCCTAAAGACTGGAGAGGAGGTGTCCTCTTAGTTCCTTAATGTTGTAGAAAGTACACAATCCTTTGTGCCTTTAGCAGACACCTCCCAGGATTATTGTGCTCCCCAGAAAGGATTGTTTATCCTGTTTGTTTTCAGCGTGCTCCTGGGAAGCAAGGTGCTTTATGGTGCAAGTGATCCACCACTAGGATGGGCTGCATAAATATTCTTAACAAAGGGTGCAAAACTGAAGTGAAACGATGATAGCGAATCAAACCCTTTATCTTCAAGAGTGGGAGTGGGATAACTTCTGCTTACCAGACTGTCCCAGCCTGCATTGCTGAAGAGACTGTCAGGGCCTTGTTTATGTCGTTTGTAAATACAGCAGCTACCAGGCCAAAATCAGAATTGTTGGCTCTCTCTATAACTTCATCCATGGTTTTAAATCTCAGTATTTCTTGAACGGGCCCAAAAATCTGCAACAAAGATTAATAATTAATAAACCAGCCCCCTCAGAGGCATTTTATTCATGTTTTATTCTGCTTTTTTAATTATCTTCTCTCTCCTAATTATGCTCTTTAAAATTTCCCACCGCAAAATTTAGTGAGAAATAGTGATATCTGTCTGTAAAACTGCATGATTCCCAGAGCAGTTCTCAGTGGAACTCATCCATTCTACCTCTATCTCCTCTTTGATGTCTGAGACCTTACAGTCAGTGAGCTTTGCCGCCCAACTGATGTCACTTGCTGTGTGCATAAAGAGGTCTGAAAAGATTTAATATTTTTTTAGACAGTGGTAATTTTCACTCTGAAGCTTTTGTCTTAGGAATTAAACAAAAGAAAAAAAGTAATATTTAGGACATTCTAAAAGGATCTTGCCCACACATGTGAATACCTCCTCCTTGGCAATCCGCATGTCATCTGTTACATTGGAAAACACCGTAGGTTCAATGAAGAATCCCTTTCTTCCCAGCCCTTTTCCCCCACATTCAAGTTTTGCTCCTTCAGTAATGCCACTTTGGATCAGTTCCAAGATCTTGTTGTATTGTTTCTTATCAATCTGAAAAAGAGAAGAAGCTGTTTGATGTGCAGACCATGTACTTGACAATATAGTCCAAATGGGTGTTTTCAGACGAGCCATGTTCCAGTGAGTCGGTTCCTGCTTCCATTCACTGCTCTTTGAGCTGCAGATGCCAAAGATCTCCAAGCAGGTGCTGACTGTAACCTCAGGCTCAGACTTCTTAAGGATGTGTCACTTTATGTTTGTGGCTTAACCCACACACTTGCTAAACAATCTAGTTTATAAGCACAAAAAAAGCAGATCATTAATTTTTGTCCCTGGTTAACTTCCTGAAAATGTTATAAGCCCAGCTGGTTGTTAATGGCAGGAAAATTTTCTAAAGACTTATTTCTAATTATGCCCATCTATTGCCTAGAATTCCTGAATCTCCAAGCATAGTTATGGTTGTAGACAGTTCTTGAAAGTCAGTGCTTACAGAGACTTTTGAGAGCTTCTCACAGTTTACAGCTGTATTTTGGGGGCTGAAGATCCAAGTCTTGCTCTTAAAACTGGGAGGCAAACATTGGTATTTAAATTGAGATTTTTTTATTTAACAAGAAACATGTCAGAGCTGCACAGATTATTTGCTCCTTTAGAATTTTAATCTTGAAAGCATGTATTGTGTCAGCTGCCCTGGACCTTGAGTGAGTCTGCACTGACTGACCTCTGCCTTAGTGGAGTTTGAACACCTCCAGGCACCTGCTGGGCTGTAGAGCCAAAGCCCTACTCATTTACCTGTGGACCTTGTTCTGTAGTTGGGTCAAAAGGACTCCCCACAACTCTCCTCTTTGCACGTTCTACACTTCTTCTAACAAACTCTTCATAGATTGATTCTTCCACATAAATCCGCGAGCCTGCAGTGCAGCATTGACCTTGATTGAAGAAGACCCCTTGATGAGCTTGTTCCACAGCGTAGTCCACTGAAAAACCAAGACAGCACCTGTTGCGCTGGAACACCGTAGGCGAGTCTGCCTTTGCACCAGTGTTGTGTGTATTACACATTCACGAAACTTCAGAAGCAGGATTTGGTTAAATAAAACTAAATCAAAACATCCTATAGTTGTGTCAGGTCATAAATGAGGATGATTCCCTTAAGACAGTGCTTTAGCAGTCAATAGGAGTAGGGAATGCAAGAACAACTTCACCAGTATCTTATATCCAGCAACATGTCATTCACCAAGTAAAACTCTCAAGGGAACCTCAGAGCAGGATGTGCCCCTTATAAAGACATCTGACTGGGTCACTACAGGAGGGGAAAATTTGGCACTGGGTTTAATACTTCATGTGTGAGAATTACAGCAAACCAAATACTTGGGAGAATTTGACTTTGACAGTGGCAAGACCTGTCCTTCCCTAAAAGCCAGATTCTTTTCGTGCAACACAGAAACTTCCCCTTGGCCCATGCAGATGACTGGGTAAGGCTTTAAAATTATAGGTCTGTTATAGACCTATAATATAAACGCTTGATTTCTACTCTAACTTCCTTGGAGGTACAACTAACACATTTTGTCCAAGCAGGAGACAGGATCCAGTCATATTTAGACATTCAAGGCCACATTCTTACATTGGGTGTAATAACTGACTAGACAAGAATAATGAATTCATCCCTAAACAGTGATGCCCTACAGCACTGTAATACCTCTGTTACCAGCTGTAGCACTTTGGAACATTGCTTAAAGTATAATCTTTTATGGACTAAACAAAGCAACAGTGCTTTACTTTCAGCACATTCTAGACAACTCTGTCTAACAGAAATGTCTTTTTCTGCCCTCAGTGTGGTCTTCAGAAAATTATATGGGGTGTTCCCTGGACCACATTCAAATTTTCCCTGGCAGCTCCATGGAGATTGAAAGCACTGGTGGATAGCTGTGATTAAGTTATGTTTCTTCCTCTATTGTTAACAGTTTTTCACTATGAGGGGCTCTAACCATTCTTCTCTGGTTTTTTGGTGCAGTAAACCTTCAACAGCTTTATCATGTTTTCTGCTAACTTTTGGCACACAGTGTTCCTCAAGCAGAACAAACAGCTCCTTTGGAACGGTGAGCCAACTGCTGTTTTTAAATAATCAGAGCTTTGAAGTCTAAGTCTTAGGCCAAGTGCTGGAGGTTGTAATTGTGGGAAGACCAGAGAGCTGTTGTCCCTCCCCCGTGGAATACAGACCTGCCCCTGGCTTGTGTCACTCTACTAGAAATGTTTAGGTGATCAAGTCTGAGTTAGTAGGTGAGGGACATTTGTGGTGTGGTGATATCTGGTGCGAGGTGGAGATGAGTAACTGGGGTAGAAGGCTGTAATATCTGTGTCTGGCTCCAGCTGACAATAGCTTTTTTAGCTTACCAGGATGACTGTGGCTGAAGTTTCAATCCTTGATTTGGTAAAGCATTTCTACATAGAAAAGCTGCTGGAAGTTGTCAAGCTTTTCCTAGGTTTTCAGATATTGATAAATTTTGAAAACGGATACAGGATTGTAACCATTGCTTGTAATTCATGCTATTCAAAATCATTCTATTCACTTCCCCCTTTTAAATTAGAAGACCAAATCCTTATATGTCTGTTTATTGGGGTTGCAAAGTTCTCAGAAAAGGCATTGAGTACAGTGTGCCTGCACACAGCCTGAAACAAGAGCTCAGAGCAAGGTGTGAACCATCTCATTCATCTTAAAGGGGTGTTAACTTCAAAACCTCCTGCTGACAATTTAGATATCAACATTTTAACTATTTCGTTGCTGATCATTTAAGCAGAAACTTCCAGTTTGTGTTTATATCCTATCCTAAACAGCTGTCCTGTACCTTCTCAGGTGCCAAAAATCTCAGCTGCACGATGTCATACATCTGCCAAAATTGTCAGCTCCCTGCTGACAGTGGCAGTGAGGATATTTCAATACACAATTCTTTAGTCGTGAAAATTTTAAAAATGGAATAATCTCCCTTTCTAGCTACTTAACAAAAGAATGCTGCACTGACTAGAACAGCAAGTCAAGTGTACATTAAAGCCCTCCCTTTTTATAATTGCTGTGAAACAAAAAAATCACAGAATTTCCAGATTTAAAGCACTAAATCACCTTGCTGCAGAGCATAGGATGGCAAATGTGTGTGGGACTATGACTGTGAAAAACACCACGTCTATATGCTTGGTTATAACCTTTTTTCTGCTTTCTTGTTGACTATGAATCTGTGGGTCCAAAAGTTGTATTTTTATAAAAAGATATCACACCTTAGGTTGCTTCCGTAAGATTGAAAAGTGCCATTAGATATAGCTGTATTGCTTCACTTCATTTTGTATGAAAGATGTGCCCTAAAATTAGTTTAAAAAAAAAAAAAAAAAAGAGAAAAAGACATCATGCAAACATGTTTTTGAGAAAAATACGGAAATGCTGACTTACAATCAGCATCTGCGAAAATAATGTTTGGGCTTTTCCCACCCAGCTCCAGTGTGACTCTCTTCAAATTACTCCTTCCAGCTGCTTCTTGGATCAGCTTCCCAACCTGGAAGGAAATGGAGACACATTTTACAGGGAATGGAGTCATACAGTTCATTTTAACAGCCAACGTTGGCTATCAGTAGAGCAGAGCTTTAAATAATCCAGCAGGTTCTTCGTTCCAAACATATTCTCATCAGTAGTGGACAGCTTTCCATTTTTTTTCCCTAGAAATTGAGAAGGGATAAGGCACAGCACAAAGTTTGTGTACTATTCACCCGTGTGCAGCTATGCTAAAATGGCTTGGGGGCTTTCTTTTAGGGCATTTTAGGAGGGCTGAATTAGAAATTTGAAAGGGATGTAACTAGAATTACTTCCATCCAAGCCACTGACATGTTCACAAGGCTTAATAAGTCAAATTCTGATGAAATCCTCCTCCTCCTCTGCAGGATTAACAGAACAGAGCAGAATACCAAGTAGGGCAAGAAGTTACAAAAGCACCATCCCACAGCTGACCCGCAGCTGCACCACAGATAATCTTAATATGGGTTGAGGAGGTCAAAATCACCTCCAAAATGTCTTTGTAGATTGTGGGGTCAGCTGGAGCAGCCACAAATTGCAGATCTCACCAATGAACATGAGAGTAGATTTAATGGAGTAGCAATCTGACAGCTACAGATTTGACGTGCTTCCACATCAGTACAGTTGGAGGGGCAACTGTGCTCCCTGGAAATTCTCCTCTCCTTGGATCAACAAATCCAAAACAGATCAACTTTTATACAGTTGCAGTGTAACTGTGTCCATTTTACAGCTAAGGAAGTAATCACAGGTAGATTTAGGCTCCTACATGGTAAAACACAGGATTAAAAGTACGTATTGAATATTGAGAAGCCTAAGAACCTTGGTAAGTGCTTTATTTTAACTGGGACGTGTTTTAACGTCACACAGAAAGTTAGAGGTGAAGTGAGATGGGAGTGAGTCCAGAGCTGGGCTTTTTTCTCCATATAGTACTCTGGTCTCTCTATCTGTTTTCTATTTCTAAGGTTATGTGAGTGACATTCCCTGCAGCAAAGGGTTAATGGATGAGAAGCTGAACCTCTTAGAGAATTGAAGGCAGTCTGCTAGAGAAAGTTAAGTCAGCACTGGAGTAATCAGAAAGCAAATGAAACAGAAACCAGGGCCCCCAAAGAAAAAAAAAACAAAGGAAAAAAAATCCCACAGGATAATGAAGGAATTGTGAACCACTTCATGTACCTTTGTGATTAACTGTTTATCTGGTGATACCACAGTTGAGTGTGACTGAGGTTTTTTCTTTAAAAAAAAAAAAAAGAAAAAAGCTTTTTTTCATTGCCCCTGTATTGATGGAATGGAGTGTTGACATTATCATGAAATTCCTTGCATATCCCCTTAATTGGAGCTGATTTTATTGCTATGTTTGACTGACAGCCAGAAGTGAACCTGAAAGAAAGGGATCCTTTTTGCCTTCCACCCCCACCACATACATCGAGCACGTCATCTGGAAATTCCAGCCTCTCAAACTGTGCTGAAAATGTACACTGGAAACCAGAGTGCTGTGTTTATAGCCAGTGCCAGCCAATGCCATTCACACCCTCACTGCCTTGAACCTCCCTCTCTCAAAGAACAACAACCAGCTATTTCCCCTCAAAAATTCTCAAAGAGCAGGACAGACCAAGGAAGCCAGAGCAGTGTGTCCAGCCCTCATCTCTCTGCCTTCCATTCTACTTCAATGTCAAAACACTTTTGTACATGTAAGCAAAGAAAGGATTCCATGCAAACAAGTGATTGACAAGTATGCAAGTCCAAGTATAGTGTATATGGCAAATATTAACGTCCAAAGGGCTTCAAGACAGTGGTGGTCATTTGGAAACGCGTAGTCTGAAGTATTTTTAATACAGGGAAGTTGTTGTCAAGTTTCCAAGTAAAAACTTAATAGAAAGCTTCACTGTGTCTTTCCTGTTAGGCATCAGTGTAGACATCAGGATGGTGGGGCTCATGCTGCTCAGCATTTTTGTTCACTGTGCTCCCGTTGTGCCCTGTGCACTTACAAGTTGAGAAAAGTCTTAGGGAAGGCACCAGCACCGTGGTTATTTAGTGACAAAGGCGGCCTTTTGTGACTGACCCTCTCTTTATGGAGGACGACAGCATGAAAGGGATAAGTGATAGTGTTGCAATCTGCATGGGCTTTCAGGACACGCTTCCCGCGGTGTCTCTCAGCTCTATCCCTGAGCTCCCAATAGGCAGCACAGCCCGGAGAGGGAATGCTGGAAGAGAGGACTCCCCCACAGATAATGGAGCTGTGTGATTATTCAGCAGGAATGTTGGCAGAGAAAGCCCTGACTCCCCATCCTTGTTTTGAATAGGCTTCAAGATTGATATCAGGAGTATCCCTGGATAGCTTGTGAAGTACCATAACCTTGTAAGCTGCATGGAGGGTGAGGCAGATGTAATTTGGTCCATCTCAAAGAAAACAATTTGTTATGCAGACCAATAACAACAAAGATTTTAAAAGTATTTTGAGGCACCCCTGTGCAACAAAGCTATTTGAAGGATAGTCCTGGAAGGATCTGTTTCTGGACTGTGAATGGTGTGATGGGCAGTGAAAATGTATCATGATCTAAAATATTTGATTGTTGGTTTTTTATGCCTTCTCTGTATGGAAGCTTAATGTCTCATTCAAGAGGAGGCTTAAGCAGTCACATTTTAAATACTTAGTGCAGAAATTTTAAAAAGTTTGTTACCTTTCATGTTCTCCTAATTTTCTGGTTTCAGACAGAAATCTGTATTTCTGAAGGGTACAGGTGGGTTTGGCTGTTACTGTTAAAGCACTGAAAGTCTCATGAGTCAAAAGCAAACCTCCAAGGTTTGTGGTACTTCCTCTTCAGCTCTGTCATTTGGAATGTCTGGGTTCTCCTTTGCTCTGATCCTTCCTTTGCTCACAGATAAACAGTAAGTCATCAGGGAACACCTGAATGTAGGGGAACTGCAGTCTAGCTGAACAGCAGGTCATTTTCTTGACACTGCCACAGACAAGACAGTGAAGAGAAGAACTGCCCAGGGACATGTATAGATTAAAAGATTCCATGAACAGTGCAAAATCTGAGGAGATACACATCATCAGTTAGGCATTTGAAACAATACCCTGTATATCTTTCTTGGGATAATGAGAGAATATCTGAAGAAGAGTAAGTGGTTTAAGTTACAAGAGATTAAGTTTTGGGGAGATGGTGTGGCCAAACAGAAATTTTCAGTGTTTTCTGGAAGTACAGTGTTCTCTCTCTAGCTCCTGAGGTACTGGATATTAGTGTTTTGGCAAAACCCTCAAACCCATGCTGCTGATCACTCAGTCTGCCTTATTTTTTAAGAATTCCAGATTATATGCAAAATCTTTCTGAGAAGCATTTTAGAACCTCATGGCATGTTCAGGGTGTGTCTCCTGCAAGGACAAACAAATTTGAAATACTGGCACAAAGAAGAGCAGCTTTATTTGACTGTGCAATGCCCTGTGTGAGGAGCAGCCCTGAAAAGAGCATACTGAATAGTGCAGCAGAAGTGAAAAGGCAATCCCAAACACAAATTCCGGGAGAGAATCCTAAGTTATAAATGGGTTGTTTGTTCCTTAGGTTAAATCCTGACCCCAAGGAAGTCCATGGCTAAACTCTTGTTAATGTTGATAGGACTGATACACCATCCTATTTGTATTGGGTTTAAGAAGGTGATTCCTTTTGACATGCATCTTTCATAGGCAAAGAGGCAGAACAGTTGCCCAAGGACGGCTTTCTAAATGCTACCAAAAACACAAAGGAAGGAAAAGGGAAACAACTTCTTCTCATTTAGGAGGCACAAGCTGTCCAAGGTATGATCCAAAAGATTCCACAGAAGCAGGAATGAATGCTAATGTAGCCTCCCTAAATCCTTACAGAGAGCACGTGTGTAGCACCATAAGCTCACAGACTTCTCAGAACAGGTCAAATCACCTTTAGGATTCTTATTGCTAAAGTAGAAAATGCCAGGTTGCAATTCTTCATGAAGCCTAAAACTGGCAAGTGATTGTGTGGTCCAGGAGAGCTCACACAGCTCATTGCCTGTGCAGTAGGAAGACATTCTGTCTACATCATGCATCGGGACAGTCATCTCACTTCGGAAATGAAAGGAGAATCCTGCTGAGTAAATCAGAATCAGTGGTAATACAGCTGTTAGCTACAAACATTTGTTTGGCATGAATCAGTCTCAACTCTCCTGTAGTTTGCTTTGATGGTCTCTCTAGTATCTTGTTGACTAATGATGAGATCATGGTTTGTTAATCTAAGTGCATAAAGAAAACATTCTGCCAAGCAAAATGCAGACTTTTGCTGGGGTTTATTGCAGTTGTTTATAGACGTTTTGTTTACACAGGCATCCAAACCAATTTGTTGGATATTTATTTGGGTTACTCTACTAAACTGCCTGAACACAGACCAGAATCTGATCTTAAATCTGTCTGCATTTTAATGGGTCGTAGTTTGAACAAAGTGGAAACCAGCCACTTAGGATACATTTCTTGTTGGCCAGAACTTCAAATGTTTTGTGTGCTATCTATAATTCCCATCTTGAGAGCATTTAACAACTGGAGGGAGTTGTAAGCCACTCTGATTTGGAGGTTACACATTTGGTTTTAAACAGAAGTTATTAGAACTCATTAAACTTTTGCAACAATCAAAATACAGTTTTTATCCCAGGCAGGGCTTTAAATCTGCATTTTAAAAAATTTATAACTTCTTACTCTCCACAATCATCTCTAATTTTAAACCCAGAAAATACTGCCCTCAACCATTCCTTGTGCACCAGGAACTTATGGATACACCATCCCCACACACAGTTCCAGTTCAGATGGAGCACACAGGTACTAGCTTGGGCAGGAAGATCACAGCAGTAGAATGGCTGTTATTTGCAAAGCCTTAACTGAGCTCACAGATTTGAATGGAAATAAAGGCACATGAAGAGTAAACCTGCTTCTGATGGCTGCTTTTCTCTGATATTTGAAGGCCTCTCACCTATTTTTTGCATAGCAAAAGTTCTTTCAGAGAATAAGAAGGTAGTATGAAGAAACTCTCTGCATTTCTGGTATGTGCAAAAATTGTCCCCTCATCAGTATTTGTCTTGGAAATACATAAAGCCCAGTGTTATTTCACTGGGGAAGAGACTTGTAGAACGTCTCCTGTACTTCTGAGCATTGCAGCCTAACAGCAGACACATGGGAGTGCCAGACATCCTGAGTTTGGATCTGTTCTTAAACTCAGAAATTGCTAACTCAAAATTACTAATTTTGATTAAATTATTGCTAGTAATTTCTAAAGGAATTCAGTGAAGAAGCTGAGGCAGAGAGGGGCAGTGCAAAAGGAAAAGGCATGTACACTAAACAGGGCTAGTGGGACACAGCTGAGCTTTACAGTACCTCTCCCATGGTCCCAGTGAGTGGGAGTTTCACCCTGTAGCTTGGGACCAGAAGGATCAAGGAGAGATTCAGTAAGATGTAATGAGGTATGTAAATTGATTATGGACTTTCAAGGGAAGGTAGGAAAAGGATAGGAGCAACTGTTAACATCATCATATTGGCTGGAAGAAAGTTTGGTTATGGCAGTTTAAATTTCATCTGATTGTGGAAGATGAGGAAAAAATGTGACAGTGAAGCCTGAGAGGAGATTGCTGTAATTAAGGAGGATCATGGATTAGCCCTGGTTCATTAAAACCAACACAGTAAAAATAAACATTTTGGTTAAAATGCCTGTACCAAACAGGCTGCTGAAGAGTGAACCGAAGCAAGCAGAGAAGCCAGGAAAGCTACTGGAATCTAAGGAGGCACGATATTTTTAGGTGGGCTTTCATACTCAATATGATTTTTTTTCTGTCAATGTGACAGTTGTCAGAGTGAAATCCATAGCCTGCCAGATGTTTGCAGAACTCTTCCCCTTCTTCCTAGTGAGCTGTGGAGGGAAGAGTTTTGAGATCCGTGCACTAGAGGATTGGGAGAGGGAAGTGATTCATAGGAGAGTGTTTCATAAGAAGCAGGTAGGTTGAAGGATGGAAGAGTTGGCACACTATTCTTTTAATGTGTGTAAGCTAACCCATAAAATAGGGGCAGCAGGAAAGAGGGAGAGAAGTGAAATCAAACAGTAATGGTACCACAGAAAAAGAGCTCTTCATGATTTTTAACATATTATTTTGTGGGGCAGTGTGTGAAAAGTAAATAGCAGTATTTAAAAAAAAATTCAAAGCACCTGAGAATCTAAAAACCAGAGAAGAGAGTGCTCACTGGATAGCTCTAAACTAGAAATCAGAAGCAGAAGTTGGAAGTAATTTTTGTGTTGTCATTGCATGGGCACAGGCTTGAGGCCTCCCAATCATCAGAAGTGTCAAGAGGTACTGGACTAATGCACGGGTGACAAGGCCATTGGCACATGGAATACAAGTGTCCACATGCACCTCTGGGCCCAGGAAGTCTGTGAGTTGTTGATTGTCAGAAGCTGTGAGGCTGCAGCAAGGAAAGGATCACTCTACACATGCTCTCTTCTTCTGTGAGCATCTGTTATTGGTCATGTTGCAAGATAAGGTGCGAGGCTGGAGGGCTCTGTGGTGTGGCTGTGTCAGGTTTTATTGAGTTAAGGTCATGAACTTGGCCTTTTGGCTCCTATTTCTATGGATTGGGTTATAGAAATTTTGGAAAACATTAGCATTCAAGGGTTTTTTTTTGTAGGAGGAGCAGCCTGTTTTCTGCCTTTCAAGAATCTTGCAGGAAAAAGATAATAATAGCCCAGTTGTGTGATTTTTACAGGCAAATGGGGAGTTTTCATTAGCTGTAAGTATACTTCAAAGGTAAAGAACTTATATAAAAGAACCTCATGGTGAAAACTTGAGAAAAACCTGTGCTTCAGAATCTCAATTTGAAGATCTTTGCATTTGTACTGCTAGGTTTTATCATTAACTTGCCCATCATGAACTGCCTTAACTAGCACATGGATGGAATGGAGGGATGGAGTTAATACGTGATGTTTATACACCTAATGGCTATCGGAAATCCCCATCACTGGAGTGTACAGTTGACATGCTTCAGACAAGTACCAGAGAGACAAAGTATTTCCATTATTATTCCACTAGAAATTGAAATCTGTTTTGGAGAAGTCAGAGACTGTAGTCCGGCTCATATCAGAACACAGTGTTTAAAATGTTACAATGTTGACTTGCTGTTACAAAAATTCAGTGTTACAGGAAATCAGAAACAATATGGAATAGTTTACACTAACTCTGCATTAAAACGATCCATCTGTTCTTGCTTTAGGTTCTTAGAGAATTGCTTTTTCATCTCTGTAATGCTTTTCACTTCCTATTAGTAAGGCTTTTAAAGGTAGGCACTGAGTTAGTATAAAACCCACAGCTTTTGAGTTTAAACGCCTATTAAAACTAAAGCTGTCTGGAACTACAATAAAAATTTATTTTGGCTACAAGAGACAACTTTGAAACCTAACCCATCTGTATTTTTCCTCTTCCAAACAGTGCAACATCCTGTATAACAGAATATTTATCTTAAACAGAGACCACATACCTTTATGAAAACAATTGTTTCAACTTAATTTATGGGGGGTAATCAGCTCATATTAAAATTTTCAATATTCCAGGATGCTAATCTTAATTGGATCCAGGAGATGTAATGACTAGAGTAATTCCATAGAATAATCTGAAATCTGATGTAGCCATTGACTTAGAATGTAACCTGTGTATATTAGAATCAGAAGTTGTCATTAAAAAATCATGTGCAGGCATATAGTAATTGCAAAACAACTGTGTGTGCAAATTAGGCATACGACTGCAGCTACATTTTACTGGTAATTTAGGCTTGTGTGTGACTTGCAAACTCAATTACAGAATAATTCCACCAGAATAATTCATTTGAAATATTAAGCTGGTCTCTGCAATACTTGGTCCCACCAGGGAGATATCCACACATATCTAGCAGGGCTGCATGGTCAGTGAATTTATCAACACAAATCAAAAAACAAATTGCCTCACTGTGAAGAGCAGTATCCCTGCATAAAGCAGGGATGTATAAAGCCTTCCATTGCCACGAGTGGGAGTCAAACAAATCAAAGAGAGACTGGATCCCTGGGGTTTAGCTCCCTCCATACAATAGTTTGTCAGATTTTGAATTGAAAAGGGCTGGGTTTAGCACTCTCTAAATATAACCAGCCCTGAAACTCCCACAGAGATTCCTTTCTGTCTGCCTTCAGACGATGAGATAAGGCCCCTTCTCCTGTGACTTCAGTCTGGAGTACCTCTGTCATCCCCACCCCAACCCTGATAACAGCCAGCTTGGCACATATTTGAGAGCAAGACGTGATGAGAGTTTTGGGGGTTAGTCTTGCTGTAGATTGCAGCCTTCATCTTCAGAGTGAGCCTCCTCTCTAACATCTGCAGCATAGTCTCATAGCAAGACATTTTGGCATCCAGGAGACAACTGACTCCCTTCATCCTCTGGCCAGCTTCTTTCCATCATTTTGGGAACAGACACCTTGGACTTTCTCCTTTTCTCCCTGCATTCTTTCCTTTTTAGGCCTCCTCCTCATCCTCAATATACTTGAATGCAGCATCAAAGTTGAAGTATATTTGCACAATTTGCTCCCTTCCTCTCCCTTTTCCCCAAGTACAGCAGGATACACAAATTATAGATGTTAAAGCAGCACTTATGTGTGCTATGATATACACGGGATGTTCTGCCTACTTGCATGTGATTCACATCCTCATAAGCCCACAGGAAATCCCAGCAATATTTTTCCAGGCATATCTCCTGCGCTGAGGTGCCGAGCACAGCAGGGGCTGGAGGAAGGGAGCCATTTGTGCATGGGAAGTCCTGTGGTACGTAAGTGTAGCTGGGAAGGACAGACCACTGTTATTTAGATGGTGCTCTTTTACTCAGTGACAGTAAGAAATGTAGCACAAGGACTGAAGCATGTATTCACATTTTACAGTAATGTGTGAATCCTCTTACCTCAGTGGATCCAGTGAAAGCAATTTTATCAATGCCAACATGCGAGGCTATGGCTGCACCAACAATTGGACCAAATCCTGGCAAAATATTGACAACTCCTGGTGGAAAGCCAGCCTGTCAAAATAGGAATGAATGAAGGTAAGCGTGACTTATGAAAACCGATAGAGCATGTTAAACCAGGCATGTGCTGGTAGTTCCTTCCTCACAAGGAGAGACAGACATCATTCCCCTCAATTCTTCTTACCTCCTTGATGAGGGCACCCATATAGAGAGCACTGAGTGGTGTTTGTTCTGCTGGTTTAATAACTACTGTATTGCCACAGCACAGAGCTGGAGCAATCTTCCATGCAAACATCAGCAGGGGGAAGTTCCACTGTAGGAAAAAAACAGTTGATAGATGGAAAAATATTGCTGTGGTGTTTTGTTTTCAAGATGTCAAGCTGATACCTCACTTATTCTCAGGCTGATCCTCAACATAAATCTTTCCCAGCACAAAGCAAGGATATTTTAAAATTACTGCCATTAAGAAAGCAACAGCAGTGACTTTTTAGTTCTTTCTCTCCTGTTCAAAGAAATACAACCTCCACCTGCAATCGTCATTAAAAAAATATTCTGTTATCTGTTGATTTTTTAAGTCACAACTTTTTATTTCATTTACTGTTTTGCTATTGGCACTTTTAATTCCCCCATGAAAATAGTTATTGCTTCTAATACATTTTGAAGGAACTGTTTGTTCATGTTGAAGCATTTTTGGATGTAAATTTCATATCCCTGAATACATCATAAGATACAAAATTTATACTCAAAATTATATAATCCTTAATTGATGGAATTAGAATAAGAAGTCCGTAAATGTCAATGGTCAGTCAAAGCATTTCATTTTCTTGAAGACTTCTTACTGAGAAATTTATACGGAGGATGTTAAAAGAACAGTAAAAAACAAGTTGAGAATTTCTTTGCTGATAGAAAATTTTGTATTGTCGTTCATTACAACTTCATTTAACTGCAGCAGATGCTGTAGTGAATTATATTAGTTTGATGCACAAACATGCTGTGGATAAAGATAAAAGTAATGAGCCTTTTGCACCAAGGCTTGATCCTAGCAGGTTAAGTGGATAGTCCTGTTGATTTTAGTGAAAACGTCACAGCAATAAAGTAACTGTGTTTGCACAATCATTCTTACAAATGCATACAACAGTCTCTTTTAGAAGGAGAATAGAAAATATCAGTCACAGAGTCAGCCACTGGCCAGAACGTGTTGCTGCCTGATGCATATCAGCTGCCACTCTCACAGACATCTCTTTAGCCCCTGGCTAGCTTGAAAAAATACACAACTGTCTTTTCTTCACCGAACACCCAATTTTTTACTCCCCCTGTTGTTTATAAACTCCGGAGACAAAGTGATGTTTTAATTCCATCTCCAGTACATAAACCTGGGAGGGGAGCTGTAGGGCCAGCAGTGTGCTAACAGCCTGCACTTCTAATGGCATTGCAAGGAGAGCTCACAGCAGTTTTATAGGGCTCTATATAGCCCTGTTTATGCTACAGCACTGCCACAGAGCACATGTTTTGATGGAAGCTGGGATGTGAAAGAGGATGAGGAGTTCAGTGTTAGACTTGCTGTTTAATTTTATTTTTGAATAACGTTATTTGCTCATGCAATGGCCAAGCACATGCAGCAGCCTGGGCTGTCCTCTGGGACTGGTAGCATGGAGGAAATACAGAACAGATCAGCAGGAGCGTTAGAATAGATGGGTATGACAGCCATCTTCAGGCTTTGGAGGACAAAAGTGAGGGAAGAGTGAACATATATGGTAGATGGCTGGGTACCCTGAACAAAGTTTTACACATCTAAACTAAATGAATCCTGCTTTTGGCATGATCCTCAGCCTGTGGCCGTTTCTTCAGCAGATCTGTCAGTTAAGCTCAATGAAACAAACATAAGAGATGTCCAGCAACAATGGGGTTAGATGTTGGGGTTGTCATTTAGTAAATGCTTATCCATGTGCCTGGCTGAGAAATGGGGACAGAGCTGTGGAATCTTTCATTCATAAGGACCAAGTTAGGAGAGGATGTAGGTGTTTGCAGGATGGCCATAGCCACAGATTCTCTGAGTCATTGCATGTTTCTCTGGGTTTCTGCCGAGTGCCAAACACAAAAGCCACCCCTTAACAAAGATATGAAATAACAACAAATCTAAATAGGGAAAAAGGGCTTAACATTGTTAAAGTAATCTTTTCTGGCTACTCCTCTTGTAATGGAATTGCTCCGTGTTTCTATTTGCTGGCTTTGTGGTAACATGAACAAAATGAAAAAATCAACATCAACAAAAATTTCAGAGAATGGCCTGATTAGTCCCCCAGTGTTTTGTCAAACAAAAAAGCTTCCATGCAATATTTTAATAGCTATATGTAAGCCTCCCACTAAAATTTCTGCCAAAGCTGGTTAGCTGGCTCTTCTGAAAAAGTTACTCTCTCAGTGCAATTCCCATGCAGTGTTCAGCAGGATTTTATTATGAGGGTGTCTTTTGGGGTGTAGCGGGAGTATTGGATTTGATGAAATGACATGTTTCTCTCTCACAACAAATAAAACAAACATTTAGTGTCTTCTATTAGCTACACAATGTTAATTGTAATGATATGTCTCCTGGAGTTTCCTTTTCTCCTCCAGCCTTGTAAAAGAAATAGCAGGAAAGAATGGAATTAAAATACATCACATTCTCCCAGGAACTGAGGAGCCTGTTAAATCACAGTAAAAACTAAATAAATAAAGAGACTACCACAGCAAAGCATCAATTTTCCATAAGTTGTGTGAACATCCATAACCACTGACAGCATATTAACACTGTGTTTTGCTTTGCTTGTTTTAATCATGTGAATTCTATGACTTGAGAACTTAACTCCTAATAACAGAGCCTAAACCCTATTAGCATGTTCAAATAAGCATTTGCAGGGAGGCTGTTAAAGATATGTCAACAATATGAGCTCAGCTTTTTTCGTAATGGAAAACACACATAGCTGAAGACCATGTTTTATGTGTCTTTAAAGAGAGCTGGTTCAAATGAAAATAAATAGAAAGCACTAGTAGAGATACTCACAGGGATGATCTGTCCACACACTCCGATGGGTTCATGTCTTGTAAACGTAAAATAATCTCCATCTGAAACAGATGAGCATGGTTACTCTCAAGTGCAGTTTGACTTGGCAGAACAAAAAAAAAAAATTAAAATAGAGGGAGGAAAAAAACTCCAAGGATCAGCCTTTGATGGCAGTAAAAGAAATAAAGAAGTCATGGAAGTGTTTTTTTGTGAGCCAGCATGGGAAACCTAGGTTCAGGAGCAACCCAATTGTTCTTTCGGTAGAACAAAGGAAGCAGACTTCCCATCAGAAAGTAACCTGCTTTGTTCCTTGGGAAAGAGCTGTACTGCACAAAAAATTGCAGTAGCATGGAAGCCACATACTGGCCTCAGCTGATTTAAGGGTGAGAGAAGTGAAGAAAAAGTCACAAAGGCAATTTCCTGAAAGGCTTGAGTGGAATACAGCAATACAAAGGTGTATCTGCAACCTGCTGTGGGGTAATAGGGTAACATTCAGCTGCCTCATCTGCCATTGAGGGCACGGGCAGTGTGAAGTGATGGAATGATGTACCACAACCTGTAGGTGTGGAATGAAGAGGGAAAGTTTGTGACTCGTGTGTCACTGAGCATCATTTACTTCCTGGGTGCACATGCTGAGGTTACACATGCAGGTTTTTTCCCAGTTAACAAAGAGCCAGAAAGGGACCTGCTGTGTGGGGACCAGTTAAAGGATCAGTTAAGGTACTGTCTAACCAGTAGTTTTGCTAGCGTGCTTGGCCTGCATCTGTGCAAAGTAGATTTACTGCACCTTTGTACCTCAATTGAGTCTTGTAGCTGTATAAACCAGCCCAGACTCAAACTATCTCTGAATTTAGGTCAGATGGTTTTCAGTGAGGCTATAGCTGAGGGAAGGGCTATGCTAAAGGCATGAGCTGAATGTGCCCCTTGGCCTGTAGTGCTTGGTCATCTAGAAAAACTCAAATCTCTTAACTTGGGAAAATAATTTCAGCTAAGTATGTGAGAATGATGTGAAGGTTACCTAGGCTTAATGGCAGGAGATGATTTACCAGGATAAGAAAAGGTCAGACAGCGGAAGGGAGTAAGAGGAGGAGGAGAGATTACAGGGCTTTTGCTCCCATTGTTCTGTCTGACATAGGGTATGTGCTTTCCCTCCCAGGCTGGGCTGGGAAGTGGCAGCCCCGGCCTCTCCCCCGTTCAGTCCAGAGCTGCAGCCACCCTTGTGCAGTATCGGGGAAGGGCCTAACTTCACAATGGAGAGTGTGTTTTGGGAACCTGCTGCAATGTCCTCTATCTGGTAACAATAAACAGGTTAATCCTTAAAGTTTCTTGGGTTTAAGAAAAGACTTCAACTTGAATTTGATTAGAAATAACTTATTTTCAGGTCTGCTTATTTCTATCCATCTACTTTACAGGATTTGCTCAGTAGAAACCTGAGCTAGAGTAGATAATATGTCAGCTGGGGGCCAGATACAGAATAATTATGAGAAAGGTAACAACAGTCTGCAACCAAGACAAGGGACAGAACAGAGAGAATAAAGGAGGAAGGGAAAGAGAGGAAAAAGATTCGCATCAGGAAAAGGCAGAAGAAAATAGTTTATCAGTTTGTTTGCAGTGCATTCACAAAACGTCGTCGTAACGTTTTGATCTCCAGATGTTTAACAACTCCCCAGTGGAGATGAGAATATTTATGTCACAGACTGAGATGATCAGTTTGGTTTTCCAGGTTATCTTTCACAGATGCTAGCAGTGGTTCACAGACCATAGGAAGATTCATCAGGTCAGACAGAAACGAAGTAGAAGTCAAAATACAGAGAAGTACATACAAGCAAAACTGTCTAAGTGCTCAAGAGGAACACAGAGGAGTTGGCTAAAAATACCAGCTTGTACTCGGTAGTACTGTGAGAGGTGGGTTCTCAGCCAGAAGGATGGTGGCAACATAACAGTAACACAGTTACATTAGCACTGTCTGACTTTAGATTGTCACTGCATAATCACTGCCACATGTCTGCGTGCTTCATCACACAGAGTTATAGATAACCTGAACCTCTTGCCAAGGCAGACAAATGGTGGTTAATTCTGCCCAGTGTAGGCAGAACGTTCTTTCCGCAGAGCGGTGCCTCCCATGCAGAGCTGCTCTCCCTGCTGTCTCCCACTAGACTCTAGACAGCTGCCCTTTTTGACACCTACTTCCAAAGTTCATCATCCACAGACTTTCTGTCAAGATGGGATTTTTGAGGCTGCTTTCTAACAATATCTTTGGGAACATATGTGACTTGAAGTTATTCAGAAGCCTTGGATGTCTCTGGACGGGCCAAAGATGGATCTAAGAGCCACCTTGTCCATAATGTAGAACAAGCTGTCACCATGGCAAAATAGCTCAAGAATTAAGTGAGCTTAATTCCGTTATTTTAAACAGTGAGCATAGAAAGCTTCTTTGTGCTTGGAAATTATACAAGAGACTTTTAAAATGTTTGAGAGTTTTAAGTCATGCTAATGACACTTATTCTAAGATGCTGTGGCTGATGATTGTTACTCTTATCCTTTACTAGCTGGCTGCCAGAAGAACATTGCCTGAGAGGGATCTGACACTGATCCCACATCCAATCTAAAATTTTGTCTTAAAGGGATTTTTTAATATACTCAGCTGAAGTAAACTGACATTCTTCAGTCCTCACTGATATTAATAGAGCAAGATCAATTTGCAGCTGCTTAGCACCTGGCCCAAAGACTTTCATTTATTAATCGGAAAGCAAGTCCCATTTATCCAGGGATCTCACTTTGGGACAGCAATATCTTCCACAGATGTGTTTGCTCAGATTTCCATCAGGAATCTCCGTCCCGGATATTTTATTTGCATAACAACCATAATACAGTCCCATGCCTCATATAGCAGGACACAGCAAACAAGTGGGTGAGGAGAGCTGAGTTGGTTCTTTAAACTATATCATACCATATATTGCTTTAAAGATACATTTCTGCTTACATTCAGTTTATTAGTTTAACAGTTTCTGGTCTAGCCTCATTCTGTTTTAATTTAAATCATCAAGGCTTTACGCATGGGAGCAAGCAAAGGGCAGTCTGAAGGTTTTGTAGCTCTGGGACCAAAAGGAATGTGATTGTAAAACGCACTGTTCTTCTTCTACTTGTCTATCAATTGCCTATTTTTATTTTACAGGAAAAGAAAACTTCAACAAAAACAACAACAACAAAAGATTGGGAGGTTTCAGATTTATTAGCACACTGAATAGAAAGAGAAGATTTAGTAGTGGGGGTTTTTTGGTTTTGTTGTGTTGTTTGTTTACCTTTGGTGAGCTGATGGTAAGTGAACGTAAAGAGCACTGTTGTTTAACACCACCTTTGCTCTAAAATAGCTTCATGAGAATGACAAATTTATGGTGTGAAAGTAGAGGAATAAAGAGAAGTGTAAAACGAAGAACTAGTTGATACCCTGAAGATGTGTGAATGGACTTATGATTCTCCACTACTGAAAACTTTGTTAGCACAAAGTTTGCATTGAGGAAGGCATGCTGAAAATGTGCCTTCCTTTTGCCCAGCATAGCCCACCTCACTGAAAAAAAAATCAGCTTTATCCCATAACGTACTTAAAACCAAGAATAAGCAGAGAATATTTCTTCTCCTTAATCTGGCAATGCCTTTTGGTGGCTGACCTAATTCCTGTGTACCTGTGGGGCTAAAGAGTGAGAAAGAGGCATTTACTGACCAGAGAGAAAGAGATTAGGGAACAGGAAATTTGCTGAATACATGAATTTATGATGTGGTCTGCACTTTTGTATGATTAAATGTGAAGTACAAGCAGCAAAACTGGGATTTATGAATCTCAGCCTAAATGACTGTGGAAAACTTTGAGTCCTTGCAGGAATGTCTGCACCTGAAATATTATTATTGTCATTTCTTTGGTGAAAATAAGATAATGAAGAGAAACACCAGTCAGTGCGCGCTGCAATTTTAATAAGGTGAAACACCAAGATGAGTAACACTGCAATGAGTTACATGATGTTTCCCTTCTGAAAATTTTGGAGGCCCATTTTCAATTTATCTGCTTGCCTCACTTGGGTAGTTTTGTGCTTTGCTGTAGAGAGGCGAGTGAGTACACTGCAGATACTGTGCCACACAGTGAAACACCAGGGAAATAACTGGGCTACAGCAAAGGGCATTTACCCCTGAGTGTGCCCTCCTGGCCTTACTGGGTAAAGCGGAATAAACATGCATGTGCAATGAACGTGTGCACCATGAAGCCCAAAAGAACCCACGTAATGAATGTTCATTTTCCTTAATGTTTTTCCAGAGCTTTATTTTATGCAGGTGAAAGATGAGTACATTTATCTTAATGACTGCACATACATAAAGTCATTTTCTGCTATTTTGCCATGTTGTGTAATTATAGCACTTGGTACATCTAGTCCAGACTGCAAATGAATATGTTTGCATCAGAAAATGCAGCCTATATTTGTTAAACAGCTGGGAGGGAGGGGCAGGAGGAAGAAACTTGTTAAATAAAAATAATGGTAAGGATTTTTTGGTATCTCTTTAGCAAAAGAATAAGAACATAATAATTTCCTAGCATGCATGAAGATTTATCTCATATATACAATATAAAACTAATCCCACTGAATAATTTCAAGAAGCATCTATAACAAAATATATCTCATATGTATGTAGTTCTCTGTAGTAACATTAAGAATGCTCTCAAAGTATAAATTAAGTTAGATCCAGTGTTAGTCCCAAGTAAAATTATTTGCATAAGCAATAAGAAGACATATACAGACAAGATCTGTACATAGTGATACTGTTTCTTAAATAGGCACCCAACACTATTTTCATGAGTTCCAAGGTATTTTTCAGGCTTATCTCTTGTGCATTTTTATACATGTATCAATATTTAAGTGTAGGTATTGAGCTATCTCCTTCTCAGATGGACACATGAAAAGAAGCCAAGCCCTCCTCACATGTCCATGTGGGGCAGAACAAGAGCAGGGCACCCAGTGCTGACTTTCAAACATCTGCTTCAGCAATGCACTGCACACTGTAAGAGCAACCCAGGCTTCTCCTCTGCCTTCCATGAAGCTGTAAGCTCCTAAACCTTAGTCTGGCCATGAGAAGGTTTAGGTGCATAGCTGAGCTTTAATTCCCCTTACCTACAGGAATGGTCATTCCGTGGATTTTGTCTGCCCAACCGGCATAGTACCTCAGGGTTTTTATGACTCCCTGGAGATCTACATAGAAAGCTTGCAAGAATGGTTTGCCACTGTTCAGTGATTCCATAGTCTGCAGGACAAGAAAAGTTAAGAGATGTAAGTATAGTAACATTTTTGGACTACCGTACTTAAGTATTCACCATCTTAACAGCTCTTGAATCATGACAAAGATTTTAATGAAGACCAATCAGTTGCATCTCGGTGTAGTTTTAACCCAGAAGGTTCAGAACAATTATCTGATCCCCTTTATTACTTCTTTTCGCAAATGTGAACAAAAAGTATTTTCCTTAAAAAAAACCAAACTGGTTTCTTCTGGAGTATTCTAGAATGTCTGTGATTTTAAGAACATATGTGTGTGTTTATGTGTGTTTGTCTGTCTGTCTTGTGGGTTTATGTGTGTATCCACATGCATGTATATGTGCCTTTGTGTACTTTGAACCCAATAGCCACTGTGTTTGGTCCAGATCTATAAATGCTGAATTGCTTTAATCGGGAGCCAAGATAAAAATGCCTGTCAAACTGGGTTCTGTTATGTTAATGATAACAGCTGAGAAGGGGCTCCTTGTAACCCCATATTAATGATCTGAATCCATAAAGAGAAGAATGGACATATCCCTCTTTATATAATTGATGTGAATATAAAAATTTCTCTATATGTTTGCCAAGACTCCTGCTGAGGTCTGAGATATCTATACTGTACAGCCAGTTTATTTATTGCCATCAAATAAACAAACTTTCCTCTAGGGAAGCTCATAAATTAACAAGCTAATGTCTTTATTTTTTAGTTAATATTCCTATTTTTAAAAGTATCTTATAAGCTATCCTCTTAGGGGTTCCTAAGATCATTTAGCAAAAAAAATCCAATAAAATATCCTAAGATGTTGAGTAGCTTAACTCATTCTCAATAGCTGTCTGATAGAAATCATTAAGAATGGGCAAAGGACGCCCGTGTGTAACACACCAACCATCAAATGAGTTTCTATAGCAAAGAATGGGGGCCTAATTCTGCACTGACTTATATCCCCAAGAGCAATTAATGTCACTGCCTGCAGTGCAACTCAGTAAAGAACTTGGCTCTAGAAATAAAAATTAAATGACAGGCAGAGTAAACTTGATTTGCTGTGCACTTCCTTCTCCCCATGGCGATTTTACAGTATCCGCCGGCGGTAAGATGATTTAAGTGTTGACAAAGCTGGAATTAAGATGTTCACGGGCTTAGTTCAAAGCACTTGACATGCGGAAAACAACATTAACAATGCCACCGTTGCGATGGCTTCATCCGAGAGTGAAACGGTGCTGCACCCGGAATTTGTGTCACCAGCTGAGTGTCCCTAAGCATCTCACCTGCCCTTCCCTTCCCGTCTGCACAAATCATTCCAACCTGCCATTTCTTATTCTAGGAGAGTTGCAGGCGTGCATGGCAGGCACACACGTGTGTGCGCACCCCTGCTTTTGTGTGATGTCCAGTTTAAAGCTGATCTGGGCCCATTGGAAGGCTCTTGTTGACTTTTATGGGTTTTGCATCAGGTCGTAAGTGGACAGAGCCATTTCAGCCAGGAAGGCGTTTCACGTGCAATTCGTATCAACCCGCTCATGAACTAATTGGCTCTCAGAATGTCAAACTGACAACTGATTTGACTATTGATTTTTATGTGCCACTTACAGCAAGAATTGCCCTGTCCCTTTCGACCAAGTCTGCTAACTTATCCAAAAGATGGCCTCTTTCCGATGCATCCATTCTCCTCCAAACGGAACCAAGGGAAAAAGCCAGCCGAGCTGCCCTCACTGCTTTGTCCGTATCAACCTGTGAAAAGCAAGAAACAAACTGAAGACCCAGGTAAATAATACAACCAGGCTTATGGAATTTGCTGTTATACAACCTTAGTCATGTGATGGGTTTTGGAACTATGATTAATAAAAACTGTCCAAAAGTGCAGCCAGTTTCTGGACTGGTTGCTTTGATCTATTTATACATTTCTATTATCTGTTATGCATTTAATTTATACATTAAACATATAGCTATTCATGGGATACATTACCTTGTCAGCTTCCTGAATCTCACAGATCTGTTCTCCTGTTGCTGGATTATATACTGGGAATATTCTTCCACTTTCAGAATTCTGCCACTCATTATTGATGAAAATCTAGAAAAGGAAGAAAAGTCATCAGGTCTCCTGCATGAACAAACAGTAACGTATATAACAACAAACTCCTGAGAAAAGCTGCAGCTTCTAATACAAAAGAACTGAAACTTCTTTTTGCGTGTGAAAATCACAGTTTTCAAGAGTTCAGGCTGAGGTCAGACCCTGATGTCTTTCTGTATTCTATAGTAGTGTCATTACAGAAGCAACATCAAAGTCTAAACATTAGTTGATGTTCAAAAACTGTAACAAATAAACTAAAAAAGAAATACTTGTATCAGAGAAAAAGCCTTGAAACTGCTGGAGACAAGACAAGGATTTGGAGTAATCATTCAGTTCAGTAAGTAAACATTTAGTCACTGATACATCCCAGTCAAGGCTGAATAATCTCAAACATCACAGTTCTTCAATACACAGTCAGTTAATTATGGCTACAGTGACAGCTTGCAGCACAAAACTAACTTGCTTATCTGCTAGGAACAATGGAAATTGTTAAATTCTCTCAGCATTGATATCATTTTAATTGTCAGGGGCAAAACAAATTTAAATGGTAATGGTGCTGACAAGAGCTGTCTTGAGAAAGGTAATGACAAATGAGTTTATTTAAAGTACATTTTTACTGGTAGCTGCATACGTGTCAGTTATTTTCTGCTGAATGACTTTCAAGAACAGGATGCAATTATTTATTAGCAAACATTAAAGAAGTCACTACATGAAAATGACTGAGCGAAAAGTTTTCCAGGTATTCAGATTCTTCCTGTCTTCTAAATCTTTCTAAAAATGAAAGTTTTCAAAAAGTCCAGGCACCATTTGGGTTCCTTGGAGTCCAGATATCAATGTACTTTCATTGGATTCCATGAAGTACAACTTTGAATGTGTAAGAGGATGTCCTGGCCTTGTTGAAATACACAGGAATTTTACCCTTGACTTCACTGAAGGCAGGAGTTCACACATAGAAAGAAGGAATGTTCACCACCTGGTGTTTTTTTTTTTTTTGCATACAGGGCTGTGTTTATAGAGATAGGGACCCTTTGAAAGCTTGAGGAGTCTCAGTTCCAGTCAGATATACACAGGTGAGAGAAACCAGCCCATCTTCATACACATGAAGGCAAAAATACATCTGTAGAGTTTTCAGGTATCAGACACGAGCTTGCTCAACCTATTCTCCAAGCCAAATGGAAGTCCTGTAGCTGTGTTCCTCTCAGCAGGGCTTATTAGCTCAGGCTCGGTGCTGCTGTAACTGCAGTGACACAGCTTCTGCTTCAGAGCTCACTCGTGTCTGGCTCCCTGTGGCTGTGTGTGGGAGGAACCTGTGCCTGCCTGGAAAAGACCCTGGCGGTAGAATAACCATACACAGAAACCAACAATTACATGTGCTTTTGCTATTATGGATGCATTTCTGTTGTGTTTCCTTATCTTCCCTATGCCTCAAACTTCAGCCTCTTTGCTGTGTGCCCCTCCATCCATTCCAGATTCTGTCCTTTCTTTACTCTCCCTTGCCCCTTTTGTTTAGGTTTTCAGAGGTTGCTGAACCCAGGACCTACCACACCACTACCACTGCTTTCCTTGCATGCTCTATTTATCTTGAACCTGTTTGTGTCCTTGGACTGTGAGCTCCTCAGACCATGCTGGTGCCTTCCTGCTCAGTGTTTACACTGTTTGGCAAACCCAAGTACTGGTCCCTGTTAGGACATTCTGGAGCTAACCCAAAATGAGAGAGTGAAAGAATCACCAGTATGATCTCTAGTGACTAACACTGTAAGCCAAAATCCTCTGGTGTGTCATTGTCACTTTCAGACTGTAAGTGAAGCAAAGAAACACTGAGATCTGTGGCCTGTGTGGAAGAAGGAATTTATTTGATGCTTTCCACTGAGTTTTCTCAGAGTTAACTCTGCACCCAGCATGTGTATTGGGGGTGCTGAGGAGGGAGGGGAAGGGAGAAAAGCTTCCAGTTTCAGGAGCAGATGGCCAGAGAAGATGTAAGCATGTTTGTTTAAGGTGACAGGATGTACATAAACACATGGGCTTCTCGTGTGAGCTGCATTGAAAGAATAAAGCAGTTTGGTTGAGTACAAGAACCTGAGAAATTGTGGCAGCCACAATTCAGTACACTTCCCTTAGAGAAGTGGTCTGTTCTTTTTTAAATAGATTAAAAAATGTTAACTCCGTTCTGCTGGGATTAACACCTATCATCAGGTTTGCTATTACATAGGACATATATTTGTTCTTGAAATACATTTCAGCATGGGAATGAGAAATAGAGCCTTGGAATTACAAGAGAGTGCTGCAGTTCAAGCTGACTGGAAGGAAAAGCTGTATCATTTTATTGAATGCTCCGTTTATCCCACAGATTTAGAAAAAGAACAGTAATAGTAAATATTTCAGATAGGACATGGGAAGGATCTATTTGGCGTAAAGTTAGAGCTGAAAGCAAGAGAAATTGCTACTGTTAATGGTTAATGTTAGTTTCTTCCTGTTCCACTTTCTATAAACAAGGTATTGCCTATACAAGCTCATTACTGTAAACTGAGCACATTTAAATTGGCAGTAAAATCAGAATATTTACTCTAGTGCACAAATAAAGTACCTAGTCCCATGTTTTGGAACAGTTTCAAGTCTTGAAATCCAGCAGCTGGCAGCTTTACAAGCAAAGCCTTACACTTAAATAATTCACTTTTGAAAGTTTTAGGTGTTCTGTGTCAGGTAGTACCATTCAGCAGATATTCCTACCACCAAGACGCAGATTCTTTTGCAATAAATTTGCATTCACAGGGGCTTTTATAACTCTTCCAGCACTACTGACTCCAATGGCTGTTGATTAAACGTATATATCCTGTACATTTAATCTGACTTTCATTATGGCCACTTCGTAAAAATGCCATGAAATGGAGAAGCGATGACACATTGCAAGAACAAGGAATCCCTGCAAAGCCTCAAATTGGGTTTTTTTCTCCCTTATTTATAGTGACCATGGTAAAGGCTAACTCTAAATCAGGGAGAATATTTGACAGCAAATGTTCCTATCTATGGATTATATATAACCCATCCTAAACACCAGATAAAAAAGGGGTAACCCTAGAAAAAGAAGGGCTTGCTTCCATGTAAATCATGCTACAAATTGGACAACACCCAGTGAGTTCATTGTTCAACCTCAATTGTGAAGGCTATTCACATTTACTATTCCCCTGGAATCAATGTTAATTAAGGCTGACTGAGGCTATAAATCAGCCTTTGGTTTTTACAACTTAATTCAGCATTAAGCATATATATGTAAATAAAAGGTAACTGATTAACCACTCGAGTTTTCCAGGAGTTACTGAGGTAATTTGTTTTTGTTTGAGTCCTAGCGTTACCTTTTGTGATACGCAGCAGGGAGAAGAAAAAGTCTATAGTATGTCATGCATTTGCTATGTGATATTGTGGTAGTTAAATAATCTGGCCTGTTGGGTGCTATCAATAGCATTGTGCTAAAAGGCAAAGGGAAGAAGGGAGCACTTGAAAAATCTTGGAATAGACAAACATTTTGTTTGTCATTTACTCTCAGCAGAGCCAGTAATGGCAGTAATGTCAGAGCAAGAAGATAAAAGGCAAACTGCTGCTGTACTGAGGTGTCCCTGTCAGTGCAGCGATTTAGCCAAGAACAAACCCAATGGCAAAGCACACAAGGCCTCCTGTAAGTGAGGAGTCTGGCTGCAGTTGGTGTGCAGTGGGCTAAGGAGGAAACCAAATACGTTTGTTCCCCGGTGACGCCAAAGGGGCCAGCAGAGCTGGGGGTGCCGGGGAGCTGGGGTGCAGGTGCTGGGGCTGCAGGTGCTGGGGTATGTGAGGTTGGGGAGGGTGGGAGGGGCCGTTCCAAACAGTGCACTGTGAGGCCTGGGGGAAGCTCCCAGTTGCCCCCATGAACATGATGCCCCTGGGAGTGTCATCATTCTCGTGAGATCTCATCACATAGGTCTCTGGGCAATTTCTTTTCCTTTACAGAGGAAAGATGGAAAGGGCATGGATTTTCCTAAAAAGAACAGCTCTCCTGGTACTGACAATAACCTCTTGCTCACACACGTGTTCTCATAGATCTTTTGCTAGAACTTTGCAAGATAATGGTCCCACCATGTCTTCACTGGGTTCAAATCCTGCCTGTGGTTAATTATATATGGCCTCTGTTGACAGAGTTCCGCAGGGCTGATCAAGAAAGCAATCTGACTCATCCTACAGGTCAAGTGACTGTTCAGAGCCTTGGAGATACCACATCATACCAAAAAGTATACAAAGGAAAAGTAAACGCCAAAGTTACCATGTAAAAATTTCAAGTTACTTTGAGACTGCTGACATGTAGTTGGAAGAAAATCATACATTGCATTTTGCACAAGACCTGCATTTCACAAGCATTACACACTGAGTTCAATAGCATTTTGGATGCTCATCAGTTTTGAAATCAAGCCAAGAGTAAATGTTTTTAGCATAACACAAAGCAAATTTAGTTTTGCAAATAAACAACTACAATCTCTTGTTTCAGTAGCCATCTGTCCCAGCTGGCTTAGTAATAATTAGCAACTTAATGTTCATTTCAAACCATGCAGGTAATTGGAGTGATAAGTATTCAAAGAGGAAGGGATGTGTACAGAGCCAGGCTGGACATTCTAATCTGCAGTGCAGCATTAGCAAAATTTAGACCATGGAGAAAACGTGTTTTGTGTTTTCATTACTGTGTACCACCAAGGAAGTACTAAACAACTATCTTTATAAGTGTGTGTATAAATGTAATTAATTAAAATACAGCACAGGACTAATACCTCCTTTGCAGCTCTTAGCTGAAGGAACTTTGGTTTCATGGCACTACAAATTCCCTCTGCTGTTGAGCCAGGGGCTAGCCCTGGATTTGGGAAATGGAACAGATTTTTACATTCACTGGGGATTCCTCCATGCTCACTGCCTCTCTTTTTTTGTATTGTCTTTCCTTAAAATATACAGGGAAAAAAAAGTAATTTGGGCTCTCTTAATTCATAAGAGTAATCAACACAGGTGGCAACAATGTAACTTTTCATTTCCTTTCTTGAAAATGTTCTCAAATGATGTGTGAGTGAAATGATGATCTACGTTCTTAATTCGATATTGCTTAGTGATGATGTCATCAGACATTTTCTTCAGGCTCCCCAGCTGTTTCACTAAGAACTTCAGGCAGTGGACAGACAGTGGCCTAGCATTCAGCTCTTTGGAGGTGGAATTATTTTCCCATGGATTTAATAAACAAGGTTTTTGTGCTGTTGCAGCTCCAGAAATGTTTTTTGGTACAGGAAGAGGATTTTAACATCCAAATAATAATGGCTTCCCACAGGAGATTTGGTTCTGGATGAATGGAGGAAGGAATGGGAATTTCCTAACTCAATTGATTTAGTAGCTGGTTATAGTTTCATTCCATCAAAGATGTTTTTTTCATATGTGGCTTTTTCCTTAGAGAGCTTTTGACGCTAAATCTGCAGGGATGGGGGAGGGGGCATTAGATGCCAAAGTACTTTATAAGAGAATCACAGCTGCTTGGCCCTCAGCATCTTCTCAGAGCTGAAGGCATTAGGAAATGCATAATGGCTCTTCTTTTTTGAGGGGGGACGGACAACAATTTTAGAGGCATGCAAAAAATTCAGCAGCAGCATTTCCCTTGGTAAATACTGCATAACATCCAGATACCGGGCACCTGTGCCTCAGTCTGGTCAGGAAATTTCATATCCTTTCCCATCTTAGAAACTTCATTTCCTCTCCTTGGGAAACATTTCAAGAGTCCTAATGATTAGTACGATTGGAAGGGAATGAACTAGGTGGGATCGCAAATCAGAGGTGCAGCTTGTTTATTTTCACAAGCCTTGTTTTCCTTTGCTTTTATGGCTGTCTTGATACAGCAAATCTCTCACACTCTAGAGTGTGTTGTGAGGCACTCCTGGGAGTGACTGGAAGCTAACAGCTGGCTATGGAATCAGTGAAAAACTGGTTTATAGGAAGGCACTAGGAAAGCAAAAGCCAATGCCAGCAATCCGATGGCTGAATGACTGGCAGTGGATCAGCAGTGCCATTTTATTTTATTTTTAAGAGGATTGTTCAGGTGACCAGCAAGAGTCACTGCTTCTTGCTGGCACTTCACAAAAGGTGAGTAATGGGCTTCAAGGCCAACCTCCCCAAGCACTGTCAGTGCAGAATCCTGCTTCTGAGCCATGAATGAGCCTCTTGGGGCAGTGCCAGCGGCTGCAGTGCTTTCAGTGGATACCCCTGCAGGAGCCAAGGCAGCCTGGCTGGACCAGCACCCACGCACAGGTGGTTCTCATGTCTTTAATTACCCCAGAGCAGAATCCTCCTCAGAAGTGACCCAGATTTGGGTTCTTCACTGAGATGCCTTTCAGCTGTGGAGGAACTGTGTAATTGTATGAGAGCAGCAGTGAACTGTACAGGAACAACTTTGCACCAAATTTAATTCTGGCAAGCAAGCTACCATGGGCATAGTTGGTTTTCAGCTACAAGAGGTTCAAGAGGTCCAGAGTAGAACAAAAGGAAAAATCCAGCTGTTTTCAGTGGGAGCTGAATCAGGCCCCAGTTGAGGAAAAGGAATCACTGGCTACAGCCTCCAGAGGGATGTTTGTACTGGGAAACAAAGCTGTTTCACTGGAAACTTGACACATGCTCTAGAGCCTGTGAGATCTGAAAGGCCAAACAAAACCAAAATATGTTGATTTTTCTTTTTCCTCTTTGGCTGCTGGGTTGTGCTTCTCTCTCCTTACTCACACCCCCCACACTGTACAAAAAAAAAAAATTGAAAAGGAGAAAGAGCTCTGTTCCAAAGCTCTGTGTGCTGTGGGGTGCTCGTTCTTTTTTAAAATCTCATTTGGACTTCAGAGCCTGAAGGATAATGTCATGGCTTTTGGATGTGGTGTACCGCAAATGGGGCTTCATAAATTCAAGCTTGAAATTTCACTCAAGAGTCCAAACTTGTGAGTGTACTGAGAGGGTTGGAGATTTTTAAACCTTTACAAACATACTACAGCAGGAGGATCAAAAAAGTGAAATCAGAAGTAAAATGCCCAAGAAGTGAGTGGGGCTGCTCTGGTTTCACTGTCAGTGCAGCAGTGTGGCCAGCTCTGGTACAATTATGCTTGTGCAAGCCCAGTCCTGTGCCAAGGGTAGGTGTCTGATGAGAAGACTAGGGTGTTTACCTTCTCTGGGTGTAAATCCCAAGTAGCAAGGCCTGAGTCAACTCTAACAAAATCAAAGCCAGTCCTTCATACAAGTGGACTTTGGATCAGAAGGGAGGTATTTAAAAGAGGTGAATACATCAAGGTTCAGTGACATGTCAGCCTGTGTAAATGAAGTCAGGCTTCAGTGTGGCCGACATGACCTGGAGGAGGATTCCCATGATGGAGCCCTAATGGTGGCAGAAGCTCGGTCTCTTTTCAGTCCCAGAGAGGTGGGAGGAGAGGGCAAAGCAAGAGCTGTGTGCAGGGGCTGCTGCCCTGTTCCACTCACCTGGATGTTTTGTTCAGGTGCTTAAAGGCAGATAGGGCAAGTCCCCCACTGAGCCAGCTCACAGATAGATGAGGTTTAGGGAATGGTATGCTAGGAAAGGGGTGTGATGGGAGGAGAAACCAGAGGAATCCAGGGTCTCTGAGCAGCAAATGGAATCAGAAAAAGGGCTTGAAGCCTCCTGTCAGTCTGCTGTGAAAGTGGAATGTAACATGATTTTTTTCTCCCCTATGTTCCACATCCCTCACACCAAATGTTTGACCTGCCTGTCTTCCTGTCTTAATTAGTCTTCTGTCTTTCTGGGAGTTGGGTCTGTTCTTCTGCAAATGGCAGCACATCAGACAGGGGAAACCTGTCATGTTTGTTTTCTAAGCTGTAGGGGGCACACATTTGAAAAAACTCCCAGCTTATCTAAACATTTTTGTTTGTATGATTTTGAATTAGGAAGTGTGAGTAATTAGTTAAGAAGATTAAATAAGTCTTAACAACATGCAGTAGCGTGCTTACTTTCCTCCTCCCCCCCAAGTATTTCCTGCACAAAACCCAGGCTGCCAAACTGTGATGATACCCTTTTCTATTTTAGTTTCTCACTGTGCCACATGCTGATACAGCATCCGTTATTTCAATTCAGTCTCATTAAAGGGATTATTTTGTGCCTGGTTGTTCAAGAAAATTAATCTAAAGAGAAGAAACTTCAGATTGTATTGTCTGTTGAACTATACCCACCACAAACATTTTACTCCTTTTGGCTGCCTTATTAAACCTGTGGGAAGAAACTTTGCTTGCAACACATAAAGGCTTTCCACAAAGTAATTTTTACTTTTTTCAGTTAATGAAGAATTTATCTGCTGTTAGTAGAACAATACAGGAGCAATAACATAGCTCAGGTAATATTTCATGTATTCCTAAGAAACTAAGCTCTCAAGCTTTACTTATCCTTTCATCAGCGGGACCCTTTAATTGCTGGAGAAAAACATTCACTTTCTTTCTTTAACTGCATCAGAAAACATTGCTTGTGAAACCAGGATGACTAAAAAATTAAGTATCCTCTCTGTTTTCACTAGTAACAAAGGCAAGCCCTCAGTGGATGAGTTGGGTAAGGATGGCAGTGGTTTTTATGGAGTATGATCCTTGATGTCCCTTATTGCACCTTAAAAAAATGAAATAATGAAAGATTTTTTAAAAATCCACTAAATCAAGAGTGGAGAGGAGGGAGTATTTGTTTACAGAATCAATTATTGGGCTGTCAATGGGCTTTAATGAAGTTGTGGCTTTTAAGAACTTGATCCTGGAAACCCTTCCACAAGCACTCATTTGAAATGGTGGGAATGAGGAGGGGTTTGTACAAACAAGACTCGTATTACTCTGGGTAGTTCTCCTGTGTTTTGCATTGTTTGTGCATTGCAAGTCCTGTGTGCTCCTTATGTGTGACAGAAAACAGTGTGAGCTTTTTATCTGTATATGGGAAACATGCTCTGCCATTTGGAAGAATTTAATCTCCCTTGTAGGTAACTGCCATTTTAAATGTTCATCACCAAGAACAAGTTCTTACTTAGAAATTAGCTGTGCTGCATAAATAAATATTCCTCCTAGGATTTCAGACATTATAGACAACACAGAAAAATACAATGAGCAAATTTATTTTGACTTAAAAGCTCTGCCTGAGAAAATTACCTTATAACTACACATGAGAAATTGCTGGAATGTCAGCTTCATTTGCAGTGGCCCCTTATGGCCTGATCACCCTCCCTGGCACGATAAATCACTGGCAAGATCCTTACCTTAACACGTTTGATCTCAGCTCAGCAAGACTTGGTTTTGATGTGAAGAACTCCAGATCTGTTAGGTCAGAGACAAATAGCAGAGCCACTGACCTGCAAAGTGCTAAGTCTATATTAGACCCAAGTGAGCAGCCTTAAGCTCCTGAAAAGTTTGCCTTCGCTTCTACTTTGCATCCTGAAGCTTTTCAAATATTACTGTTAGCATGTTTTGTTAATGATTCCAGAGACATTTCTTTTTGTGCCGTTCTGCATGTACAGAATCCACAAAATGCACGTGGTGTGAGAAGCTTTATCTTTGATAAACTGTTAGAATTATCTGGACTTTGGAGAGACATGAAATAAAACTCATTATTTATCAGTTTCTTTACTTAATTTACACAAATGGCTTGCACTGGCCTTCTTCTTACTAGACCATGGCTACTGATATCATAAATAATGATATTCACCAGTATACCCATTAAGATGATGTAAATGTCTCTCCATACAGAAATTCAAACTACTCCTAAAAAGAAAAAACTCAGCTTGTGACATTTACATTCAAAGCCTGAACTTTCACAAAGAACAGTTTTGTGGCCACTCAGTTTTGCAGCCTTGGTTTGAAAGTATTCGTTATTGTCCTGGTTAAACAGTCACTTATCTCTACGATAGTAAGCAGGAGTGTTAGTCTACCAGAAAATTGGATGTTCTTAATGGGCTTTGGGGGAGAATAGCTTTGCATCATCAGCATTAAGTTAAATCACATTAAGTACCCACTTACAACATAGGGATTACCACTTATGACATCTTTGGTGAAAGCCTTTAAAACAAATTGTTGTGTTTGTTAGAAGAAGCTGTGAGATAACAATTCCCAGAAGCCTGATTTATAAATTCTTTTTGCTCTTCAAGAAGATGCAAAGGAACCCAACACCTCTCATTCAATGCTGCAATGCAATCTCTCAGGCTGGAAATTCTTTTCAATAAAAAGACTTGGAAAATACTGATTTATTTAGTTTAGAATATTCTTCTGGAGAGAAGAAACCGTTAGACTTCCTTTCCTCAGAGTTCAGCTCTGATTTCTCCTCCAGTTCTTTCTGTTGATTAAGTCATTGCCTTTACATATACAAAAGTGGAATAGGCCATTCTGCTTTTTATTATTCATAAGGTTGATTGGGGAGAACTGGGTTTAAACTGTCAAAGTATCCTGCTGTGCTTGGATACCTGACAGATTTACACCTCAAAGGACACTGTGGTGCTAAGGCTAAAATTGGACGTGGAGTGTTCTTGCAAGAGCTGATTACAGTCTCAGTCAAATAGAACACATGAGGATATACCAAAATTATGCCAATGATTGACAGAATTTAACGTTTTTATATATATGACCGGCAAGCTAGTCTGTATAGAGATGAAGGCCTGCATGAAAAATGAGCTCTTCTATTTACCTTTAAATAGAAACAGAGTAGTAACTTTGAGTATGTAAATGAAAAGCATGACCCTAAGCTTTTGCCAAACATGCAGTATTAAAAACCTGGTTATACTGAGCTTTCCTTAAATGAGCAGAATGCGCTGTAAGTCTTGTCAATAAAGAGCCTTCCTTAAAAAACTCAAGTATTCATATATATAGTCCCAAGATCCCCCTCTCCCCATTTCCTTTAAGATTCATGTTTCTTTTTCCCTTTCTAACCAAACTCCATTTTTCTCCGCTGGAGCGCCTTGTAATGATGCCAGAATATGGGCAAACCTCATTAGTTTCCCTGCTGTTTACATGACAGGATTTATGCCTGTAGTGAACACAATGGCACATAATTGCTAAATGGCTAAAATCACCATCAAGACTTTAATCTGAGAAATTTTTCACTCAAACATTGCAAGTACTATTGGTATGTAAAGGTATGGAGGCCAGTATTAATTACAGCAAACATGTCACCCCCTTCTGCAAGGAGCACACCAGTGACAGCTGTTTGTGAAGGTTCATGGCATGCAACCTTTGGCAGGTACCTGGTATAAGGTATGTTGCCAATCCAATCCAGTGAGCAATAACTAAATTCCCAAGGGACCTGGCTGAAGTCAAATATTATATTCCTGGTTCACTGCTTTTAGTCTCCCCAAAGACCATTTAGGCAAACAGCTGGAGGAGCTGACTACAAAGGTTCCCAGTCACAGGAACCACTCTGGGAAAGCAGGTAAAGGCTTCTAACCAGGAAATAAGTTATCAAAGGATTTGTCCTGTTGCTCCCTCAAGGAAAGAAATGAACTGAGACAGAGAGCAAGAGCATGAACACATTTGTGTTTCATGCAGAATCCAAACATTAAAAGCAATTGTCTTGGCTGCTGGGAGGAAGAGCTGTGCTGCACCAGTCAGTGGGCATGTTCGGCACTGGGCTCCTGCTTGGCATCTAAATAGGAGGGCCTTCCTTCTCCCTCCATGCTGGAGTGCCTTACCGAAACAAAACCTTTGAGACACGAATAGAAGCAATCCCAGAACTGGAGTTCCAGTACTGTCACCGCTTTGCACTGGATGGAATATTCCTCCTCCTAAAGAGAAGTACAGAGGGGAGCAACATCACCAGCTCCAGGTTCATCTGAACTCATTATGCAGATCTTGCAGCAAGGAGGGCACTGCCTCCCTGACAACGCTCAGAGGAACAACAGAGACAACTCCTGATAAAATGACACAGAAAGAGAGCAAAGAGCACAAAGAAAGGGGTCTTTTCATCTATACCGTGTGCATGTATAGGTGAGCACACAAAAACATGCCATTAATAACACACAGAAATTCAGACATGCATCCACAGGTAAACACCGGCTCTGAAATTCATCTGTATTGCCATTTCCCAGAATACCATGTACAAAAATAGAGGCTTGATCTTCTTGTAGTCTGGCTGGTTTAGCAAGAGATCCTGCCTCTGACACTGACCTACTGTCTGAGTTAGTCATGGTTACACTCCCACAAATTTAAACTCCCCCATCTGTGAAGGAACCTTGTCACAGTTTTACAGTGAGGCTGAATCAATTAATGCCTTCTGAAAGATGTGATGGAGCAGAATATTAACACTTGCAGTTGAGTGATGTCAGCTAAAAACATCTTTAGTAATGTAACAAATAGATTTAAAAATCACTATCAAAGGGTTGGACCACCAAGACTCCTAGGCCCTCATCAGCATAGCTGTAGCACATTTAGTGTTAGTCTCATATCACAATTTCAAATAGATAGTGAAAAAGCAGAGCTTGATTCTCACCTCTCAGGAAAACAGCATCCAATAAACATCACAAAAGAGAAGAAGCCGTTAGTAGCTGTGGTAAAGAAAGTGTGATAAGGACAAAAAGAGGAAGACCAACAAAATGTCAAGCACTGATGGAAAAGGGGGGTAAAGGCTTAGCCAGATGTCCTGAAAAACAACTGTGCTTGTTTCTCAAGGTCTATGCAGGCCATTCTGGTACAGGACTGCTGCAGCAGTGTGTCACAACTGAAGCAACCGGAAAAAATAAAATAAGTCCCTTGATTTGGAAGGTAGGTGGTAATTTCTTGCTAGTTTTGAGCAACTCAAGAATAAACTTAAACTATTTCTGTTACAGCTGAAAAGAAACATAAGCAAATGTAAAATGCATATGTTATGGTAAGCTTTGAAAATATCCAGTGGAATCAGGACAGTGCTTTTATGTCTGAGTGCAAAGAATGTTTAAAATATACTCCAGTTATGTTTCAGAAAACAAAATAAAGTGGTTCTTTAAAAAAAAGAAATCTATGTATCCACCTGTCAGTTACATAAATGCCTTCTCAAATCAATTTGACAATATAAAGAAGTATTAAATCCAGTTTAAAATTAAATTCTATTTTAAGGACATTTTACACTAGCAGAGTGGTAAACAAAAGTGAGGTGCAGTGTCAAGGGAAGTGCTTTTGCGATTGAGCTGAAAAGACTTTACAGGGTTTTTCAACTAACTAGATCACAATTTTCATCTAGGTCATCTTATAGTTGGGAAATAAAAGCACAAGTGCCTGTAAACCAGGCTAAGAAAGCTGAGTGTGAAAATGGGTGATCTGGACTGTATCATGGAGAGGAAAAAAACGAGCATTTTTTGAGCATAAGGGGATGAGAATTATCAGAGGCATACCACACTTTTTACGTGTAAGCTGTGTAGGGAGGACAAGTCAGGCTGCAGAGGGGGGAGCAGCTCTGTGCGCAACGCGTTGCGTGGGCACTACTTGGAGGAGAGGAATAACACAAAATGCAGACCCACGGATATAGAAGCGGTGTAGATCGTGAAGGATAATAGCAGGAGTGAGGTACCCACTTCTAAATAAAAGCAACTGAAGTGACATTGAAGTGGTACCGAAGAGGAAAAAGAGTATGAAGGCAGTAACGCTGGTGCCAAAATAACTCCATCTTAGTTCAGTGAGAGCTGCACTGAAATAGTGTGTAGAGAACAGAGTTTTCTGTATCCTAATGTAAACAACATTTGACATAGTCCTGTCAAGGACTAAAAATTGTGTCTGAACCTCTGAGAAATGGTTACCATGTAAATAATTCCAGCTTCATTGCAGGAGAGAAACACATGAAGAAGCCCTACGCTCTGGGATACTAAACTTCAAGAAGCAGATTTTTTTTAAAGAGGAAGTAACTTAGAAACTCCCTGCTTGAAGCTCGGAAATTAAAATCCATAGAATCAGCATGGAGGCTTAAGAATGTGAAAGAGTCAAAGACGATTTGCATTCCCAAGGCTAAAAACGGGAAGCACAAGCAAGAAAATAAATGGGGTGGCAAAGAAGGAAGATATGAGAGGAAAAGTAGGCTGGAAAACACAAAGACTGCAAACACAAAAAATAAAAATTGATACTAAATATACTATATATTTTGAAGAGAATTACCAAAAAGGTAACACAAATAAAACAGCCAAGAGAAGCCTAAATTAAGTAAATAAGATATGGGCTGTAGGAGAGTCACTGGATTCTGAAAACAACCTGGCTATGGAAGGGAGACTGAAGATAATTCCTGAGGTGGCTGCTCGTTTTGGGGAGATCCTTATTTGGCTGTCCCAAAGTAGATTCTATTTCTGGTCAAAAATTAGAAAAGCAGAGCCACTAGTTGGAACACTAGAAAAGGACAGGTAAAATAGTTGTTCTCGGGAATCATCTTTACTAAAATCGAACAGCAGCAGTATACCAAAAATCATTTAAGGGCTGTGTCCAGGACAGGCCCACCGCTTCACTCCCAATTGTGCTGCAAGGAGTTAAAATAAAGTTCCTGAAATAAAAAGAAATCCTGAATGCTAATGCATCTCATTTCTTCCAGTTTTCAAAAGCAAAGGCATCAGGAATTGCATAAAAGCCACTAAGAGTGTACCAGGGTGATGGTGGGGTGATGAGGATGATGATGATGATGTATTAAGTGGTCTTTTTCCCACTGAAGCATGAGAAAACAATGCCACAGCACAGACCTGGAAGGATCTTCCAATTGGAGAGATGTATTTCAGATGAAATGTACACCTGAGGCTCTAACCAGCTCTAGTCACTTGGGGCCAAATTTAAAGCATGCTGACCTATTAACAAGAGGATAAGATCAGCCTTTATAAGACAGTCTAAAAAAACCTATATTTACCCCAAATGGTAAACAGCTCTGCTTTGGAAAGAAACCAGTCTCACTTTAGAGATAAGACCTTACCTGTGTAAATACCTGTGTTTGGAATTTCTGTATGGAAAGGCACTTTCTGATAGCTTCTGAGTAAAACCTGAGGGATTTAATGTAATCATTGCCACAGGACCAGAGCGTGCTAAGAGGACAGTGTCCCCCTGGCATCCTCTTTCCAAGTTCAGCAAAGGGGCTGCAGCCTGTTTTACCATGCAACACTTCCGGTATCTTTGTGACTTTCCAAATGGATTTTTTTGTAACTCACTTATTTTAAATTATAAATCCACATGGAAATTAGCAAACATATCCTTTCTGTAACCACACCACCTGCTGTAGGCTCCTCACAGCTGTCCCACAGCACCCCCTTAGATTCTGAGTTCAATTCAAAGTCTTCATTACCTACGAACCCCTCACAGATTAAGGTCTATATACTCTAGTGGTCAGTGTGGTCCTCATGTTTTAGCCTCCAGCTAAGGCCAATTGAGATTGAGCTGACCTTAAAGGTTTTCACTTGGGTCACAGAATGTGATGTGGATGGTTCTCTGCAGTATTTTCCCACTTCAGTCCAACAAAGCTGGAATGCATTAAGTTTCAAGTCATAGATAAAACTATAGTTCACTAGGCTCTCTGTGAAAGGCATTGACTCCAAGTAATCAAGGATTAGGTCCTTTTTTTCTTTTGCCATTTGGGATGCTATTGCAGCAACACTTTGATGTGGCTTCACATATCACACTTTTAGTAATGAAGTGCTCCTAAAACTTAGTTCACCATGTGACTTAGCATTGACTTGTTGCATTCATGTCACAAAGGTAGATCACTATTCACAGAAAAGACTGATGAATAGAAATACGTTTTTGGAAAAATCCTGAAATAGGGAACTTGCATTTTGGAGAAAACCAGATAGGAATATGCAGTTTGAACAGGAATTCATTTGAGTAAACACAACAGGAATGAATGATTGAGCCCTTGGATGGCAATAAATTTTTAGACTTCATCATTCTCTGCATAATACTTAGTAGTAAATCTTCACACAGCTATTCATGCACCTACTGTGCTTTAAGTAGGGATGCCAGCCCTTGTCTGAGGATTCTTCACTAGACAACTGCACAGAACTGCAACTTTCTGAAGATTTTTTAAACCTCTACACATCTGTGCTTATATTACATTTACATAGCTTCCTAATGATCTTGTCTTTGTTTAAATGCATTGTTTTGTCTGTCATTTCTTTCAGCTGAACTAGATTTCATATATTGGTTACTTGTTTCAGGGAACGAGTTCTACTCCTAAAAAACCCCAAACAGATAAAAAGCTGTGGGGTTTTTTTAGAATTGGGGAGAATTAAAGAATTTTTAAAAAATAAATAGAGAAATCTTACAGTCCAGCCTTATAAAAGATAGCTGCAAAACTGTAAAAGAAGAAATATGACTTTATGCAAGACCTGACGAAGAATTTATGATATGGACCACTGAACTCATCTTTTGTCATTTATCCCTGTAAATGTGTGAGATTTCTTGGAAGATAGTTAGTCAAATGAGGAGCCGAGATGAATCAGTGGATATAATTTATTTAGACTTTAAAAAGGCTTTTGATGATAAAGTCCTTAGCAAGAGGCTATTAAGGAAAGTTAGTAACCATATGGTGAAAGATAAAGTCCTGCCATGGATTAAAAAGTGGTTAAGAGATAAGATAAAAAGACTGGAAATAAACGGATAATTCTCCCTGGAAAGAGGTTAATAGCAAGGTGCCCCTTCATTACTGTCACTGGCAATCGATATCTTGGCTCACCTGCCTTTGCATATCATTAATAGTAAGGTACAGAGTTTGTAGATAAAAATGTTCATCCTAATCAGAGTACTGTAGAAAATATTACTGGGGCTGAAGTTAAATGACATTTGGGCAACTCAAGGGAGATGAAATTTGCCAAAGGCAGGAAATACAAAGCCAAGCCTCTTGGAAGGAAGGGTTCAGACAACTTCTGGATGCTGAACTGTTCCCACTGATTTGCAATGTCCATGAACAGCTCACTGAAGGGAACTGTTCATGTACACTGTAAAGAAAGGAGGACAACTGGATCCAGTGGTTCCATGGGGTGGTCCTCCCAGGCAGTTTATGGCAGTGAATAACTTCAAACTGGCAGAGCCCATTAAGATCTGCTGAGAACAATTTTGCACAGACAGGGAGATGGACTAACTGTATCAAGAATTTTTGGACTGTGGGATTTATGTAGTATGGAAATGCACTGGAATTGGTGAACTTCTGTGGGAAATGTTTCTGAAGGACAAAATGAAATAGAGAATTAATGATATTATTTTTTTCTTTTTTTAAGTCAGAATGAAAGAGTGAGAGTGAGAGCGTGTGTTATTCCTTGCTCTGTCCAACATCATGATTATTCTTGGAGCAAAGACCTGAATCCTACTTTTCCTTCATAAGTGTCCTGCCTACTGGGCTATCAAGCTGATGTCTCTTGAGACCTCATAAATACTTAGAAGTGAATTATCCAACAGCAGGTAATGTGAAAGTCTTTCAAAGACAGCCAGAGTTGGCAAAATTTGGACGTATTCCCCATCAGAAATTAGGGATCCATATTCAAGTTTCTGCTCTGTTTGCTTCAGAGCAGGGGTATGAATTTGTCTGCCTTTCAATTCAGGCAAGTGCTCTCATTATTACTGGCCTTCTGGTTTTGGTATGCAAATAAATACATGGATCTTTTGCATTTGAATACTTGAAATGTAAAACTTTTTTTGCAATGAGAAAGTCTTTCAGTACATCGTCTGACCCTACCAACTGGACAGAGCCAGCAATATATTATTGTACAGCTTGATGCATTAAACCAGGGTGCATTTTCCCTAAAGATCCAGCCTTTCCCTGCAGATTGAGCAGAGTGAGAGGTCACTGCTGCCATAGTTACCCCTCAGTAACACAGCAGTCTGCCATAGTTCTCTAGCTGGGTCTAGTTCAGCCTGGTGCTTTCTGTGTTTTTAAGGCTCATGGCTCTAGTGGCTGTACTGGAATAAGCAAAGGGAGGGACTGGATACACGTAAGGCTACGCTTGTTTCTTGTTCCCTCAGCAAAACTTGGGTAAATTGGGTTTGTGTAGAAGACCGTAAAGGTTTGGGAGGAAAGAATAATCCCATGTTCAGGCTGCTAATTGGAAAGGAGTGCATAAATATTTTGCAATCACTATCTGAGTTAATGGATTGTAATACTAAACACAATGTATGAATACACTAGAAGATAATTCGAACTGCAGATTTAAACAACAGTAAATCTGCATATAGTATGTACACTAAAACATCATATGTGATGATACACAGTGGCATCCCTAGTGTCAGCATCAGATGCTGAAGTGTTCCACAAAGGGGTAAAGCAGCTGTTCTGTTTGTCTGCTCTTCATGCAAACATCTCTAATTTTCTGTGCCCCATCTTTTGCAACAGGACTGTGCTCACCTAGGTGACCCAAAAGCCAAGCTGTTTTTTTCAGGCATCACTCAGTGGATCTGACTTCAAAAGGCACTAAAGTAGCTCATTCAGGGAAAGACAGATGGGAAAGTGCATGTATTCATCACTTACCTGAGTTTTGCCAAAGCTTGTCTTCTGTTCAAAAAATAACAAAGATTCTGCATATTCATCTAAATAAAATAGATTTCCTGCCTCCTATCGTAATGTCAGTCTAGAATTTTATCTGGAAAACATGTGCTGGAAATTTTAATGAAAAAGGTAATGCCAAGGAAGTGCAATGGGAATGAAAAAACTGAAACCTAGCAATAAAATACTTCAAACCTAGATGCTTATCGTTTGACAATTTGAGATGTATTAGCTTTTGTCTACCCAGAAGCAGTTTGCCTACACTTCACACAAACTCCTGTATACAGCTTTCTGTTGCAGTGCTGGGTAGTTTACCCGGTCTGTATGTAGAAACTGGATAGATTTTAGCCTGTGGTGCAAGGGTAGAGGCAAACCCTTTTACCCAGGACAAAGAAGATATGGTTGTCAGCTAAATCATAGGCTGTTAAAACAGACATGTTTCATGTACCTCCTCACTGCCACTGCACTGTAACTTCATCCCTTTAGGGCACCTCTTTATAAAAAGCTCTCAAAACCACAATTCTTCAGCTTTTCCTTATGCTAAAGTTGTTCAGCTCTTGCTCAGACTTAAAGCAGTTGGCAAGCAAGAAGCAAAACTTAAAACATCCATCTGGATTAGTGTGCCCAACATGATGCAAACTGAGAATGTTTATTCACTCAGCTACCTGACGTAGTAACAGAGCTGTGAAAGGACAGAGCCCTGGGGTCCTCATTCTATACCAAGCTGTCCTTTAAAGAGTCAACGTGACTTACTAAAACCACAAAGAAAATACTTTGTAAAGCAGATGTGATTATGCTGTAACAAAGGGAGCACAGCCACATCCTGCAGAAACACCTTTAGCCTCTCAAACAGAGACAGCAGGAGGGAAATGCTGCAAAGGGCTCAATCCACTAGGCTGATTCCGTATCTACTGTCAGATACTTGGGAGACAGTCTCAGAAGGGAAAATGGAGTTTCATAAAACCTAAAAAGAGAAGCATCAGTGTAACAGCACGAACCCTCTGACCACCCTCAGAAGCTGTCAGGTTCTCTGGGCTGTGCTCCCTATACCAAACATGCTAATGACATGTCCTTAGCAGACATCATGCTACTGCTTCTCTCACACATCTGATATTTCTGGAACAGCCCGTTCTGGGAGAGTTTCTGGCACAAAGTTGACTTTTGTAGAAGCGTGACTTGTTCCCAGGGGGAGGGCTGGATCCCCTTCCTACTTACGTGCCCCCTTACATATGGAGCAGAGCACTGCCAGCACGCTCCTAACAAGCCTGAGGAGGGCTTGCTGTGCCACAGGGCTGTGGAGCAACCTAATTCCATGCAATACTCCATGATGCGCTATTCTGCAGATGCAATCCCTCCCCAAATGTTAATGTTAAAAAGTAAAGAGTTAAGGAGTCATCACAATGAAAAGAGAGATAATCCTGAATGTAGCAGCTCTAGTCACTTGCCAGCCGCACAAAAAAAATTAACCCTGTGTTCTTGAACACTCACCTGCACGTCTGGTTCACATCCTGCTCACCAGTTCTTATTACACACATCTACAACACTTTCTTTTTCACAGACCGTGCCAAGGTATTAAAAAACTGGGAAAAATATTTCTAATGACTGTTTTTTTAAAGCAGCATGGGCTGATTTCCAGTACTGAAGTCCCAAAAGCTACTGCTGCACATCTTACATAAAACCATGGCATCGAGTAATTTTCATCGCTAAATCGTATTTTTTCCAACCTATCCAAACCTACATTGCCTCTGGGTGCTCTGTCAGGTGTACGGACTGGAAGGACTTCACATACAGTTTTCTGCTCATTTCAATAAACTTACCACAGTAATATTTCACAAGTTTCAATAATTCTGCTAAATAATCAGATAAATGAGAATTACACATGTGATATTTGTTTTATCTGTGTAGTTGGAAGGAGCTTTCATAGCAACCCCAAGGGTAATGCAGTTATTAAATGATTAATGAATAATTTTCTTTTTTCTGGTACATATTTCAAATCTTTAACAAGACTCACTTAGGGAATCCTGGAATTTTAACATGTTCTACCCTAAAGAGCCTATCTGCTTACCAACTTTAGAATTACAGAAATAGAATTTAATTGGAAAAATATATTTAAAATTTTTTCACTAAGTTTAAATGTTCATAGATATCTCTATTTTTCATAAAGAATTAACTCCCAAATGGTTACGTTTTTACATTCGTAGACAGCTGTAATAAAGAGTTCAAGAATTCTGTGTCCTGGTTGTGTATTTAAAATTCCCAGCTAACAAGCAGGAGAGAGACTGCTAGGAATGCTTACAGATGTCTGATTTTACAAGGTCTGGGGTTGTTGTTTTCTTTTTTTTCCTTGCCAAAGTGCTTTAGTCTAATGTTATTTATTGTTTATGGAAGTTGTTTGTCATTTAGGACATGAAGTGACCACTCCCCCAAAAGAAAGAATCAAGTTACAATCCATTATTTCATTTTTGATTGTTTTTCTTTGTAATAGGTGGGAAAGTGGATCCTGGATAAAAGTCCTGCCCAAGACAAAACTCCAAGCTGAAGACTCCAATTATCTATAAATCACTTGAATTTCCTGCAGAGAAAGAGAAAAAGGAGGAAAGAGCGAGACAGACAGAAAAACAGAGACAGAGGATATGCCAAGTAAAACATTTGATACCTGTCCTAAACCAAAATTTTCTCAAAAGCAACCAGGAGTTACCTGATATCTCAAACTCAAGCTTAGAAGAAACACTTTGCTGTTGTTTTTGGCTTAATATTGAAATGAAATAACTTTCTTTTAATTGTTCCATTAGTATAAAATGTGTAACGTAGATCTGAGATGATGGCACTATGTATTGATTTATTAAAGGTCACTGTACATTCTCACAGAAAGAAAGCTATGATTGCTGATGACTGCTGTATTTTTCAAAGATTTTTAGAACCAATTCTCCAGTTTTAGAACAGAGAAATGCAAGTACACTTATGATGCAAACTGGCTGTGATACTACTCTCAAGTATTTCCCACCAAACACTCCTGAAGCACAGTTCACACTGAAACCAGCAATGAACAAAATTCATGCCAAATACTATTTGCACACTATGATTGCTCCCGAGGTATAGCACTACACAGCATCCAATAACTGCATTCCTTACTTATTTCAACTATTTAAAAAGAAATTATAAGCAAGAAACCATATGGATTTTTAAATTTGCATATTGCAGTTTGCATTAAAATGTAATGAAATTTAAAATAGTTGACTTTCCTCTGAAACACTCTTCTAGAACAAGGAATTGCTGTAACAAATTAGAAGACAAATTAGTTTTGGCACCCACTAAAAAAAGAGAGAAAAGATGAAAAGCTTTTAAAGTGATGATATGGATGAAAAAATTACACTACATCGGCCAAAATGAGTCTCCTATCAGCATTAAAGCTCCTGAAGTTGTATTTCCAGTAGATAAAAATGTTATCACCTTTTTCCAGTGCTGATGTGCTTATTTTCCTATTAAGTTACTTGGTAATTAGAAACAAAGTCTAACACATTGTGATCTGTTTATACAATAGATTTGAAACCTCTCCAACAGAAATTAAAACATTCTTTAAAGATACTGAAGATGCAAAGATTAAAAAAAAAAAATAAACGAATTTAAAAATGCGAAATGCATTTACAAACAAATGACTGTTCTTAACGCCCATTTTAATTGACAAAACCAATACAGTCTCATAAGACACCACAGAAAACCAGCAGATTTTTCTACGTTGACCCAGTAGGTTTGTTCTTAACCCTCTCTTTATGAAAATTATTCTTAAAGGTTAGTAGGAAAAACATGCCCTCTCGCAATATTGTTCAAGGGTGTATTCAAGAATCACGGAAGTTAGTAGAGACCTGTTCCAGTGCTGTAACAACCTGGTAGTATTAAGAGTCCTCCAGGAATTGTAAAAGAGTCCCCTGGGCACATAGGGTAATCCAAGAAAGAAAACATTTTTATTTTCTGATTGGGATACACAGGTTTGTATAGTAATGTTCTCTGAAGTACATCAAAAACAACCAAAACATATTCAAGAACTACTGATTTTGCACTGAAAATAAACCCCAACAGCTCTGTAGAAAACAGTACGTTTAAAGAGAAGTGGCAAAGCCAGTCCCAGCAGATCCAATTTGCTTTTCTATTATCCTGTGGTTTTACAGATGATTACAGGGCTAAAAATCTGTTTCTTTTATTACAGATTCAAGGCAGTCTTTTAGCAGGTTGGTTTTTTTTTTTTTTATCTCTACGCTCAGGTTGGGTAGGGCAGCATGAAACTGATTTTAAGCAAAATCTCTCCTTTGGAGAGAAAACCATGAATTTCTCTGCCAGAACAAACAAACACAACTTACCTTGGTATATTTGATTTCAAGGTTGAGAGTGGGAGAAGGCAGCAGATGCAGAGATGCCATCAGAGCTGCAGGATCTGCCTTCACCTCCCCTGGCATCTCAATTTTACTGGAAGTCATAGTCTTGGGGGGGTTTTAGAATACCACCGAGCCCCCCGCTCTGCCCTGATGCTGTGTTGTGTTTTGGGTTGGCCCCCCCCTCCAAAGCCCAGCGCTGAAGATGTTGCTCTCCTCCTCTGTATATAGGCAGGTGTCAAGCCGGGTCTCTTCTTATTGGACATGGGGGCAGAGGCAGGGGGGCAGGTCCATCCTACCTAGGGCGAGAGCGGCACAGCCCCGCTCACTGCGCGCAGCCTCCTCAGGTCCCCCCGGCCCCGCGCCCTGTCCCGTCCCGTCCCGTGCCGTCCGGGGGATTCCCGGCACCTCGCGCGAGCACGGAGCTCTGGGGCGCGGGTCGCTGCCGCCGCCCGAGGAGCGGCACCGGGGAACGGCCGCGGGGAGCGGGGTCACCGGGACAGTCGTGTTCCCCCTCGGCTCCCCGGTGCCGGGCGGAGGCTGGCGGGGAGGCGCCGCGGCCGGGAGAGGCCAGTCCCGGCTCCGGCCCCGCCCGGGGCATCCCGCGGAGTGCCCGGGCAGCCCCAGCTCGACACGGGCTGGGGAGCCCCGGCCGCGGCGGGGGTAGCGGCGTAAGGGGAGAGACCGGGCTGCACTGGGGAAGCCCCGTCGGGCCGGGGTGACCGGGGCACGGTGCTCCGCCAGCAGTGCTGCCTGGCAGCGCGGCCCCGGGCGGGCGGCTGCGCGCGGGGCCGACGGGGCAGGGC